>PVKB01000161.1:554833-1040800 GCA_004027205.1 Ctenodactylus gundi | reverse complement strand
TGAAACAAACAGGACTCAGGAATCCAGGAGATGCAAGGACCAGAACCCGTACATTGGTCCGTTTCTTTCATGCCAAAACCACTCCTTGGGGAACCGTATGTGGCCGCCAACATGATAATTCATAGAGGAAATGGATTCTTCTACCCTCAGTGGCTCTCAGCTTAATGACAGAGATAAACACTGGAAAACACAAGCCTTAGAAAGTGTTATTGTGAGCATAAGAACCTCCAAGAGGGCTGGAGGAATGGCTCAGCAGTTAAAGCACTTGAGCAAGCGCTAAGCCAAGCGCTACGTACCGGAGTTCAATTCCCCAGCACCACATAAGCTGGGCGTGGTGGTGCACGCCTGTAATCCCAGCGCTTGGGAGGCTGAGACAGGAGGATTGCCGTGAGTCCAAGGCCAGCCTGGGCTCTGAAGTGAATTCAGGACCAGCCTGGACCACAGAGCGAGACCGTTAGCTCATCCAGAACCTCCAAGAGGGGGACCCATAAGCATTTGAAAAATTAGTATGTATTGACCCTGAGGGCATAAATAGTGGGAGGGAAAAGGAGTATAACAAAGAACTTGTGCTGTGGTTTGGATCTGGAATGTCGCCCAAAAGTCTCATGTGTCTGGTTGTTATGGATTTCTGTGGAATCATATGCTGTGGGGAGACTGGGGCCCAGTCCGGAGGGTGGATTACAGGCATGTACATTGGATTACAGTGTGCAGTGGGGGCTTACCACACCTTCCACACCTGGATCCAGGAGGGGCTGATCACTGGGAGGAGACCTGGAAGGATATATAAGCTGCTTCCTGCCTTCCTTGGAGGACTAGACTCAACTTGCCCGGACTTGGCTTCCTGTTTGTGATGTCGTGAGAAGCTGCCTGCCCCTCTGTCTCCGTCATGTACTTCATTGCTGCCGGCCTCCCCTGAATGGACTATGACCTTCTGAAACTGTGAGCTAAAATAAACCGTTCCTCCCCTAAATTTGTGGATGTCAAGTATTGAGTCACAGCTATGGAAAAGTAACTAAGAAGATCAAAATGTTGACAGAAATGTAGACTGTAAAGGCACAAGAGATTTAAGATGGGGAGGAGGACTCTACTGGCAGTGGGCCTAGAAATCATGTCTGCTCTCCTCTGGCAAAAAAAAAAAAAAAGTGTGTTGATATTTCGCTCCTGAGACTTTGTCTGAAGGGCAATAGCCTTGTTAATGTGGAGGAAATTTCAAAACCTCCTAACATGCAGGCTGGCACTGCTTTCAGCTTTTAGCCAGCTCTACATCAAAAATCTAGAAAAAAATAGCAGAGCAAAAGAGACAGAAAAAGTTTTCGGTTTTGTCAGAATGAAAGAGAATACAAGTTAAAACAAAGGAGCACATTGTTGTTGAAAAGATTAGTGTTGACAAAAAGCCAAGGACTTGTTATCAGGGCTACGGGAATCTGGAAGACTCCACCTGTTAGTAGTTCAAGGTGTAAAAGGAAAAGACTTGGCTTTGAAAGAAGATCCCCAGTGTACCTGGAAGGCCTGTAGAGAACAATGTTTTCCAGAGTTCAGTCTTCTCGAGTTCAGCCATCCAAGAACTCAGAGTCTTCTATAGCTGTGACTGACGTTTTCTGTGGCCATGACCACTTAAGCTAAAAACAGACTCGGGCATCTGGTTCATGATGCTGGTTTCATGGGAATGAAGAATGCCAAAGCTGTGGGGTCATATTTATCGTGTCCCCTTGTATTTTGGAAGTGTTTAATTTTCCTTTGATTTTCACAGGAGCTCACAGCTAAGAGTTTACTTTGAGTCTTAGAGAAGACTTTGGCCTGGGACTTCTTAACAGGGCCAGAATTGTTAAAGCCTTGACACCTCTTAGAGACAGACTAAATGCATTTAATACAAGGAGGTAGACATGAATCTTTCAAGGACCTGTGGTGGAATATTATGGTTTGGATCTGATTGAATGTCCTCCAAATGCCTCGTGTATTTGAGTGTTGTTGATTTTCTATCGATTTTATATGCTATGAAGAGATAGAGCTTGGTTGGGGGGCTGTGGACAGATCATGAGGGGATGGCTTGGAAGGGTACACCCTTGCCCCAGCTTTCCCTCAAGCGCTGACTCTTCCTGTTGCAATGTCATGAGCACCAGATCCTTCCACCATGCTGCCGTTGCCAGCCGACCATGGGAACCGATTGAGGCCTCTGAAATGTGAGCTAAGTAAACCTTTCCTCTTAAGCTGTGGATGCTGGGTATTATGTCCTAGTAATGAGAAAGTGGCAAGAAAACCTCTCCACTCTTGCCTTTCCCATTGGATCATTCCAGCAGTTCCTACAGGAAGCATCTCTCTTTCCTGCTCTTACTCTTTTGCCCCTTCCTACTAATTTTTTCTTGCTTGTCTTTTTCAATGATCTTGGACTATGGAGGACTTTTTAGACAATATTGGAACAACCTGAACTTTTTTGTGGCTTTGTAGAGACATTGAAGATGAATAAGCAGAATAATTAAATAATCAGATTTGCTTCTTATGGGACTTTGTTGTTTTGGAGAATGAACTAGGATTGGAACCACTTATCTCATTAGGAGACAGACAGAATCGTCTATCCAGCCAACTGAGCAGCACCAGCTGCCAGGGAGAAAAAGTCCTGGGTGTATTAAGGGGATGCTAAGAGATAGAAACATTGTCTGATGGAACATTGGTTGGTTTGGTGAATGATAGCATCTTACTGACTCTTTTGTTGCTGGGGCACAATACCTAACTTCCACAACGTAAGGGGGGAAGATTTATTTTGGTTCCATGTTTTAGGAGGTCTCAGCCCACTCGTGGGTGGCTGGCAATGGTGGAAGGGCTTGGTTGAATGCCTAGTCGGAGGAAAGCTGTTCACAACGTGGCGACACAGAAAGCAAAGAGCATAACGGTATACTCTCTCAAGTCATGCCTCAGGGATCCACCCCTTCGCTTAGCAGCACAGGGTATCAATGGAATAACACCTATGATGGAATCATGCTACAAGCATGAGGTTTTGGGGGACGTTCCAAACTGAAACCACAATAGATAATAAGGCCACTGCATCCTTGAGAAATAGATATGCCTGGGTTGCCAATGTTAGCTTAAGATTTAGTGCTGGAGGTGCCCATTTCAGATCTCAATGGAAGTGTTAGGAGGTGATGTAATAGATTTAGAATTCAAGAGAGCAATCAGGGCTTTTACCAGGTGGATGAGCTAACTGACAATTTGATTGAAATAGAACTCTCAGGGGCTTAAAATAGCAAAGTCTTATTTATTTCTCACACTGGCATCCACGGGGTATGAACAGTGTCCTTTGCTCATTACAGTTAGTCATAGATCCGAGCTGGGAGGGAAGCCTCCATTTCAAAAGCTGTTGGCTGTTGGGCCAAAGGAAAAAAGCAGGTGTGGAGGGTCTTATCTGGCAACTGAATGAGTGTGACCAGGGAGGGACATCTGACACTTCAGACAAGAACTTGTCAATGGTTGCATCCGACTGTAAGATCCCTCCAGAGGAAGAGAGATCTAGGAAGCAGTAATTAATATGGATCCAGAAACAGTGACTGAGAATGGTCAGCACACAGGTAGCCGTACAGCTGTGTCATTAAAAACCACAGAGCACTCAGAAAAAGGAAGTTGAATGCCAAGTCCCGAGAAAGTAACTATTTCGGGCACTCTGCAGAGAAGATATAAAGTCATAATGTGAGGGATGACAAGAAAGGGTCAAAAATTTATCAGCAAAACCAGAGAGGCATTTCAATAAACAGAAAGGAAAAATGTAAATAACGAAGTATGTTATGGTTTGGATCTGGAATGTTACCCAAAGCCTCATGTGTTTGGAAGGTGCCTGGCCAGAGGGGCAGATCACTGAGACACGACCTGGAGAGGATACTTCCTTGCTAGCTCCCTCTCTGCTTCCTGGGCTCCATACAACAAACAGCTTCTCTCTACCTAAGCCCACTGCCGTACGCTTCCACCATTGCCAGCCACCCATGGACTGAGATCTTCTGAAAACATAAATTAAAATGGATCTCTCACTCTTTAAGTTGTGGTGTCAGGTATTGTGTCCCAGCGACAAGAAAGTAGCTAAGACATGGTAAAAACTAAGGATGAATTTGGATGTTGTAGTAACAGACTTCTTATTTTAAGAACTAGCTAATCTGTTCTGATATATTGATAGATATGCTTTTTAAAAACAATTCAATGTAGCAGATTCATTAATTCCCGAGGCTGGCATCTAATTCACCCACTTCCCAGACAGTAGAATCCTCACAATGACACATCACAAGTCCATTTCATGGTGACCTAAAGTTTTTCAATTTTCAAGTTATATCCACAGCCTTGGTTCTTAATTCTGAAATCAACGTGGTGACATTTTTATTTTTATTACAAATTCAACCTTTAAAAATCATTGAAAAAATGGGGTTGGTGACTGATTATTAAGAAATATTTAACTTTATAAGTGGTAACTGTGAGAAAGACAAAGAGTGCTCAGTATCTCAGCCTCTGACTCTCAGATGGAGGATCAGTTATTAAAAAAAACTTTCTATTTTTGATTCAATCAGGAAAGAAAAGCGTAGAAACAAGAGAAAGTAAATTAATTGGAAAATGGCTTTGAAGATCTTTAATGTAAAACAAACAAAAACCAAGCAAACAAAAACATACGCTGAACCTGACTTCTTGGAAACTCAGAAAGTCACTTACCTTCTCTGAGCAGGAATTTCTGCACTAGTGCAAAGGATGCCCACCCTGTCTACCTCACAAGGTGATGAAATACAAGCACACATGGAAGTAACTTCTGTGAGTAAGGTATATGTCCTAAAGATGGAGAGAGAGAGAGAGAGAGAGAGAGAGAGAGAGAGAGAGAGAGAGAGAGAATAGAAAAGGTGGCAACATAAGGTTCAGCCATGGACAGGCATTCTCTGCCCAGCCAAAAAACTCAAGCTAAGCTTGATGGTCAGTACTTGTGACTTCTCCTGTATTGACTGCCAAAGTAATATTGTGTGACAAAAGCAAAAATGACCGTGGATGAAAGACCCCTGGCATATGTGTTTCTTTTAGCCTATGGTGATGTAGGTGTGATAGGAGTTCTTACTGGCCAGGTTGGGGTAATTCCAACTTGCCTTAGATATATGTCTGTAGTTGGCTGGCTGGTGAAGTAGGCTTTGGCTGATCTAGATGGCTACTGTGAGGTAACTGCCTTCCACGCAGTCTCTGTCCTTTCATCAGGTGCTCAGCCTGTTCACTGATGTCTAAGAGGAGGTCTTTCCATGCTTTGCCCCAAACTCCACTCTCCCTGCAGTTCTGCAGCACTGCATTGTGGCAAGCAATTCATAAGACTGAGCTAAAGTTCAAGAAATAGAAAAACTGACTTCACTTCTTGGTGGTGTGGATTTGTTTATAACCAGTCTGCTGCAACTTTCCTCTGGTAGCCTGTTAACAAGAAGGGAAAGTTGTTCAAATGTACAAAGAGAAGACCTAAAATGGAAAGACCAACTCCACCCTGCCACCTCCAACACACTCAACATCCCAGGGACAAGCCAGAGCCACAGAGAAGAAAAGACGGAGGAACCATTTCTTGGGAGCAAGACTAGAATCTGACGCAGGGACCTCCAGAAGGATGAGTCAGATATATTTGCTCTGCGAGATTTCGCAATCACTGTTTTTCTTCTGATATTTCCTTGAAGAGAGGGTATGCTTGTTGCAATCATGCTGTTTTCATCCATCATTGTATCTCTCGTGCTTCACATGCTTTGATTGGAGGATGCTCCAGTCAAACTTGTCACCAACCATGTGACCAAGTGGAAGTCTCGAGAGAGACCAAGCTTGAGGGAAAGTATAGGAAAAATGCAAATCACTGTGATGAGAAGGCCAACTGCGATCACCCTGGTTGCAAAACCGGCTGGGACTCTTCATTTATCCATGAATTCACATCCCCTGCAAAGCGACTGTAGATATTTCAGTTGCTAGATGGAATCTGCTTCCCCACACTTCGATTCCAAGCTGGTCTCTGCCTTGTTCTGGCTGGCAGGATGCGCAATGGACTTAGGTACCATTGTGAGCTGGGAGCTCCAGAGTTTTTGCCCATCTCCTCTCAGGTGCCTGTCTCTGTCCTGACAATGAGCATGACTGCGATGCTAGACAAGGGGAGGAATGTGGCTCAGTCTCTCTGATTGCCCCAGCTGGTAGCTAGACAGGGAAGGAGTCTAGCTCATCCACACCTGATCTGCCAGGTGACCTCAGACACATGAGGGACACTAAGGAGATGAGTAAAGCCTGAGCATGTCAGCAGACCTGCTGCTGACACGTAGACCCATGAGAAATAGGAAGTGTGCACGTTCTTTAAACTAATAAGTTGTATGTGGTTGCTACTTAGCAGTATTTAATGGGTATATCAATACCTTCAATTCATCCCTCATTCTTTGGAAAATATTTCTGGAAAGCTACGCCTTATAGACTACAGTACAGAAAGAAAGGGATTCTTCCCCTTTTCTCTTTCTTGTATCCACCCATGCCAGCACATCAGTGCCGTCTCTTTCAAAAGAGTAGTAGGCCGCCATCTTTCTTTAAGCCATTCTTTGTCACACATCTCTCTCTCTCTCTTTCTCTAAACAATTGAAAGTACTTTCCCCTTCACTGCCTAGTGGCACATCATACACAGAAAGCTCAGAGCTTTACAAATAGCAAAATATGGTCACTGCCAACTTACCTTCAATTGCTTTGAAAAGAAGAAAAGAGCAAGAAATAATCATTAATAGGAAAATTCTCAAAAATTGGAGACCCAGAAACACCAAGCAAGTGACCTCTAGTACACAAAGATGTGGATTATTTTGCTCTTTTTGGTACTTGTTTCTAATGAGAAACCCAAAAATGAACCTATAAAGCCTTTGAAACAACCAACAGCCCAAAATAATTCTTGTTTCCAGTGCTGGTAAACTAGATTTGGATCTTATGGCTCAAAATATGGGAGATAGAATTCAAGGAGAAACCAATTACAATGTCCACCTACAGGACGTTAAGAGGTAGAGAGAGAGAGGCAGGTTGCACAGATCAGTAGGCACGAGTCTCTGGTTGAGTTGCTGGCCTGTCCTATTGGTTGTATGATCGTGGTCTGATTACTTAACCTCAGGGTCCTTGTAATAAAATAATTATATTTGGTGTACCTAAGACATAAGAGCTTGTGCCTATTAAATGAAGCAAGGCCTGTTTAACGTCATAACAGGAGTTTCCTTTCTGCTTTAGTTATGGGAATTCAGGGATTCATATTATTCAGATAATTTCAAAATAACGCTTCATTATATTTGAGTAAAAAAAAAATTAGAGAACTCATCAGCAAGGGAAGCGGGATGTGACCTGCCAGGCGGGTATCTCCAGGAGTCAGGAGAGTGTGGTGTTCCTATTCCTGAAGAAATAAGAAGCGAAGGCGTAAGACGCTGACAAGTGGGGTGTGCCAGCACACCTGTTAAGTATTCAATGAAGACGAAAGCCAGAACCCAGCAGATGATTCAGGAGGGTTGCGGGACTTGGACTGAGAGCTGGATTTGAAAGAAAGGTGGGCACCCTGGGGACCAGCACGACAAGAAAGTAATACATGACTGCCCGTGGGGCTGCATGATGTATATGCCAAGGAGGATGCATTGAGCACTCAGACCAACCAGCAGATGTGTGTCATTATTATTCTTATTTTTCATGAAACAGACATGAGTTAGAAGAGTTTAAGATGTTTCCCTAAAGCCACACAGTAAATGATACTCCTACACAGGGAATCTCCCTGACTCTAAAGGTCACTCCCTTCCCACGGAACCCTATTACCTGCTCAGGGCAATGTAAGCATGCTCTGCTGGGGGACAGTGAGGTGGCCTGCTCAGGGGCACAGAGGACGGATGTGTCTTGCCAGCCCTGGAGGTAATGATGGCAGAAAAGCTAAAGCCATTGGGATCTGAAAGGCCTGTGAAGAGGCAGGGCACTGAACAATGATTCCGTTAGAGATGAGGGGTCCGCTGGTGATTTCTATCAATCTGTTACGAAAGCGGAATAGTCACGGCTCCATTTTCCTGAGGGAACACCTTGATTTTGCCACTCTTGTTGGAGAAAAATTGTTTAATTCCCTTCACTATCGGTAGCTACCAGTTTTTTTCCACCGTCATACATCTTAGCATGTGTGTTCCGCCATAACCGTGGGCCTGGCAGCTGGCCCAAGGCAGACAAATGAACAATTTTCTTTAGTCATCCTGGCCTGGATTCTTACACAAGCACCAATGGAAAGTAAAAGGGAAGATGGAGACGTATTTCCACGCAACCCACCAGGAGCTGCTTTAAAGCCCTTTGCACTTTATCCTCATGGAGCATATTATGAATCTTCTTTTCATGAATATTTTAATGTTCTTCTTTTCTGTCGCTTTAGAGAACTCCTCCACAAGGCAAGTGGGATGTGACCTGCCAGGCAGGCATCTCCAGGGTCCTCTGTCACGTGTCCACGGCCCTGAGAGTGTGAGGAGGCTCAGCAGCTCCCAAACCTGGCGTCCTTTATGTTCAGTTCTGTGAGTGCCTATTTGGTGGCGATTTCACATGGAGTATCTGTATAAAAGAGAAAGACGTGACTGGAAGAGGTGAGCAGGGAAGATGTTTGTTCCAGCTTTCCTGATACTTCTTCATCATCGCAAGAGGCAGAAGTGTGGAAAATGAGACAAAAATGTCAAGTTAGGGGACAATAGTTCCTTTACATGCTGAGAGGGTGTCAGACTGGCACAGGGCCATTCAGTTTCAGCTTGCAGAGGATCCAGGTATCCAGCACCCTGCCAGGCTCAGGCATGTCCTCTTCCCTATGCCACTTACCACTCTGACACAACTCACTCGACCCAGGTCTGTTCGCTGGGTATATAAATGCCACACTAAGATTTCAGTCACTGATGGCAGAAGTGTTGCTTGACCTGTTTACTGGTGAATTCTCAGTTCCTGGAAATGATGCCTAGTCGCAAGGAAATGTTGACTATCTAAAGCTGATCACTGTCCTAATCATGTAGTATCTACGTGTGGACCGACCACTGTAGCCAGGCCATCAAACACTGGGGCCTCCAACGACTGATCAGTCCCAGGAGAACTGGGCCATATTCTCCACTGGACCTTCTCTGGCCATCAGTCGCTGGTGTAAACGTGATCTTTTGGAATCGGCATCAAACAGAGGCTCCTAGGAGGAAAAGGCAGGAGCTACCATACAGACACATGCTCAAATCGAACCCGAGAGATGAATTGAGAGATGGGGACTACAGGAGGGAGGTTTCTAACCAAGGGGAATCGTGGGGGTGATGGGAGGGCGGTTCCTAACCAGGGGAGCTACCTACCCTGAGTTGGAAAGAATAAGCAAAATTTTGACTAGTTAGAAATTAGCTGACCTACCCTAGAAGATGAAAAAACAGCTATTGGACCAATGGTGTCAGAATTCAATATTAAACACAAAGGGGAACTCAGGAATGCAGATGGTTGGGTGCACAAATAACGGTCAGTGGGTGAAAGCCAGAGAGAAAGGGTATCAGATACCTGTTTCCCTTGCTTTGCAATGCTGTCAGAGGTGGTCCAAAGAAGAGATTGGGCTCGGGAGGGACTCAGTCCACCTGACACTGCTCTTGAGAATTTGGCAAGATGGTTGTAACCTGGACCCTATTTAAACCTGATACAATTTGCTGTTTACATCCGACAGAGATAGGGAAGGCACTTTGAGGGGAGATGGAAGAGGCAGAAACAGGGCAAGAGGAAGAGTGCAAAAGAAATGAAGGAGAGAAGAAGAAGGGGTAAGTGGCAATGTAAAAGAAGGGAAGGAACTTTCCAGAACTGACCAGGTTTGACAGCCAGTGGTACTTAAGTAGTCCCTTTTGGATAGATAGACAAGTTAAATATTTCACTTTTGCTTTGTTTATATTTATAAAACATAAAGTCAAGCTTAGATTTCTGCTAGAGAAGCATTTTTAGAAAGCAGCAAGATCTTATCTTTCATTTTCTATAGACCTGTTTAGTAACCTCTTGAAGTATTTATAGTTTTAATACATAACCATAAATGCCCTCTAAACAAGGAAGATTGCACCTTCCGATTACTATTATTGCTTTATTGCTCATCATGGCTATAAATTAGCACCATCCTCCAGCGTTGCCAAAAGAGCTCCGAATTAGGTTACAACCTGAATACACAAGAACCTATTAAAGCTTTGCTATTTCTTAAAAGTCTTTATAGTTTCTCTAGTATGCCCTGTAAGTGTTTCAATTAAAGAACTCCTTACCTGCCCAGTAATAGCCCTCCTGCTTGAGATCGGATTGCCTATCAGGAAGGAAAAGCAAGATAAAAAGCAGAAAAATTGGAATACGAAACATTAAAAATGGAATTGCTATGAGAAGGAAATAGGTGTTTTGATTATGCATATTAGAGCCATTAAATAGGTTCACACTTTGTTTGATGCAGCTTGATGTACATACATGTACAACTATCACACCTCTAGCTAGACCTCTGTTTGTGTTAATGTCTCCCTGTGTTGTTCTCTTGATGAGATTTTAATGCCACCTTTATTAATGGAGGTTTTGGCCACATGGCTAATTATTATTTACATTTCATTAATCACTAGAATTTTAATGGTATATGTTTATAGTGCTTGTGACAATCCAGAACAAGTATGTCATGCATAGTGATCAAATCGTGGTAATTGAACATGGCTTAAAAACTTTGATTAATACATAAGAATTGTACTTATTTATTAGGTCCTGAGTGATATTTCATAACAAGTGTACAGTGTGTCCTAATCAAATCAGGTAATTAGTATTTTTAACTTGTTATAATTACTTGGTGGCTTCAAGATCCTCTTAGTTATTCACAAAATACATCCTAGGCTATTGTGTGCCATGGCTCCCCCCCACCCCCCCACGGTGCTGAGAAATGCCAGAATTGATTACTCCTGTCTGATGTGTGCTGGTACCTGGCATCCCGACTTCCCCTCTTCTGCCTTCTCATCCCCTGGTAACCACGACTCTCCACTCACATGGTGCTTTGAATTTTCCATGACGGAGGCAGAGCTTGTGATCTTTTTCTCCCTGTGTCTGACTGATTTCCGTTAACTTGACATCCTTCAGTTCCATTCATTTTGTTGCAAATAATAGGATATCATTCTTTTCATGGCTGAATAATATTCTATCCCGTATGCGTGTTCCATTTCATTTATTCATTCATCTTTTGACTGATATCTTGGTTGTTTTTGTATCTTAGTCATTGTGGAAAGCACAGCAATAAACAGGCACATGGGTGTCTATGTGATACGCTGATCTCGGTTCTTTCAGTGTTACCCCCAGAAGTGGGAGACTTCTATCATGCATAGAGCTGTTTCCAGTGTTTCTGAGGAGCCTGCATACCCTACTCTATAACGACTGTACTAATTCACACTCCCATCAGTGACCTGTAAGAAATCCCTTTTAGTCAGGCCCAGAGACACAGGCCTGTATCTAGCAGTCTGGGGTTACACTCCCAACACTTTGGGGAAGGACGAATGCAAGTTCAGGCCCAGCCTGAGCATATCCATCACTTAGTAAGACTCTGTCTCAAAGTCAGAACTAAAAAGTGCCTGGGGTTCTAGCTCAGTATGAAGGCCCCGGCCCTGAGTCCCATCGTCAGTACAACAAAAATTTCCTTTAGTTTTTTATTTTTTAAAATCTTTTTGAAAAAGCAATGCTACATGAGGGGCATAATTAATCACGTTCAATTTGTGCTTGTCTAAGGTTAGTGGTGGTGAGGATTTGCTCATAAGTCTGTTGAATGTTGCATTTCTTCATTTGAAGAGAAGCTATTCATACCATTTTCTAGTTTTCATTGGATTATTTGTTTTTATGATTGTGTTGTTAGTTTTATTTATATACTCTGAATATTAATCATTTGTCAGATCAGTAGTTTGCACAATTTTCCTATTGTGTAGGCTCTCATTTCATTCTATTGGTTACTTCCTTTGCTGTGCAGAAGCTTCTTGGTTTAATATAATTGCAAGTTGATCTGTTGGTCTTTTTGGGCTTGTAATAAAAACTACTATTGCCTGTAGCAATGCCGTGAACTGTTTTCTCTATGTTTTCTTTTGGTAATTTCAAATTTTCAGATCTTATATTTATGTCTTTAGCTCATTTTATAGAGAGTATGAGACAGGATTCAAGTTTCACTCTTTCGGATATGAATATCCAGGCTTTCTTCCGTGATTTATTAAAAAGCCCATCATTAGTTCTACCACCTTTGTCAAGAATCCGTTGGTTGCAAACGCATGGGGTTATTTCTGAGTACTCTGCTGCATCCCACTGCTCTGTGTAGCTGTTTTAATATCAACTGACATGCTGTTGTGATTACTATAGATATACAGCATATTTTGAAGGCACGAGACCAGTTAATAAAAAGGTAAGGCCAATAGGGAGATGATGTTGCTGGTGATGACAATGGCAATGATATAACACCTTGGGGATAAATAGAACAGAGAACAAATCATTGCGATTAGAAGTCAAATAGAAAACAACAAGAAAAAATATTGGAAGGCAAAAGGCTTATATCTTGGCAAAAGCTCTACTAGTTACCTTTGCAAACAAGTTTATCTTTTTAGTTTTAGTTTGCTTTGGGCACTGATGAGTTCATAAAACTAGATAAGGTGTGAGATATTAATTCAAAAAATGGATCAAATAACTGCTAGGCATTGTGGAAAAATTTAAGAAGATGAAAGTCATATTGTTTACACACAAGGGATTTTTAGTTCATTAGGGTTAATAAAAACATACATTTGAATATTCAAAATACAAATTATTCGGTTTCTGGCTAATATGTTCAAAACCCCAAAAGACGATCACTTCACCTTAAAAAGAAGGAATAAGTCAACTATGCAATAACACACAGCTTGTGTTCGGATGTATACAGTGTTTTAGCACCCTGTAGAACTAAAAATCCAAAGCAAGCTTCAGAAAAAGATAAGCCTTTTTTAAAACCAAAAAGTCTAAAATAGCTCTCTCTCCCGGTGAATCGTAGCTATGAAACTGTATTCTTACCTTACTAATGACAACAAGCCAGATAGGCCACATTTTCCCATGCCCATCAAGAAGACAAAAAACAAACAAAAATGCTGACCCACACAGTGGTAAACTCTTCCCAAGAGAGAAGAAATCCATAGTGCTTTCATTTTCGGCGAACTAGGGGGACGAGGAAGAGTCCACAAGAAATCAGGGAAAACAAATAAAAACTTCTGGCTATTTCACCGGAGTCTTTGCCTTCTCTGAGTATAAGAAGAAATAGCACGCTGTGGTTTAGACGTAGGATGCCACTCCCCGCCAAATTTCATAAATTCAGAGATGAGGCTTTCAGAACATCCAAACACCGTACTCATCAGGGGACTGATCTAACGACCAGTTCGTAGCTAAATGTGAGAATGTGGGGTCTGGTGGGCAGAGTCAGACACTGGGAGAGCACCTCTGCAGAGTGTGTGTCTCCCTTTGGCTCCTCTCTTCTCTCTTGGCTGCCAGGAGCTGAGTAGCTTTGCTGCACCGCGCCCTTCCACCATGACTATTTCTGCCTTGGAGCCAGTTTACCACGGACTGAATCTCCTGCACCATGAGCTAAACTAAACCTTCCGTCTGTATGGGTGAGTGTCAGGAATTGTGTTGCAGCAACGGGCAGTGATTAATGCATCACCAAAGGTTGAAAGCAATGCTCAAAAGCTGAAAGAGGGCCTTCGGTAGAGCATCCAAGATCATCACTGGGAACGCTGAAGCAACATTCAAAACCTTGTGGGTGGGAAAGGAGGCCTCATCCCCCAAGACATCCTAATCTTAGACAGCAAGTAAGGCAGCTGTTATGCACAGGCAGCTGAAAGAAGACTGATCTTCCTGAGAGCAGAAACCCAGGGGGGTGTTAGAGAGTAGACAGAAAGCCCTCATGATTGTGAAAACTGGGAGATTTCCTGAAAAGAGATCTCTCAAGTTTCAGAGAACCAGCAGCTACTCCGAAGAGCCTAAAAGGGTATACACTGTTTACCATGAGCACAGCTGGCAAACCCTGGTGGAAGTACAGTCTGGATCTTGCTCTTAAAATACTTGAAATTTATAATAAACTGAAATGAAATTGCAACAAAGGCTAGATCCAGATCAGTTTAAGATTATATTAACCCCCCAGAGCGCAGATGAATAATGTGGGAGATCACATTATTCAGTCTCCGCCTTTTTAATTTTATGAATCAGGACACATTTCAGAAATGCACAAAGGAGAGAAAATGGAACCTGTTGGTCAAGATAGAAACAGTCAACAGAAATAGACATAGAGATTACACAGGTAATAGGATTACAGAGGAGGACTTCAAAATTCAATACCAATAAAATGTGTTAATTCTGTACAGGAGAAATGAGACACATACTTAAGTATAGAAGAAATTCCACCCCAGATGAACACAATAAAAGGAGCTAAAAAGTGGATAGGCAAAGGCTCCCTGCTTGTGTTCAGTCAAGTAAAGACTGAGTTGTGTGCATGAGAAAACAGTGCGTTTGCCAGGGCTCCCCAGAGGGGCAGGGCATAGGCACCAATCCCTGGAACTCTCAGAGAATCCAGGGCAGGTTTGTGTCCTCACCATCCAGACAGGGAAATCCCCAGGAACTGCAGAGCACTGATACAATGCTCCAAAGGAAGTTACTGCAGTGACCCAACATATTAATCTTAACAAACATGTAACCTGGACTTGTAGTCAAACCATTAATAAGCAATGTAACGGGAACACAGAAAAACAGCTTTACAATGTATATAAATATTCAGTAAGGTACTCAAAAAGGTAAAATGTTATAGTAAAAAAATTTAAAAATACCAGTCATACAAAAAAAAAAAAACATGACTCGGAGAGAAAAAACAGTCAATAGAAGCAAAAATAAGGCAAATGATTAAACCAAGAAAGGACTTTAAAATGGCTATTGTGGCTATAATCTATGTGCTCAAGACAGCATCAAAATATTTAATCACATTATGTAGAGGCAAAGTAGGTAGAATAAACTCGATTTAAAAAGATGCAAAATACTTGAAATGCAAAATACACTGGACGGTATTAGCAGTGAATTATGCATCACAAAAGTAACGACTGGCAAATTTGATGGCATAGCAATAGATGCTATGCAAAATTAAATACAAATTTAAAAAGACTTTAAAATGAGGGAAATAGCATCGGAGATCTAAGGAATGACTTCAAATGGTGTAATATGTGTAATTGGAATAGCCTGAGGGTATAAAAGGGCTTTGGGAAAAACAGAACTATTTGAAGAAATAATGGCCAACATTTTTCCCAATTTGATAAAAAATATATAACCCAAAGATCTAAGAAGTCCACCACAGCCCAAGCTCAGTAGACACAAGGAAAACTACACCAAGTCACAATGTTCAAAACCAGCAGCAAAGAGAAAACTTGAAAAGCCAGGAGGGCGGGAATCCCAAGCACGCAGGAGAGTCACAGGAGGAAGGGACTTACCCTGCCAGTTACAATGAAAGCCAGGAAGATAATGGAGCTACAGCTTTGAAATACTGAAAGAAAACCTTGTCAACCCAGGAATCTCTTCAGAAAATGAGTATTTTACCAAGAAGAAGGCCAAATTAATTTTTAGCTATAAAAATGTAAATGTAATTATTAACACAAATACCTGCATTTGAAATAAAAGTAAAACAAATCATAAAATAATTTCAGAAGGTTTCTAAAGTTGTGCTGAAAGGAAAAGTTGTCACACTATACTTACAACATTGCTTGTTTTCTTGTCAAGAAGCTATAAAAAAGCAAACTGCAAAACAGTTTTAAAGTAAACAGAAGACATCTACGAAATTAAAAATAGAAAAATCAAAATCGTCACTTGGAGAAGATCAATAAAATCGACAGACTTCTAACTCGACTTAATGGGGAGGGGAGAAAAAGAGAGAGGGAGAGAGAGAAAAAGGGAGAGAGAGAGAGAGATTATCTACATCCAGAGAAAAGGACACCACTGCAGACCCTATAGGTGTTAGAAAGGCAGAAAAATAACATTATGATAAATTTTTTGCCAATAAATCTGGCAACTTAGGTAAGTGAAACAAATTATTTGAAACTCACAAATTGCCAAGGCTAACTACAGTAATTCTCATTTACTCTTTGGCACAGCTGGAACTTGGGATTCTTCTGCTTCAGCCTCCAAGAGGCAGGCAACGCCGCTCCTAGCCACCAGAAGATGGTCAGTGTGATAAAGTCTCTCTCCCTCTCACCATGTTCCTCCCAAATCATCCCTTCAGTCAACATATCTACTCTGTATATACCACTCTCCCCGCTGCATTTGATGACCACCATCGCGTAACTTTTTTTTATTCTATACAACTGCTAGAATTATTTTATTGTTAGTTATTATTGCTTACCTCTTTCTGAGTCTAATTTATACATTAGAATTGACTACATATTGCTCTATGTTATGCATAATTATGACAGCTTAATGTATAAATTTGACTCAGATTTCGCGAGTGCACGCATGTGCGAGCACGAGTGTGTGTGTGTGTGTGTGTGTGTGTGTGTGTGTGATTTGGTACTGTCTGTGATTTTAAGCACCCCTGAGGGGTTTGGACATATTCCTCAGAGGTAAAAAGAGATAGCTGTCGAGGCAAATTAAGTGACCAAAATAGCCCTGTATCGAAGACATTGGCTATATCATTAAAAACTTTTCTATTACAAAAACTTCAGGCTCAGCCAGATTTACTAGTGAATTTTTATCCAACATTTAAGAAAAAAAGTACTAGATCTAAACAAATTCTTCTAGAAAGTTGAAGAACAGTGAAACATCCTAACACGGAGAATTCCAAAATTTAAATTAGAAAAAAAAGTAGAGATGGTCTCCAACATAGAATAGTTTAATAAGATTTTTTTTTTGAGTTTATGATGGTGCAAAAACCAGTACACACTCGGTAGGAAGTTTATTTAAAAGGCTGAAAGTTGATCTTTTTTCAGGCTGGTACAATGCAGTAGGAACTCTCTTAAAATGCTGGCAGTGTCTTCACATCATAAGTATGCAAACCCGTGGTTCCAATGTGTTCAGCATACTCAGTGCAGTTTTGATTGACAGTATTTTCAATTTATAATATGATGAGTTTCATATAACGTAACCCAATGATAAGTGAATGAGCTTCTACACGATATTAATTAATTAATTTATTTATTTGAGACAGGGTCTCGCTCTGTGGTCCAGGCTGGTCCTGAACTCACTTCGGAGCCCAGGCTGGCCTTGGACTCACGCAGTCCTCCTGTCTACACAGTATTTAAAAGGATGATAAACCACTGTCAAATAGGGCTTATCTTTTGAATACAATGTTGGTTGAATATTAAAAATCACTGAAGCCATCCCAGTGGAGCAGGCCTGCAATCCCAGCACTTTGGGAGGCCGAGGCAGGAGCATCACAAGCTCAAGCCAGCCTGGGAAGCTTAGCTACTTAGTGAGATCCTGTCTCAAATAAGCAATGAGAAGGGACTGGGGATGTAGCTAAGAGAAAAGGCCCTATGTTCGCTCACAGTACCACTAAAGTAAATACATAAATATCAATTAACATATTTTTTCATCTTAACAAATAAAATAAAATGTGATCACCTCTACAGCTGAAGAAATAACATTTGACAAAATTCATCTTCCATTCCTGAAAAAAATCCCTCAGGAAGTTAAGAAAAAAATCCTAACTTTCTCAACACGATAAAAGGTATTTCTGAAAGAACAAAACAAAAATCTCTATAGCTAACCCCATACATAATTGTAAAAGACTGAGTGCTCCCTTCTAGCCCTAGAAGACGAAAAGAGAGAGACTTTTCAACAATTTCAACACAGTACTGAGATATTTATCCACATTAGTTAAGGAAATAAAGGAACCTAGATCAAAAATAAAGAAATTATAATTATTTTCAGCCAACATCTATCTGTAGAAAATCCCATGTAACATACCAAAAAGGCTGCAAGAACCAATAAGCAACTTTAGCAAGGTTGGAGATGCCAAGTCAACAAATGAAAACGCTAAGGATAAATATATATGACAGGACATAGGCAACACTTTTTACCCTTAAAATTATGAAACATTGTGGAAAATAATTAAAGGTTGAAATAAGTCGATGTGTCCTACTCCTGGACCAGAAGATTCAATATGCTTCAGATTTAAGTTTCCCTCCAATACATTTATCAATTTAATGTAACTCCAAAAATCACCAGCAGGTGCTTCTTCTTTCAGAAGTTAAAAAGATTTTCTAAGATATCTGGAAATGTAATAAATCTAGACTACCAATGTCAAAAAGTTCCATAGCTTTAAAATAATTGAGAAAAACTAAAATAATGCTCTTTTAAAAGTGAGAATAGTTTATTTTGTGACTTGACAAAAATAGGTAATAGACCGCAATGAAATGAAAACATTCATCAATGGAATGGAGAATCAATTAGTAGACCCAAATATATATGATCCAATGGTACACAATGAGGTGCTAAGGTAATTCAAGGAGTAATAAACAACCTCTTCAAAATATGGCACTGGAACTGGATAACCAGATCCAGTTGAAATTTAATCATTATCACCATATACAATAAAGAATTTGGAGCAGTCGATCAATTGAAAGCGAGAGCAAAAAATATAAATTTTAAAGAAGAAATCAGGTCAAAGTCTTGGTGATCTTATTTTGGTAAATATGTCTGAACTGAGAATGAAAAAAACATGAATTACTGAAGAAATTTTCAATAAATTGAAACTTGTCAAAATTGTAAATATTGCTCTTGAAGTCACTATTCCTAAAGTTAAAAGTCAAGTCACAAGTCAGGGAGAAAGTATTTGAAAATATGTATTTGAGACAGGACTAATGCCTAAAGCATATTAAGCAGTCTTACAACTCAATAATCAGAAGACACACACACACACACACACACACACACACACACACACCCCTGAAGAATTAGCAAAGGATTTGAACTAACACTCCTAAGGAGACATAAAGGTGGACATAAGTATAAATTGCAAAAGCTGCTTAACATCATTAATCACCAGAAAACATAATATTGAAGTGAGGTATCCAATATTCTTTTTTTAAAAATCCCCCCCATTGTATTGATATGTATAAGCCCAAAATTTAAGGTTTAGACTGAAGTTGGGCATTTTGTGCATCTATGTATCTTGTCAAGGTGACAAGGGCTTTCCCACTCTCCTTTTGTTCCCCCCCCCGCCCACCCCTCCCTCCGTCCCAGCCCTAACCCCCTGTTTTACTTTGTTTTTCGTTTTAAGTTACATAAGAGTTGTGATCTGGGTTTCTCATATCAGAGAGAGCATTTGATGTTTCACCTTCTTTTGAGAATGCCTGAATTAAAAGGATTGCTCATAACAGGTTGTGTGTGAGCATGTTATAAATACAATAGAAACTTCAATTACTTATGTTAGGCATTAAATAATAGAATCACTTAAAAATATATGTGCAATTCCTTTAATGGTTAAACATTCTTCTTTATTTTTCCCATTTTATTGATATAGATAAGTGCAATACATAAAGTCTACATTGCACTTGAGTATTTTGTGCATATACATATCATGGCAAAATTACAAATCCCACCCCTCTCCTTTTTCTACCCTTCCACTGCCTCCTCCTCCCTCCCGTTCCCATTATGCCCCCCAATAAATTCTATGATATAATTGTGATCTGGGTTTGTCATATCAGAGAAACCATTTGATATTTCACCTTCTGTTTCTGACTCACTTCACTGAGCATGATGGTCTCAAGTTGCCTCCATTTACCTACAAAAGCCTCCAACTTATTTGACTTTATAGACGAGTAGTATTCCATTATGTATAAATACCGCAATTTATGTACATCAACATTTCTTTTTAGAACACACAATGGTATGATTGTTTGGGAGATATGCATATTTTTCTTAAAAACTCACATATATGAATACCATAAGCCTCAGAAGTTTCATTCTTAGATGTGTACCAAAAGGAATAAAACCATGTGTCTACACAAAACTTGTGCTCAAATGGTTACAGTGGATTTATTCACAAAAGCCCCAAACTGAAAACAATTGAGTGTGTTTCACCTTCACGTGTGGCATAGCCAGATGATAGAATATTATATTAAGCAATAAAAATGAGAGCAATGAACATTAGCAACAGTAAAGAAGAATCTATAATCATCATGATTTCTGAAAATCCATCTGGAAGAATGCATATTGCATGATTCTTTTTACAAGAAATTCTATAAAAGACAGGCAAACTCAATATAGTCAAGTCTGTCTATTTGAAAGATTAAAAAATAAAGTTTGAGACTGAGGTTAGCGTGGGCTACATAGTTAGACCCTGTTTAAAAATACTGGTAAACTTGCAAGATATATGAAAAACAAAACAAAACAAACGTGAATTATAAATACTAAGAAGACGTCACTCTAAAGTCTAAAAGATAAAGAAAAAATAATGTTATATTGGGTGCAATTTAAAGCCAACAAACTCCATAACAAATGTAAAATACAACTCTCCTAAAAAAACCATAAAATTGGAAAAAAAGAAGCTAGTAATTTAAGTAGTATTGTATTTATTAAAATAGTTAAATTTGTAATAAAATATTCCCAGTGAAGAAACTCAACTAAAGGAGAAAAAATGTTATATATATAAAATACCATATATACCAAACATATAATACATTCCTAGCCTTTTGTAAGACTAGCCTAAACCTAATACTGAAACTTGAAAAAAATTGTAAAGAAAGAAACTGACAGGTCAATATACCTCATGAGCAAGAAATTAAAAATTCTTTAAAAATGCTAGCAAATACTATCTAGAAGTAAGTAGATAGATAATAATCCCTGACCAAGTGGGTTTTATAAATTAATGTAACAGAAAAATCAATCAAAGTAATTCACAATATTAAAAGAATAGACAAGAAAAATTATATATCACAGTAGAGACAGAAAAAAAAAACACTTGGCACAATTGAATATCCATTTACGATGATAACTTGAAGTAGGAATTGAAAAGAACTTTCTCAATCTGTTGAAGCATATCTGGAAAATACATGTATTTGTCACCATTTTAATGGAAAATATTAAACTTTTCTTTGTACAGAGAGAACACAAAAATATGACATTTACAATAGGCTGAGAAAATTATAAACTAAGGACTAAATCAAACAATCGATCTAAAATAAATAAATAAATATTCACTGAAAACTAAAAACATTGCTGCAGAAAGTTTAAAGATATAAATAAGACATCTAGCTAAGATATTTAAAGATATAAACTGGGAGACGTACCACATTTGAGAGACTCGATATTGAGATGCATTCTTACCATGTTTATATGCAGATTTAACACAAATATGAATAAAAAACAGTATACTGTTCTGAGGAAACTGACATGCTGTTCCCATAATTTATACAAAAACTTAAAGTCATCTAGAAGAGACAAAACAACCTGGAACACTGATGTGGAAGCTGTAGGCCTCATGCTACCTGACTTCGGCAGTATCCATAAACTTCCAATCGGTGCCGTAAAGGTAGGCCAACAGATCAACAGAACAAGTCCAGACAGTCCAAAACAGGCCCACATATGTCTTTGACTGGTTTTCAACCAAATCACCTGGTCAATCCAATGATGGAAAGAGAAAATACTTATACTTGGTAGTCAAAATTGATTGCAAACAACAATCTGGATAAAAGTATGAATCAAAATAATCCTCAATTCCTAATTGACTCATCCAGAATATCACCATTAGTTTGAAATGAATAGTATACTCAAAATTAGCTAAAACTTCAAACTTCTTGAACAAAACGTCTTTGTGAACCAGAAATGGCCAAAGAACTTTGGTTTTTGCAGAACATAAAAAGCATTAGCCAGAAAAAAAAATGAGTGAGCCATTGACTGTAAGGAATATTGACAAAGAAAGACATGGCTAAATAGATGGGTGCAGGAACGAGTGGCAGGATGAGTACAAGGACAGGTGGGTAGATAACATGAAAGACTCACATAAAGGCCATGTGGATATTCCGAGCCTGTTGCAAATAAATACCAACACAGTTACTAAATACAAAATAGACACTGTGAAGCACTGATCATAAGACTGATCACATAAAAAGAAATTCAACAACATTTGTTGCCAGGCATATACAACCTGAAACAGAAAAGAGGCCCCATGTGTTCACCAGCATGTGTAATACAAAAGATGTCAATAATACCGAATTTTGGGAAGCATGTGGAACAACTGACTCTCAGACTGGAGTATTGCTCATGGCAGAGTAAAATGTTACAGCCTCATTGGTTAACAGTTTTCTTTTTCTTACAATATTAAACATACATCTGTGCTATGACCTGCAACCCACTCTCAGACATTTACTCAAGAGAATTGAAAACACGTGTTCACGGGGAGACAGGTATAAGGCAGTCAAGGCCTGATTTATGATCGTTCCGTGCCAAAAATAACCTAAATGTCCTCCAACAAAATGAAAGATCATGAAATTGTTTTGTGCTCATGCAATGAATACTATCAAATCATCAACTTGGAGCGTGAGTACCATTACATGCAACAATCTGGTTGAAGTTCCAAACATTTTAACTGAACAGAAGCCGACACGAAAGAACACACACTGTCTGATCTCGGTGTAACAAATGTAAGAGCAGTGAGAAAAACACAAAAGCTTTTGCCTGTGGTGGGTGGCGGTGTCAGCTGGACAGAGGCTGGAGCAGCGCTGTCCGTTACATACTTATTATGACAGTGAGCTCTGGTGACGGGGACAAAAGTGCTGATTAGCAGCATTTGCTGTTTATCAAGCTAGGACTGCTCCTAATTTCAGTGTTTCTACCCCCATCGTGATGTGGCTGTACAAGGAATTAGGAAATGCATCTGCACAATTGAGTTCTGGGAGCCATTAATATCTGGCTGCAGACTTCCACTAAGAAGGCAATGGGAAACTCCGTGGCAATAGAAATTCACTGGCCATGCTTCTAAGATGCGATCACTGGGGTATACAAGATTGTCACAGCTCATGTGTCCATGTAAAATTTGAGATCTATGTACTTCTGTATGTAAGTTGTAATTACTGTTTTTAAAAGTGGTAAGTGCTGAGTGCTACGTACAGAGGTTCCACCGGGACTGTTGTCAGTATGGCTATACAACATCTGAGCATCCCAGTGTAATACATGATCCACAGCCAAAATGGATCACTTAAAACATGGCTTATTTTACTCAAGAGAGAATGTTTTTATTATTACTAAAGAAAACATCATTTATTTGAGGCCAAGCTTTGTGGGAAGAGCTCGTTTCTGCTCCACTCAGCACCCTCAGAGGCAGTCTGGAGGCTGGGTACCGGTATTATCCCTCGCTCCCTCAAACATCCAACTGTGGGTGCTGATGCTGTCTAAGGAAAGATGGAAAAGTTGTACAGGGCCCCTCCATGTAGTTTCATCTTTCTTATCACACGATGCCTGGGTCCCCAGAGTGCAAAATTAACACGAGAAAGGACAGGCAGTAGCCACGTCACCTTCTCTCACCTAGCCCAGGAAGTCACACTGCACTGCCTCCAGAACCTTCTAGTCCTCACAGTGATCATAAGCTTGCGCAGGTTCACGAAGTGGGAGAAGAGATTTCACCTCTGTAGGGAATGGCAAAGATCTTGGGAAACACCAGGTATGATCCTAAAATACAGTGCATGGTTCGCTTTTCCTAAAATTATTGCATTAAAGTTATTCCTAAAATTCTTTCTTTCTTTCTTTCTTTCTTTCTTTCTTTCTTTCTTTCTTTCTTTCTTTCTTTCTTTCTTTCCTTTTTGATTCCTGTGGTCACTAGGTAGCACAAGCTACCTGCCTTCTGTCTCAGCTTCCCAAATTCAGAGATTACAGGTGTCTGCCATCACATTCAGCTATTACTTGGTGTTAAGGGATGGAATCCAGGTCTTGTGCCTTCTAGGCACGCGCTTTAATAAGTGAACTACACATTCAGTCCAAGCCTGCCTTTGTGTTGGATGGCATTTGGCAGCAGCATTCACTGTATTTATTTTTTTAAAAAAAGAAAGAAGAAAAGAAAGCAGCAAAAAAGAAAATAGAAAGGGATTCCCTGAGCTTCTTGAGAAAGCACCAAAAATGATAGAATGAGTTTGAAGCAAGTGGGAGTGTTTTACTTGGAGTTAAACATACTATCTTATGTGTCTTTTCCATTATGATTTTAAAAACTAAGTACATACTATATTATTTAATTACTCCTTGAATGCAAGGTTGGAATGATTACTGTGGCGAGTTTCAAAAGAACCCATTCCACTGCAAACTGCCATCTGGTCTAATTCTTTCCCTCACACAGGGAAAATCTTCACCATCTTCCCAGAGCCTTCAAGGCTACACTGTATATTGACATCATATGTTCAGATTTAAGGTTGGGGATATTATCGTCCAGGTCAGACTCAAGACTAGAGAAAACTCTTCAGGTATGATCCTCAACGACAGAAAGTTCACACGAGTTCAACCTAGAAAGACTCTGGAACCAAGGACATGAGGTCTCTGAACCCTACAAACCCAATCTAAATGATGATGTCAACCATAGTGGGGCTCCCATTCATAAAAATGGGAACATGAAGCACCCACTGTGCACCGGCTCCTAGCAAATGGGAAACTCTTGCCTGTCCTTGGTTAGGGCTCCGTGGCCTACTTCCGAGGTGCATCTACGTCACTGTTGCTCTCGCTGTTCCCTCCAGTGCTGGCTTCTGTCCTCTCTGTGATAATCTTATTTTCTGTGAGGGAAGGAGCTGCTTCTTTTCAGAGTGCGGTTCAAGAAGTCAGTGTCCTTTTCCATTTTCCTTATGAAAAGGAAAGGAAGGGAAAAAGAAGAGAAAAGAGAAAAGGTACAGCTTTTATTCTGATTTCTTCTGTTTTTCTATTTATGTCCTAAAACTGTAAGATCCAGGTCAGGACACCACATTGCATTACGTCAACATTTTCCATCACTCTCTTTCAATCTGTGACATTTTCTTATCCATTTCTTGTTTTTAATAATCTGACTTTTTAAAAAATTTTACTGATATATATATATATATATATATATATATATATATATATATATATATATATTCAACTGTTCTAACCAATTAAAAGGTACAATAAAAACATTTTAACTGCGAGAAATGTTTCTGATATATTCAAATAGTTGTGCAGTTTCGATATAGCCTGATTTTAGGGCATGTCTAAAACTTCAAACAAAACCACCACATGCATTAGCATTCGCCACCCGTACCTTCCCTGAGTCCTCTCACGCCTGGGCAACCCGTAATCAACTTCCTGTCTTTAGAAATTTAACTTTACTGAGACTGAGAGGGAGGATTGCCATGAGTTCGAGGCTACATCATAGTGAGTTCAGGACCAGCCTGATCTACAGAGTGAGACACTGTCTCAAAATAAAAATAAAAATAAAAATAAAAATAAAAATAAGGTAAGAAAGAAAGAAACTTATCTTTCTGGACATTTTACAAAAATGAAATTATATGGTATGTGGTCATGTGTGCGTGTGTGTGTGTGTGTGTGTGCATGTTTTCTCAGTATATTACTTCCACAGTTCACCCAGGTTATTCCATATATCAATCCTTCATCATTTTTATTACCAAATAAAATTCCCATCTGTTGATATATAGGTATTTTACTTATCCATTCATGGCAGTGGACATTGGAGTTGCTCTCATTTTTGGGGTGTTATGCATAATGTTACTATTAATATTTTTATATATTTTTAAAAATAGAAATATGCTGTTACTTATACACCAAAGAGTGAAATTGTTCAGTCATGGGTTAACCCTGTGTTTGAATTTTGAGAGATTTCTAAACTATTTGCCAAAGCAGCTGCATTATTTTACATGCTGACAGTATCTTACACAGGTTGTGACTTCTTCAGAACCTCATCCACTCTTAGCTCTTAACGTCTTTCTGATCATACGCCGCCTGACGGAAGTTATGTGATGTCTCTTGTAATTTGCACTTCCTAGTGGCTAATGATGTTGAGCATATGTTTATGTACTTGTTGACTATTTTTGTATCTTCTTTGGAGAAATGACTGTTCGAATCCCTTGCCAATTCTAAATTGGATTTTTTATCTTTTAATTGTGGAGCCATAAATTATTTTTATATGTTCAGGATGCAAGTCCTTTATTAGGTATATGACTTGCAAACAGGTTATCTAATTGTATAGGCTATATTTCCTCTAACTGTATGACATTGTTTGCAGTAGACAAATTTAATTTTTGCAAAATTACATTAATTAAATTTTTAAAAACTTTGTTAATTTTGCTCCCAAGAAATTAATGTCTAAACATAGGTGATAAATATTTTCTTGTTTTTTTTTTTTTAAAGAGTTTTGTGTTCTTAGCTCTTAAATTTGATTCGAAGTTCCATCTGACCTTTCTGGTATATGGTATAGTTTTGTATATGAGATATTTTATGTATGAATATCCACTAGTTCCAACACGATTTATTGAGAAGTCATTTTTTTTCATGAATGGTCTTGACATTCTAGTCACAAATCAAGTGGCTATAGAAGTACAGGCTTTATTTCTAGACCTTCAAAATCACAGAGCAACATGTTGGTCTTTATACCAGCACACTGTCTTGAATATTTTGTTTTGGAGCTAAGTTTAAAATTGGAAAATGTAAATTCTTCATGTTTATTTTTATTTTCAAGGTTTTTTTTTACTATTATCATTTGAATTTCAATATGAATTTCAGGATCATGCTACCAATTTTGTAAAAATAAGGCAGCAAGTATTTTGTAATAAAGATTATAGTTGACCTAAAGCACATCACTATCTCAATAATATTAAAAATTTAAATCTTAAATTGTGATGTATTTTTATCTATACAGGACTGCCTCAACTCAGTGAGTTTTTTTTTTATTTTCACAGTATAAATTTTGAATGATTTTATTAAGTTTACTCTCCTACATGCTATTGTAATGAGATTTTATTGCTAATTGTATTTTTAGATCATTTATTGCTAATGTATAGTAATACTTTTTATATATTAACTTTTTATTCTGAATTTGCTTTGCTTACTAGTTCAAAGATTGTGTGTGTGTGTCTCTATGTGTGTGTGTCTCTGTGTGTATGTGTATTTATTAGGATTTTCTACATATAAAATCATGCCCTCTTCAAATGGAGACAGATTTATTCATTTCTTTTCAGTCTGGGTATCATTTTTTGCCTAATTTGTGTGGTACTAGGGACTGTATACAAGGCCTTGTGACAGAGCAACATCCTAGCTTTTATTTTTTTTTAATTTTGAGATAGGGTCTGACTTAGTCTCTCTAAATTTTTCAGATTGTGCTTAAAATTGTGATCTTTCTGCCTCAACCTCCAGATGGCTGGAATTACAAGCCTTCTCTGCCACACCCTATTGAGAACAGACATTTTTTTTTCTTCTTCCTGCTTTTAGAAGAGAAATCATTCCGTCTTTACCCTTAGAAATGAGGTTATACCTTTGGATTCTTTTGTGGGTACCCTTCATCAGGCTGAAAAACTTCCACTTTATTCTGAGTTTGTTGAGTTCTTTTCATTTTATATAAAACCTGTCCCTCCTGGTTGCATTTTATTGATGTTTACTCCATCAGACAAAAGCCAATTTCTTCTCTACCTTGGGCTTCCTGTGAGACTGTTCTGAGACAATACTTTTAAGCTTCCTAGCTCTAAGCTTTTATGGAAACTATCCGTGAGAGCTAACTTTAAGATCATTGCAGTAAGATAATTTTTATTTTAAAAAATCTTGAGATAACATCTTCAATATTCCTGAGATCTTAACATAAGGTTTTTACAGTTATAACACTGGTTTTCACTTTAGATGAAGCTCAGTGTGTAATTTCCTAAATGACAGCTCTAAATTTAATTTGTCTAAAAACCATTTTGTAATTTTAACATCTTTTGCCATATCACAGCAAGAAATTCTTTTTGGTTTTTGAACTCAGTAAGTCAGGTCCTTCTGTATTTGACAATTATTTCTTCAACATTTTACTTTCCTCTTGCATTTTACTGCAAACAACTAGAAGCTAGCTGTCTCAGTTACTTTTTTGTTGCTGTGACTCAATACCTAACATCCACAAATTTAGGGGAGGAAAGGTTTATTTTAGCTCATAGTTTCAGAAGGTCACAGTCCATTCAGGGGCGGCCGGCAGCAATTGAAATGCATGGCAGAAGCAGAGGTGGAGACAATGTCTCACGACGTCATACACAGGAAGCCAAGTTGAGACTAGTCCAAATCCCAATCCTAGTCCTTGTACTTCAAGGAAGGCAGTTTATACGTCCTTCCAGGTCTCCTCCCAGTGATCAGCCCCTCCTGCATCCAGATGTGGAAGGTGTGGTAAAATCCCCACTACATGCCGTTAATCCTTACACGCCATTAATCCACCCTTCCAGACTAGGCCTTAATCTCTCCACAGCACATGGTTGCATAGACAATCTATAACATTTAAATACATGAGACTTTTGGAGGACATTCCAGATCCAAACCACAATAGTAAGTGACATGTCTCTTCCACACTCCCAGAAAATCTTTCTGGTTAAGTCTTCCAGTTCTCTGGGGAAATTTAGCATTTCCTATCCTAATGCAGGTGTGGATGTTGGTAAACTTCCTGTCCCTTAATCTCAGCTCTCCTTATCTCAAACTCCCAAGAACACGTTCCGTCACAGACAGCCTCCCGGGGAGCACCAGGACTTAGCCAAGGTCTCTTCTAGAATCATCCACTTCTTCCTTTTTGTAGCCTCTCTCACTCAGGAGTGTAGGGCTATCAGGGTCACTCTCTACTTCAGATACCAAGATCACTTCTTGGTTGCAAGACAAGGCACTTTACATTTCAGTAGGTTCAAACAATGACAATATTTGTTTCTTTGGCACATTTGCAAGTTGAGAAAGGCTCAGAAGCAGAAAACCCTTCTTCGGGGATGTAGCAGCCACAGCTGCTCTAGAGGAAGAGCTAACGTCAGCTAAAGATTATTTGTTTAGTCTGTGGGGGTTGGTGTTGAATTGCAGCTGAAATCGTTGCTGGCACTTCCACCTAGAACACACTGAGATACCTCCACATGTCCCGTAAGCCTCTTCATCCCAAAGGCAAGTTAAGAAAGAACTAGAACTAGGGAGGGATTTAACCACCTTCACCTACTTGAAAATACGTCGCCACATTCTTTATGGTGCCATGCTGCCTAGTGTAAGAGGCTGGGAAACGGCCTTTGCTCCTTGACAGAGAGTGGCAAGGCTCTGGGGCACCATGTTGGAAGGAAATATTTGATAATAACTGGCCACAGGAAATCAAGATGCTTCCCTCATAGAAATGAGATATTAAGATAATCCTTGAAAAACAAGCACTGGAATTGATAAGCATTGTAAAATACATGTGTATTACAGTATTACAGGTACTGAACGTATATTATGAGAAACATAGCCATATTCCACATTTTAATGGTCAGGTCGCATTAATAGAACCTGGGTTAGGCTAGGCTCATTTATCTTGAATTTTTAAAGTTTGTACATAATATGGCACGGAATTCTGCCTCTCTGTCATTTCCACTGATCTCCATTCCAGAAACAAGAAGAAAGTGTCTGAGTCCATCAGAAATAGTTTAGGCTTGGCCTACTAAATAGGACTGCTCGGTGCATCTCAACACTTTCACTGCAGAGAAAAAGCTTTAAACACAGGATCCTGCTTGCAGAGATAAAATATTATCGGTGGCCAGATGGGCGACGACCACTACTCAGGTAGCTCTCGGCCTCTAATTTACCTTCACCCACACCGCCAAGGTGTGGGCATGCACCTGTGTTCACCTCCCCTTCCCACGATCAGTTTTTCAAGAACTAAGCACCGGTAAGAAGGAACACAGCCCACGATGAAGGGAGAGTGTTAATTAAGGCACCCTGGCCCAGCTCCAGCAGAACACATGTCTAATGACTACATAGAGAGGAGAGAATAGAAATCAATCTGCTTAATGTTATTCTGGACTCTGTCAAGGAATGAGGAGATTGGCTTGTCATGCTTCGAAATGTAATGCCAAGTTGAATATCAAGATCAGACAGAATAAGCTAGAGGGGGAACTGATCTTTCTTCTGCCAATCTCCCTAAAAGAGTCAATTTTTTATTTGGTGCACCAGGTCAATAAGGTTGTATATATTTTTTTCTTTCTATAAATGTTAATATCGTGGTTCATTTTGTTATCACCATTAGAAAATAATATTCATCCCTTGGCCCAAGAATTGTGGCATTATGACTCTTCAGCACTGAAGTTGGCCCCAGTAAGAGTGAAGAGGCAGGAGGCACAAAAAACTCCAGGGAATAAAGTCTCAGCAGATCTCTGGTGCCAGTCATGTAGGTGTTATCCAAGGTATTAGTGCCCACAGCTGTGTCTTCCTACTCAGGTCAATGTAATGACATCGGCGGTTGCGTGGGTGGGTTGGGGTCAAAGTGGGAACCAGGTGATTCGGTCTCTCTTCATGACTCCATGACTAACTCAAGGCCTGGATTTTTGCACCCGTTAAATGAGAAGATAGGTTTTCATGTTCTCTGAGCCATTCTTGCCTAGTTTCGACCCTGTCCCTGACAGATGGCTGCCAGCTTTCACCCAGGCTCCCAAGTAAGTGAGTCTGTTCACAGTGCCGAACGGAGAGGTTTCTTGTGCATTCTGTGCTGTGGACAACTTTCATTGTTAGAGATTCTGAGGTTGTCACTAAGAATAGACTGCTTCTAACATAGTCTTGTGAGTGGACTAAAGTCACTACCATCTAAAGGTAACTCACAGGCACACCAGGACGGACAGGCATGGTTTCATGTAATAAACGCCCGGTAGACTGTTTGGTAAAGAAATTGTGAACTGAAAAGTTCATAGGTCTGCCCTGAAAGGCAGAGCAAAGTTTTTGAAAAGCAGCACAATTGGTACAAGGCTTTGGAGATCCCATTTCCTGTTTAGTGCTTGCATCCTCATTGTTAAGTTCCTTCCCATCTTCAACAATAAATGTGCTAAATTACAGAGGAAACACATCGGTCATTTCTGCTCTTTGATTTCTTGTTTTGCTCCTAGCTGGAGTTTGGTCTTGAAGGGGTTGTTGCTCACCTCTGTCTGCTGGGCATATCTGTAATTTGAGCTTCCTCCCTCCTAGTGTGGAATTACACATAGCTCTTCACAGAAGCCGATCTAGTAGGAGATGGCATCTATGCATGTATATAAGCCCACCGTAAATAAATAAAATTATTTTTTTTCTATGAAAAGACTTACTAGAAGATACTGGCTCACATAATTAGTGAGCCACAGTGAAGTCTCACTACCTGTTTCTGCAAGCTTCTCAGTCTCTAGTATGCTCCGAAGGCCTGAAGCCCAGACAGCTCATGTTGTATGATTCAAGTCTGAGACCGAAGTCCTGAGAACGAGGATTGCTGTGGCCAGGAGATAACAGCCCAGTTCATGTTGGCAGGCAGAGCGCAGTCTCCACTCTCCTCTCCTTCTTCTCTCCCCTCGGGTGCTCCGTGGGTTGAATGATGCCTGTCACTGGGAAGGGGCATCTATGCGACTCAGTCCACCAACCTATAATAAATGTTGATCTCTTCCCAACACCTTTAGAGATATACCTTGCTAACTGACAGCTCCATGGCCCAGTCAGGTTGACTTACAGAATTGACTATCCTGATAATGACTTGTTAATTTTGCATCTTCAAATCAAATCTTACATAAAAACCTTTTTTGAAAATGCATTGTAGAACACAATTTGAAGGCACTGTGATTGCTGAATTACTAGAGTACTACGGAAACTCCTGCAGTAGTTTGGATTGGCTTTGGGTGTTTTTCAGGTACAAGTGGAGAGGCTCAAAGCCAGAGATTTTTTACTTTCGGAGCAACCTGAGTACTTAGGGACCAAGTATTTGAAGCTGTCGCCACAGAGGGAACAGTAAGAGTAGAGACAACCCACAGAGTTCTGCCTTTTCAAAGGAAATAATGAGCTATTCAGTTGCCATTCTGTGGACTTCAGGGTTCGTTCAGCCACTATTCCTAGAAAATCCTCACCATCCAACCTGCCTTTTGTAAACTGAGACACCAAATAAGTCAGAGCTGCAGTAGACGCTGGAGTCAAGAGGGGTTTTTAAAGGCTCGGGCTGCCTTATCTTCCAGTCACACTTTAAGTAAAAATGGAACTTTCAACCCAACCTCATTGACTCCAGGGAACTCAGAATTCTTGCTTACGTTTGGAGCATTTTTCTTTACTTAAGAACTTGGAAGTTCACCCCTGAGCTACTAGGCCTTTGTCCGTGGCTGGTTTTGAACCTCCCTCTTCCTTTGTCTTGGGTGGCTTAAGAGGAGGATCCAAGACTTAGTTGGTTTGGATTAGGAAGACCACCCCAGCTCGTACTGGCCACAGGCACAACTCAGTTATCAAATTGAGGCACTAGGTCTAGGGAGCACAAGGAAGTGTGTACTGAGTATCCTTTCTTCGGAGGGGTGGTTAATGAGGAAGATCAAAGGTCACGTGGCTTTTGTCTTTTTTTTGTTTATATTGAAAAATCGTCCTGGCTTATCCAGCCTCTGCTCCACTGATCTTAGCATCTGATTGGGACAGTGTCTCCTGTTTCTGTTAGCTCTTCTGTTCTCATTTCTTAGAAGTTTAACCTATTCATTGCCTTTCTTTCCTCCTCTAGTCCATTCCAACTTCCTTCCTGATTGACTCTGAATTTCTCTACCATAACATCTGTACGAAGACTGTTTCCAGTAGCCCCCAGCTCTACCCTATCGCCTTTAGCTCTGGTGTTTCTGCACTTGGTCATTTCTTTGATGTCACCTCTTTCCTGGCAGTCAGGTCATACCAAATGGAGTAATTGCTGATAAACTAGTCAAAAGTGGAACTATCCTTCATAATTATTGGCTGGTGTGGTTGAAATAAGAAAGCCCTTTGGGAAAGTAATTTAGAATTATATATTAAGAAACATTAAAAGGATCAGAAAATACCGGCCTAGATTCCATCTAAATACCTTGTTTCTTAGTACGTAACAATTTTACTAGTGAAAAATCTAAAATAATATAAATGTCTAAATATAATTAAATAGAGTTTGGGGAATGGCTAAACTTTCTGAAAGATAGTTCAATATTTAAACAGGTACCCCATAAATATTTTTAATGAAGAAATATCCTCAGAGGTTATTTTTTAAAAAACCAGTTGTTCCCCTTCATCCTTTTATTGAAGTAACCATGAAAAGACAGAAAGCCTAGAACAACATCAGTAATTCACGCATTCATTCAACGATCCTTTCAAGCTAATGTAAACTTCTCAGAAGCAATCTGAAGTCTGGAGAGTCTGAACGAGATAGGAAAACCATTTTGGGACGTAAAACAAAGCAAGTGTACTCCCACGGTCAGAATGCAGAGCTCAAGCTATAACCCAACAGCCTCATAGTTTTGTTTCTGTTGTAGAAGTGATTTCTTAGACACGTGAAGATCCCGCGGGCACCCAACCTCTTTGTTCACTCTGAAACTATTTTAAAGTCTCTCACTTTCAACAATACAAAATGATTTTAGATGAAAGAAGAGTTTATGAGTTGTGGCAGCAGAAATATGTTTTCATATATGTAAGAGCTCAAAAAATATTCCACCCATGAACACTATTTGAAAAAGTTATTCTAAGAAGTAATCCTCCTGACGTAGACATGAATCAAAGGTGAAAAGAAAAAGAAAAGTCAGAGAATAAAGCATTTCAGGCATGATGACACGAGTTCACACATTACAGAGGAGGGATGCTGAAATATTAATTTCATTACTAGGAATATATTAAACTTAAAGTCTGGAAAATGATAGCCAAAAATATTATCAGCTTTATAACTTCATGGTTTGTTATAAAAATCGGGTAATGGGAAGCTAAACTGAGTAAAACCATGCTAATCCTCAAGGATTATATTAATATATAATCCTGATTATATATTAATATGAGTTAGTTAATGTCAAAATCATTCGAATTATGAAGACAAAGAGACCAAAATACTTTGACAAGTGAAGAATTTAAAAATAGACACCAGTTTTAAATAATGCAATTAATAAGAATTAATAAGGACTTAATCACTACAAACCAGACTTTAATCTGTAAAATTAATCACTTTAATTTAATCACTAGAAAATTAACATGCCTTCCCAAGTGTCCATGCAATATTTACGAAAGTTGACTAAACATTACTTTAAAAAGAATTCCAATAAATTATAAGGGACTATTGTCAAAAGTTCTCTATACATTTTTCCTGCCATCCTCTACAATCAGTCTACTCAAGGAAAATCAAGTTATTGATTTATTTCTAAAATTCAATGGGAATAGAGTGCCTCATTTTTACAGACACTGTTATAGCTTGAGAGGCTTTGAGTGGGGACAAAATTTGTCTAAAAGAATACAGCAGAAAGATCAGCTTCCACTTAAGTTTTAGAAAATTGTAAAGAATGTTGTTCCCAACTTAATACATGGACAAAAATGAAGAGATAATTTACAAAATCACCACTTCTCTTGAACCCATCAAAGATCTTGCAGTATAAAGCTACCATCTGGTCTAAACTCTAAAGGAAAACAGATATCTCATAGCAGACGCGGTTCCCAACCCCAGGGCTACTGATTGGGACATGTTAATGTCCTATTAGAAATAGGAAGTGAATGGCAGATCAACAGAGAAAGCTTCTTCTGTATTCACAGCCTCTCCCCATCACTCATATCACCACCTGAGTTCTGCCTTCTGTTGCGTCAGTGACAACATTAATTTTTTTACGGGAACATGAACCTTACTATGAAGGTTGCATGCTGTTCATGACCAGATAATGCCTGTTGATCTGAAGGGGAACTGAGGCAGTGAGGGTGCCACTGTGCTCCCAATCAGACCTTCCCCCAACACACACCCTGCCCATGGAAAAATGGTCTTCTGTGAAATAGATCCCTACTGCCAGAAAAGTTGGGACTGACTGTTGAATACAGGATACAGGCTCTGGTACACAGGGGGCAGAGCCTCATAAGAAATGTGAGGCCACCCTGGGAACAAGAGAGAAAAATTCAGATAAAATAATTAATAAATGCCTAGTTCCTGAGTGTGAATCAGTGGAGAGTTTGTCACAGATACAGAGGAATTAATAACTTTTGGAACTTCATTGGAAAATTGGAAGCCAGGCACAAGTCCTCACAAAGGTCCCTGGTCCTGCATGCTTGGAGACTGAGCAGCCATTAGGGCAGGGAAAAAGAGTGCCCCTGCACAGTGTCCAGGGCCTCTTTTCCCCTGGAAACGTAGCCATAAGCCACTAGGGAAAGGCTGGAGAAAGCTGTCTTTCTCAGGGAAAACCTACTGATATAAACACAAGAGAGGAAACCATCTTGTGCCATGGCCATTAGGAATCTCCTGTCACCAGGGAAAGGGAAAAGCCAGTGACACTCCACCTGGCCAGTACGGAGCCCCGGACTTGCCAAAACTGAAGGCACACCAAGAAGGTCCTTCTGGCTCCGCTATGATTGACTACACGGAGAGACAAGACAGTGGACACAGACCCTTGCAGCGTGGTCGACTCATAGAGAATGCGTAAAGCTGAAGGTGACTATGGGACAGTGCAAACTCCACAGCAGTCTGGGCTTCACCTACGCGACAGAGATGAATTGGAAGCCCATGTTTCATCGAAGACGATGTTTCATGATCGTACTCTGATCGTGGCTAGTTTGACGTTTGACCATATTGACTCAGTTCCCCATACGGAGAGTGACTTTGCCGCAGGTTCCAGTATTCTCGCATGGATTTTCTAGCTTTCAATCCAAATTTGAATGGTGTCTTAGTTACTTTCACCCACAGTAGAAAATAAAAGGTTTATTTTAGCTCACAGTTTCACCAAGTCCAGAGAGGGAATGACTGGGTAGAGGCCAAGCCAGAGAGAAGTGTCCACTGCATGCCAGGACAGAAAGCTCAGAGAGCAAAGAGGGGACAGTGCTTGGTATATTTATCTACATGAAAGTTTCCGGAGCTTCTTGTTATTTGTTTATTTATCATAAAAAAATTTCTATTTATTTGATGCACAGCTAAAAAAATACCCGTACACTTTGAGAGTTTGGTGGTACAAGGTACACCAACGTTAACTTGAGGGACATTATGCAGTTAGAATTTGTTTTTAAGCAGAAAGCCTGAATCTTTCTGAAGTATAATCCTGCTTAAGGTCCAGGTATGGATTCAGGTACTTCCGTTTCTTCCCCTCTTCTGATGCAAGAATGGAACAGAAGGTAAGAGTCAGTCCCTATGCGGCCCTACCGCCTCTCTTTCTCTGTTCCAGGCCTCCAGGTCTTGAAGCAGTGTTACAAGAGTTATCCCTCTCCTGAGCAGAGTGTACAGAGACCTTGCAGACGTGTCCCCAGCTTCCTCTACCATGACTCATTCCTGGGTGGGCTACTCCCTCTCTATTTAACCTAGTATCACAAACAAACCACATTTAGAATTAATTTAAAGGTTAAAAAATTCCTTAAACCAACCAACTAACAGTATGTGAAAATATTTGGAATTACAATGATTTATATCACAATTATCTCACTCTATTCACCCTATTGGGTCATAGGTGTTTCGCAGTAAGGTGTGAAGGCAAGGGTTTTCTCAATGTTGCCTGCACTTCCTGCCCAGAAAGCAAAGGTATCCTTCAGCCTGAAGGCTACTGAGCTACACTGGCTGCTTTGGGTAATATTATTCTAATATGCTCCAACTCCTAGACGTTAGCTATCTTCTGTTTAAAAAATGTTTTAAGAGGATATTTAAGCAGTCTATAAATCAGTATTCATTGTTGTACTAAAGATGCTAATTTTTAAGGAAGAAATAATGTACGGCATTTTGCTAGAATCCTATATGACCATTTTACTGCAACAGAGTTGTAGAGATAAAAGGAGTTGTTGCTTTCATTGACTGTAACTCTCATTTATGAAGAGAAATACGCTTGCAGATCTTTTACCAGAGGAGATGTAATTGTTATTCGTGTTGAAAAAGAGGTTTATTAGCAATTTTATCATAGAGATTCAGATAGAAATAAAGGCATTGGGGTTATTACAAGATATTAATTATGAATGTTAGCCAACTGCAGTAGTAGGTTCCTTTATGGTATAGGGTGCAAAATTATCTGCTGATTTGGTGAGTGGTTATAAGTAGCTATGCTCTGAGTTCACGATTTTTGTCACATACATACATACCCAGAGAATGTTCAGATCATGGCAATATGTTTCAAAATACCTTGTTTGTTTCAGGGGTCGGTAGCTAAATTTTCTTAATTATAAGCTATCCCATAAAGTTTATTATCCAGTTTTTGCTTTCCTCCCAAGTGACAAAAGCGTTTCAGAGTAGTGGTTCACATTTCCTCATCCACCAGGCATCCATTGAGTGGTATCTCCATGCTATGGAGTCTGTTTGGATCTTGGAATACATTTATATATATAAAAAAATAGCTGGATAGCTTTTTCTCTGAGAAGAAATAACAGACAAGGCCATTGCTCCATGCTGTGTTATATCTTACGATGCAGATGGCAGAACCGGAAGAGGCTTGTAGGAAGGGCGTCTGACACAGACTTCTGGTATCAGAATAGGTGCCTGAGGAGAATCCGTATCTAGCTGAGATCTGCTGGATTAGTAACAATTGGCCAGATAAAGTGAGAGAGGAAATCCGTTCTGAGCAGACGTAAAAATGTGAAGAAGAACCGGAAGATCAGCAAAGGCCTCACGCATGCCCAGGACCCGAGGTTCAGTGTGGTAGCAGCACGGAATTCAAATAGGGACATAGGAAGGAGCAAGAGCAATAGACCCCGGCAGGAGCTGGCCTTCTCAGGGATCACACATCCCAGGAGGAAGCTGGTGTTTTATCCTGCGAGTTTGGAGGATTTTAGACAAGACAGGGAAGTAATCAGATGGGCCGCTGTGTGGGGAATGAATTGGAATATGACAAAGTGGCAGGTGCTTAGGAGGTTATTGCAGTAACGGAGATGGAAGAGGTAAATTTCAGGGCATAAAAGCTGATGTTTTTTATTTTGTGTGTGAATTAGGAAGAGAATATCAGTGAGAGGAAAGCAGAGATGGTGTGCAAAGATTTGAAGGTAGTAGGAAAATCCTGGCTAGGAAACAGAAAAGACGCTGGGCCACTCAGAGGACCCCAGTTGTGATGCCAGCGGTGGGCGGCATAAGTGTACAGAAGGACCTTGTCATCGCAGGGTGCGTGAGGCTCCAAGGCAACTTGACGAGTGGGTAACCAACCGATCTATCAACAGACAGAATGAACAGATGAACACTGAAGTCCAAATTGCATAAAAAATATAAAAGTTACCAAGCGATGGAGGAAAGAGTCAGCTCCAGGACTTAAGGCCCTTTAGTCACATAGTATGAAATGACTGAGAACAGGGCTATCCAACGGTATGAGACTCTCCCCAAGATCATATACCACTAGTGACCAAAGTAGAAAAAATTAGATTGCAGATGCCTTTCAGAGAGAGTCCTATATGTTGTTTGATTCTACCACAAGCGAGTAGTCTGTGAAGTGAAAGGGATAGGCTTGGCTTCTATTTATTGCAAGTGTGCAACAGCTGGAATGTGTTTTGACTCTTAAAGGACTGTGTATCAGAAACGTCGTTTTCAGTGTGAGCATGTTAAGAGGTGGTGGAATCTTTAAGATATGGAGACTAACAGGAAGTTGTTAGGTTTCTGGCAGTGCTGCCTCAGGAAGGTTTGAGGTAGTTATCTTGGCACCCTACTTAGTTCCTGTGAGCCGATATTTATAAAAAGGCAAAATGTACTTGCCACTATGATACCCTCACCAGAGGCCAAACCAAAGAGAACAACTGATCTTGGACTTATAGGCACTAAAACTGTGAGTTAACTAAACCCAGGTATTATTATCCAGCCTCAGATATTTTATTATAGTGATGTAAAACAAACTCATATACTACACCTCTTTTCTTTTTGTTTCTCCTCTCCAAGCCACTAAATAAACTTCTCCAAGGTTAGAATTGCTAAGAGTAAAAGTGAGAGAACAGAGGTCCTACTGAACTTGAACTCCAGAAAGAGCCCTATTTCACAAAAGTATGTGCTTTGGGCTGGCCAGCTGTATGTCATCCGGATACTTTCCTCCATATGTGTTTCATGGATGTTTAAATACTCTGCTTCCTGACCACAACACTGGGGATCTCTTATCCCCAGTTTCCTCAATAAAATTACATTGATTAGTATACTTTAGAGGGAAATAATCATTACAATATGTATATACACATGCGTATATAAAATTATATAATAAGGATGTATTAGATCAGCTTATAGGATTAGAACCTGGATGGTTTTCAATGGCTGTTTATGTCCTGGACAGCCGAAAGAACCAGTGGTTACTCAGCCAAGGAATCTGGAAGACTCAGAACAAGAGGAGTCAGGGATGCAGCCTTCTGAGGCTGAAGGTCCAAGAGCTCCTAGAAGAGTTGCTGGCTATTTTGGCTGATGCCAAGAATGTGAGCGAAAAATGTGAACAGAGGATTCATATTGAGATAAAGAAAAAAATAGTGTGTGATACGTTAAAGGGCAGAAACTATGCATCACAGATTCAGAATAATGCATCTTCTTAGCATTTGCTTCTTTTTGAAGGTCTTGGAGATCAAATCCAGGGCTTCTTTGCGCATGCTGAAAGACACTCTGTCACTAAACTCCACCCAATCTCTTTTCATTTTAATTTGAGAAGGTGAGAACGTGACAGTGAAAACACTGTCATTAAAATGGTTTTAATTAAAACTGTAAATAAATAACAACACAAAAGTATGAAGTCAAAATTGTAGTCGTAAACTTATCCTAAAAGATATCAAGTATTTTGGTAGAGACGTGGAAGTTAAGTCGTGTAGTAAAAGCACCATGATCCCAAAACAGCCAGTGAATGGTAGTTCAAACCAGCAGAGACCAAGATACACAATTAGAAAAGGCATATTGGATCAGTGGAGGTTTAAATGACTTTGAAACGACTGTCTCTTCTCGTGAAAAAGAAAATAAGTTCAGATTCTCATCTCAACTAAAAGGCGAGCAAACTCCAAATGTCCTAATGTTCTCAATGGAAAACAATCTTTTAATGCTAATAGAATATAACTTAAAACCAAATAGTAAAACTGCAAAGTAGGAAAATATTCCTCGACTGTAACAACAAAAACAGAAATCTTCAAAACATGACATTTCTGTGGTTCTGAAGACACCATAAACAAAATTAAGATGTACTGCAAAGCGAGAAAGATTTACATCGTACGTAACAGGCAAAGCATTAGTATTCAGAACGTAAAGGAACTCTTACAAATCAATTTAGAAAAGGACAAGTAGAAAAATGAATGAAAGATGCAAAAAAGGCAGTTCACAGAGATGAAATCCGAAGAGAAAATAAATACAAAAATATGGCCTTCCGACGTCTGACAGGAGAATTTAAATAATGAGACACTCTTTAATTTCAAAGATCTTAGAGCACAGGGTATTGAGCTTTGGCAGAAAAGAAAAGACTCACCAATTCTGAAAGGCTACTAGTGAAAATAGGAACGTAAGTATTCTGACGAGTGATTTGACAATGCCCAGTAAAATTGCATGTGCGTAACCTATGACCTGAAAATGACCATCTGAATATGTACCCTCCAGAAACTCCTCCTCCAATGCAAGAGAGACATTTTCAAAGATACTCAACTGCCTCATCGTGGGTTACGACAAAAATAAGACAAGGCAAAACAAACAAAAAGATCCATTAAGCAAAGACAGAATAAAGTACTATAGAATATATTACACACATAATTATATGAGTAATTAAGAGATAAACTATTGGTGGAACTATGTGTAAAAATCCGATCTGTTCGTCGTAACTGACAGAGAAAGCAAGTGGTGTAATGGCAGCTACAGTATAATATAATTTTTTTCAAATAAAAACTCCAGAAAAAATAAACGTAAAGATACGATATGTACACTGTATTTTAATAGTTTTGAAAGGTTTTTTAGTTGTGAAGTCACTATTCATGTTAATGTGTGAATTTTTGTTTAAAAAGGAGATTGAAGACTTTATTTAATTTTTAGCAGTCACATCTCCTTTTAAAAAAATTCTTAATTGTGAAGAATATTTTATATAAGTGATAAATATTTGAATAGTATGGTATCAGCTACTATTATCTATATTTAGCTTTTAAAAGAATTATTTTAAAAGTTAATAAAGAAAAAAGAAAGAAGAACAAAATTTGATATTTGATATCTTCTAAAGAGAACCACAAAAAGGAGAAGAGGGTTTAAGGATGGACTCGAAGTAACAAAACCAGGTGTCAGATGTTCCGGTACACATGTCACTAGAATCTCGCACAATCTCTTGCTCATTTCCGTGTGTAGTTGGTTATCTGTGGGTACACACCAACTCTTCAGGGTCTGTGACCCCATGTCTGCTGGTCACCCTCACTTACAATACTTCACTCATAAAAGGTGACCCCTGCAAATCTCATTGGGCTTCCAAAAGGTGGAAAGATAATTTTCCCAGAGGATAAGTTGTAATAGAGATAACCAGGAGAGTGGCCTGAACAGGGAGAATTTGCTCCGAATGCTTGGAGGCGTCCCCCACCTGCGTGGGTGACAGCTGCTCACTAATGGATCTTATAGAAAAAGAAAAAAGAAATGAAAGGAAGAAATTAGCAAATGGGTAATGGGCCAGACCCTTCTCGTTGATAAGGGCATGATAAAGATGTCCTCCTCTGACTCCTCCTGGCACAGATTAGTAACAAAACCTCATCTATGAATCCAATGACTGGGTAGGAAATGCAATCAACGTTAATTTGGCGCTATGAATGTCTTGGCAGGAGGGACAGGAGGCTGTCCTACTAGATCAGATTTAAATTAGCCAAGGTGGGCAGATGTCTCGCAGATAATGCTGGAGGAAGACAATGCAAGACAGATGATTTACCAATTACACGAATCAGGCTTCCTAAACACTGATGGCCCAAGGACTGGGGTGCCATGTGTCTCCACCAGACACAGATCTGTTACCATAACCAAATTAGGCTTCAAGTTTATAACTCATATGTCTAACCCTCCCCGCTTTGCCTCACGCTCCTAACACACACACAGAGAACTGCATGTTAATGAACAAAGCTCAGGCTTCCTCCATTTCTCCACTTGCCAAAATCTCTTTCACCGTCACAACCAAGAGTAAATCACACGTTCTGCTTGAGCAGGCACTCAGACAACCCCGCGGCCAAATGGCTATCATAGGCAGGGGCCTTTGTCAGAGCACAGGCATTGGGGTTCAGAGAGGGAGCGATAGTCCACGTGGACGGGAAAGCTGGCTCCGGCCATTCTTTTAAATAATGCAAAGTGTCTGGAGCAAACTAGAATTCAAAAATAGATGCAAGCACCAGTTTCCAAGGGAGAGCCACGGCCATGAGAAACTAGGGAGTATATAACAACAACAGTGAACCTCGAGTACGAAAGTTTCCAGTGTGTTTTGTACTGTGTCTTGCATGGTCCTTAGGGAAGGCTTGGTATTTTTTATTATATCCCTCACTGTACCAGATAGAAAATCAGAGAGGTTAAGCAATTTTTATCCAATCACACAACTAAGGCTGGCTTATTGATTTAAAATGGCGCTCTTTTCTACAATAATGTTATCTCTCCAAAATTTCTTTCTAATTCTAAAATTCTTGCAATTGTAGACCAATGCAGCAGGATTCCACAGAGACACGATGGGAGATGAGCTGTGGCTCCTGTTGCCAAGGAAAAAAATAATGAATGAAAGAAAGAGGCAAAAAGAAAACAAAATTTCAATTAAAAGAGAAGATGGAAGCAGAAAAAATGAAGGAGGAAAAGATGCTATAAAAAAGAAAAATCGACTCAAGAATTGAAATAAAGAGGATTTACTCACTTTTTTGCTTAAAAATGTAAGCCACACTCCCACTGGTCTTTTTTATTTTTGAGAGAGAGAGAGAGAGAGGGAGAGGGAGAGTAAGAGAGAGAGAGAGAGAGAGAGAGAGAGAGAGAGAGCACACAATAAAATCCTCATAAATGTACTAGATGTCACAGCATAAGCAACAAGCCAGACAAGACATTAGCAGATTTGAAACTAGATGTTTTGAAAAATGATTAGCAAATGGGAAACTAGGTCAAAATGGATCTTAGAATCCTTGAAAAAATTAGAGCCAGATGAAATCTAAGGCAATCGGTTACAAAGACATGATCTTACCAATGAGCAAATGGAATAAACTCAGAGAAGAAACTCCTCCCTTACGTGGCAGAATGAAAATTCTGCTCATCCTCGCACCAGAGACACCTCCTGTAAATGACTAGAAATTCTGAGGAATAGGAACTGACTACATGTCCAGGACTGTGTGGTACAGCTTTTGGGAGACTAGAGGAAAAATAGCGCAATGTCTATCATATGCAACAGTAGAGTTTGTTGTATGGAGGAAGTTACTGAACCCGAATGAAAACATTATTAATTAGGATTCTAGGAAAGGGAATCATGTCTCACTTATCTCTTGAAGCTGGTTCAAGAGCTTGATAAATATATGAATACAGAAAGCCAATGGGAGTATTTTTTTAAAGTCCTCAGCATATTTTAGCAGTTTCCCAAAGAATTTTTTGAAAGTGTATAAGCCACAAAGGAAAGACTCCAGTAATATAGCCAAGGGTTTGGTTTCCTCACGAGAAGCAAAAGGGAGATTAAAAGCGAGGCTGTTGCAATGAATATATTTTTGTATGTCACTGCAGGACCAGGAAACATTCCCTATATTGATGCTAGGATATATCTAATATCACTTTTTAAAAAAAGAATTGTCTCAAAATATAGCACAGAAGGTTGGTTGCAGATGGAGATAAACCGATTCCTTTAGATTGTGTCTAGCGAATGTGGGAAAATTACAGGCTACTAGACTGGGCAGATAAGAACCCAAAGTTTTCATTGTGGGCCTGTATAGAAAATGCACTCAAAGAAAAAAATTAATACAGATGATGTCTGTGTGATGATAGGTTCACTCACTACTAGTTACAATCCAGAATGGGGATAAGAGAGCCCTGTGTCCACTCCCTGAAAGGTAGGCCATGTGCTGCTGTTGCTACCGAAAGACCAGCAATTACCTGGACACTGTCAGAGAGGAGGCTGGGAAGGCACAGGTAACATTTGTATCCTGTGCTCAGGTCACACGGAGGCTGTGGCTGGAATACTGCTCGATGGGTGCTGGAGATGTGTGAAAGATTGAAAAGGGAGCCACAAAATAAACCACCGAACAAAAAACCTCCAAAGCCAGGGAAAGAAATAGAATCGGAATGAAGATAGGTGAAAAACGTGAAAAAAGTAACTGTTGTCTACACACATGACTGGTGGGGCTTCAGCCTGTAATGTGAGCGGGCAGCTATCAAAAGCACACAAGTTCTTTCTCACACTTTTTTTTAAAACTTTAGCGCCATCGTTTTGAAACAATAAAGGTATTAGTTCTAATTCTGCGTCTACGTTGTTATCTGACCTTGAGTGGTTTCTTTAATCTCTCTGGAATTTACTTTTCTTGTCTCTCCGAAACAGGGACTGGGAGAGATTAAATCCAATCCCACGCAACAAGTTTTTTATTGAGCCACTGCTATGAATTCTCTGAAAGCTCAAAACCATATGACACTTGGTATGTGTCATCAAAAAGCTTAAAGGGTAGATACAAGAACAAGATTGGCTCACAGGGCTAAGGGCGTAGCCCAGGGGTTAGAGTGCTTACCCAGCAAGCACAAGAAACTGGCTTCCACTCCCCAGCACCACATAAACTGGGCACTGTGGCACATTTCTGTAATCCCAGCACTCCAGAGGCTGAGGCAGGAAGATTTCTATGAGTTCCAGCCCAGCCTGGGGCTACATAGTGAGTTCAGGACCAGCCTAGATTACAGAATGAGACCCTGTGTCATAAAAAGAGATTTCTTTTTTCAGTCCAGGTTAGGTTGTGGCAACCTGTGAAAATACAATGTGCCTACATGAATACCTTCAGGGTACAGGTATGAGATGCACACTTGCAATCCCAACTACTTGAGAGGGGATGACAAGCTCAAGGCCAGCCCAAGCAACTTGGTGAGTCCTTGTCTCAAACAGCAAATAAGTAATTGTTGATTGTAGAATGTAGTATCCTTTATGGTTTATATCCAGAATGCCACCCCCCCCCCCCCAAAGTCTTATATATTTGAATGGTGAACCGGGTATGAGAGCCAGGTGGGCCGGTAGGTTAATCTACTGATGATTTAATGTATCATTAAGAGATAGGGCCTGGTTGGAAGGGGCAGATCACTAAAGCTGTAGCCTAGAAAGACATATTTGTGATCCTTCTCCCTGAAGCTCTGCTCTGCTCCCTGTCCTGCCATCCAGTGAACAGCCTTTGCGTAGCTAGTGCCTCTGACGGGGGCTTTCACCACTGTTGGCCAATCACACATGGACTGAGACCTCTGGAAGGAGCTAAAATTAACCTTTCCTCGTTTGATTTCTGGGTGTCAGGTATTGTATTCCAGCAAAATGAAAGCTACTAAGACAGAAACTAAAATAAAAGTTGAAAGATGAATACGACTTTTTTCTATCAGAAATGAATTGGGGGAAATCATGTATACTTGGGGCATTTATCCAGGTGAATGTTTAGAAGGAGAAAATGTTAAGCATCAGTGAAACAGCGCTGTTTAGGAGACATCATTGGCCTATGCGGAAGCAGTAACATGGAAGGACAGGAAAGGGGTACCGGAATTCTGAAGGCACGAGCCTGTATCTAGATCCACTGAGCCTTTCTAATCAGAAGATCAATTTGACTAATACCTGCAGTATTTTTAAGGAATGCTTTGAAGATCATTTAAAAAGACCTAAGACTCAGAGGCTAATTCAACAAAAATGTTAATACTTATGAATCCCAGGAATTGTCATAAAGGAAGGCAGATGAGGAGAAAGGACTCCTACGAAGGAGGAGATTTTGTCTTCCCCCAAATCAAAGAGAGTTTCAAATACCCCACAGATATGGCCAAATATTGCAACAAAAAGTAAGCTTTAAGTGGCCCATGTATCTGGTAAAATATTGCAATAAGTATGATGGAGAGGGCAAAGATGGCACTGATCTGGCAGATAGGACACTGGTAACCTTTCAAACAAGATCCTTCCTAGAATGTAACAAACAGGATCTGAGAACGCCCGCCTTTAGGAAGAGACATTCAAAGCAGGCCTCCACATCTGCACTTACAACACACAAGACAAATGCAATTTTTGGTGCAGGTAGTACACAGACCACATTTTTAAAATAAAAGAAATGCTAGGTACGTATAAGTTTCAATTGGAAATTGAAAAACATGAAGTTACCTGATTCAGGGACCATTTCAATGACCAAATCAAATCAATAGCTTGACTGATCTGATCAACTGCACAGAACCTGGCTATTACCAAGGCAAAGGGAGGAGGAGCATCCAATAAAATATAATTGATTTATTGTTGGTATATAAGAGAAACATAGACATAGATTTTTGTTTCAAATGAGTTGGGTGAAAAATAAATAAATAAAGGCTACAGAAGGCTTGAGGGAAAGACGGTTTTTCTTTCTTTAACTCGGCTTCCATAACTGTTGGGTAAAGTGAGCATAAAACACGAGGTAAGAATCAAGTGTCAGTTTCTCCTGCCACAGGCTTTGCCCTCCTGGTCTCCGCATTCAGGAGAGCCAGGGAGGGATGGACTGGTTTTCTGGTTTCATGCCCACCAACCCCCCCCCCCCCCCCCCCCCCCCCCCCCCGCACCCCTTGACTGCTGCTGGAACTGGAATGAGGAAAATGACACTAGGACAATTGTTGCTGTGGCATTTCCAACTCATTGGAACTTGGAAATATTTAAAATCTTGCTAGACAACTGGTCCTCGTGGAAGCAGCTCTGTTTCTTGTTCAACTAAGTAAGTCTCTCCCCCCCCCCCCCAATTATAGAGAGGGCCATGTTTTTAGTGTTTGTTAAAAATGGGTCATTGAGATAGACTTTATAATGTGTTCCGGTCAGGCAGGATACTCCAGTAAATGGAATAAGTTAGGAATGAACTCAGAAACTAGAAGACCTAAGTTATAGGCAATGCTCTGTCCAGCATGCAATAAATAATCTAGGAAGGTATTTAAATACTTCCGGAATCATAGGAGATTCTGTAGTAGAGAATGATAGCGTCAATTCAACTCGGTAGATTATTTGGTCCCACCCTTCTATTTTACAGTTGGGGATAACAAATGTCTGGCCAGAGAAGTGCCCTGTTTGAGGTCACTGGGTTGATTCTGGCTCTTGGTGGAGCCACCTCCAGCCACCTCCATGCCCGATTTCTGTCCTTTCTCTATGGCATCTCACAGTTTTGGGAGATATGCCAGGAAAGCATAGCAATTTCCATTTTAGAAGCACAGAGTCCAAGCAAAGCCTCAGAGCAATTAACAAGTTTCCTAGCATCGTATATCTCCTACTAATATGAATGCAAAGTAGATACCAGCATCTTCCCAACAGAGCATTTCCTATGTTTTGGGAACCTTGCCAAACCCTGTGTGTTCTCTAATACTCCCAGCCTGTGTTCCTTCTTCTATTTACCACCCAGTGCATGAAAAAGAAATCTACCATCTTCTGTGGATGATATATTTAATAGCTTCAGAATTCTTGAGCAATAAAGCCAGGACTTCCCCAGAAGAGCTATTCCTCTGTATTTTACCAAATGTTTCTACGTGGGACATGTTCGTCTGGATGTGTTAATACAAAGAGCATTGGAGGTTTTGCAAGATACATGAAGATGTCCGGAATAATTCACAGCATTCTACACGAATTCAAAATGGCACCCGGTGATGGAAAAGCAGAAGGAGAGATGGGAGGGTGCTGAGATTCAGATTTTTATCTTTATAAATTAAGCTTTGGTACATGAAGGGATTTAAATAAACAATAAAGTACTTGGAAGTAGTTCTGAAGAGAATGAACTGCACCACAGCCAGTGAAATGTAAAGTAGAATTTGAAAATCTCCTGAATCACCTACAGTCTCAATTCTCAAAATTCTTGTTTTCAAAATTTCTTGATTAACCCCAAGAAGAGTAATAAGTGAGAAAAGTTAAATTATGTCACATTTTTGGAAAATTTCTTTAATTTTTGATTTAATTTTTTTTTAAAAGCCTGTGTTGGCAAATAGGCTTCTGTGGTCAGTCTGTCGTGTTATGATATTCCAGTTGAGGTATATAAAAAAATTGAGTTTCCTCCAGATATGTAGTTAGGGAAAAAATACTTTATTGACTTTCCATATAAGTGTAGTTATTCATGTTTGACATTACAGCAAACCTGAACAAAGAGTTTCTTAAAGATCTCTTGCAATGTGAAATCTGAATCCATATGAATTTTTCATACTGTGCTACATCAAAATCTGTCAGTTTCTCTCATATATTGAGTGGGGATGTTTTACTCAGCTACGATTTTTATAATATCAGGTATAGGTTATTTGGAAAATATCAGCTTTTTAAATAATTTAATTTTCCGGATATTGATATATTTCACTCTTCAGTGTCAAAAACATCTTGTTCCTTGATATCACTACTAATTTTACCAGAAAAGTATTTAAGTATTAAGCAGCTACCGAGTTCATTGTGGGAGATACAGTTTTCCAGAATTCTAAGCTTTGTTCTCGAACAAAAATATCATCATTGGCAAAAAACAATGTCCCTTGCTTTCTTTGATGTGACTGGCTTATGTCATTCATTTTCACAAAAACGCCTGTCAGCTCTCTAAGTGGCACTAATCGCTTCCTATTTGGTCGGCAGTTCACGCTTTTTTGTGGCACGTGAAAGGAACTCAGTTCACAACGTGAACGATCACACAGCTCCTTCGTCTGAGACAATGATCATGCTTTGGTTTGCATTAATACATTTTATACATGTTTCCTATTTTGTTGAACTATTAAAAATGTAGCCCAGCTCCAACAGTTGGTAAAATTAGTAATATTCCTCATCCAGCAAACTTTTAAATGAAACTGGCTGTTGTCTTCTGCATGACACACATTCTGCTTTCTCCTCTATCTTTTTCTTTAAGAGTGCAATATGGGGAAGAAGGCCACGGTTACTAGTACATCGCAGAGGCGACGCTTTCCTTTGTACAATTACAATGTGCTAACAATGACCCGCAGCTTCTCAGTGCCATCACTGTCGTGTCAAGAGAGGAAAAAGTAGGCTTTTTATCATTATGAAAAGACTCTTGACAATAAAATAAGGAAAAGATCGCCTTTTCAACAAATTATCCCGGAACAACTAGACATTCATATGCAAAACAAATGGGTCCAGACGTGGACTTTACACCCTTCACAAAAACCAGCTCCATGTGGGTAGAAGGCCTTAATGTAAAATGAAAACCTGTAAAACTCCTAGAAGATAACATAGGAGAAAATCTAGATGGCTTTTTGAGATGTAATGTCTGGGCTTGATGCATTGAAGAAAAAAATTGATAAGCTGGTTGCATTTAAATCAAAGTGGTCTGCCCCGTGAAGAAAGTCATCAAGAGAACAAACACGGTGGGGGTGGGGGGAGTTGTGCAAGGCTTACTGGGAACCAATAAGCACGCCAATAAGGAGAGGTGAAACTCACAACTGAGCTAAAAAACTGAGCCACAGATCTTAATAGATGCCTCACTGAAGAAGCTATATGGGTGAGAAGTAAGTGTTGAAAAAGACATTGGGGTTGATATGCACAGCCACTTTGAAGGACCAGTGAGAGATTTGTTCTGTTTGGCTGTTTTAGGAAACTAAGTGCACTCTCACAAAACCATCAACAAATTAAGATTCCTGGTGTTTATGCAAAGGAGCTGAAAACTTGTGCCCATAAATTGGTACATCTAGGTTCACAGTAGGCTTATTTTTAATTGTTAAACTTGGAAGCAATCATGACACCCTTTACTGGGTGAATGGTTAGATCTAGACATGTGGAGTATTATTTCACACTAAAAGTGATCTATCAGGCCATGACAAGGCCCAGACAAGACCTAAATGCATGTTTCTAAGTGAACGAAGCCAATCTGAAGAAGTTATTCTGCGTGATTCAAGCTACACGACCACCGAAAGACGTAAAATCACGGAGACCATGCAAGATCAACCGTTGCTAAGGGAGAAAGGGTGGACAGATGGAGCTCAGGAAGGTTGATGGCAGAGAAGCTATGCTACGTGATCTATGCGATAGTACAGTGGTGGACAGTTGCCCTTATAGTTACCCAAACACAGAATGGACAACACCAAGAGTGATTTGTAATATGAATTGTGAGCTCTCTGTGATCATAATGTGTCAGGTAGCTTAGACTTTATATAACAAGCGTGCCACTTGGCTGGGTGCTCTTAATAGGGAGGTTGTACCTGTATAGATAAAAGTATCTAAGGGACCTCTCCATACCTTCTACTCAGTTTTTCTGAGAACCTAGAACTAATCTAAAAATTATTTCCAAAAAGAGTTCTGATCTGACTGGGTATGTGGTGCATGCTTGTAATCCCAGCACTCGGGAGGCTGAGGCAGGTGTACGGCCATGAGTGCAAACCTAGCCTGGCATACATAGTGAATACAGAACCAAACTGAACTACAAAATGAGACCTTGTTTCAAAAAAAACAAAACAAACAAAAAAAACAAAACAAACAAAAAAACCCCAACAGTTTAAATCTCACAAACCTTGTAAAAGTGTATCGGAGACTCCGGTGAGTTCTGCACATCAAACATTATAAATTGCTTATCTATATCTATTCTTGAAAGGCTTCATTGGCGAGGGAATGGATGGATTTTGTTAGTATTTTTTAATTGATGAATAAAATTGTACATATTTTATATGATAAAATAGGTTTAAATATATGTATGCATATTAGAATGATTAAATTAAGCAAATTAACATAGATGCATATGTATCATCTTACATACCGTTTTTTTGTGGTAAGTGCACTTAAAAGCTACTCTTAAAGCAATTTTCACATATATGATACATTGCAATTAACATGATTACAAAAAAATCTCCTGAGTTTATTCTTTCTACCTAAAACAGTGTACCTTAAGCCTACACGTCCCAGCCCTCTTCTCTCTTCGCTCTCTGGCGACACTCTATCCTTTACTGGAAGGTCAACATGTTTTAAATTTCCCATATAAGTAAAATTATGCATTATTCAGCTTTCTGGGCTGGGTTTGTTTCACTTATCAAAATGCCCTTCCTTGGGCTTCTCTCTCTTACAGAAAGTGACAAGATTTTATTCTGTTTTTTTTTTTCAGGCAGAATGTTACTTTATTCTATATATAGACCCCAATTTCTGTATGTTATCTGTCTGTTGATGGACACTTAGGTAACCCTGTCTCCATTACTGTGAATAATACTGCCACGGACATAGGTGTGCCAGTATCTCTCTAACAGGTAGATTTCACTTGTTTTGGATACAGAGCCAGCATGGGGACTGGTGGTTCACATGGTATTTATATTATGGTCTCTGGGACAACGACACTGATTTGCATCCTCTCCACCCCCGATCAAGTGTTTGCTTTCCTGTACATTCTCACAACAATCAGTATCTGTCATTTCTTCCAGAACAGCTATTCTCGTAGCTAGGCGGTAATACTGCTGCTTTGGATTTGCTGGTGAGGTTAGAAATCTTTTTAGGTACCTGCTGGCCACTTCCTTGTCTTTTTCAAGATCTTTGCTTGTTTTCTTTTTGCATTCTTGTTTCTTTTGAGGTTTTTGTGGGTTTTCTACATTTGGACACTAACCCTGTAATCAAATACGGTGCCTGCAAGTATTTTATCCATTCTAGAAGCTGTTTCTTCTTCTGTTGTTTCATTTGCTGCTCAGTAGTTTTATGTCTTGATGCCATTTTGTTAGTCTAGTTTGAGTTTTGTTGTCTAGGCATTTGGGCTCAAATTAAAATTTTCATTGCCCAGACTAATGCCATAGAGATTTTCTCTTTGATTTTGTCTATTATTTTAATACATACAGGTCTTCCATTTAACCTTTTAATCGATTTCAAAGTGAGTTTTGCCGGTGGAATGAAATTAGAGGCTTAATTCATTCTTCTACAGGTGAATAACCAGTTCTCCCAATATTATTTATTAAAGAGGCTATTCTTTCACTATTTTAAATTTTTGGCATCTATGTTGAAAATCAACCCACCTTCAGTGTGCACATTTATTTAGAGACTCTTCATTCTGTTCCTTTTGTCTGTGTACCTGTTGGTATGCCAATACCAGGCTGTTTTGGTTGCGGTAGCTTTGTAATATATTATAAAATCAGGTGATAGAGTATCTCTTATTTTATTCTTTTTTCTCAAGTTTCTTTGATTATTTGGGTCTTTTGTGGCTCCATAAGAATAGTAGATCCTTTATTTCTGTGAAAAATATTATTGAACTTTTGATAGACTTTTTATGAAATTGTATATCTTTGAGAATTATAGAGATTTTAGCAATGTTAATGATTTCAAGCCCTGGATACAATCCACATTTCCATTTGCTTGTGTCTTCTTCAGTTTCTTTCACCAATGTTTCAGAGTTTCCAGTGTAGAGATCTTTCACATACGTGGTTCAGTTTATCTCCAAGTAGTTTATCTTATTTTTTGTAGCTCTCTTAAATAAATGATACTTTTTAAACTTTTTTATTGTTAATATGCAGAAATATTACATGTTTTTATGTGTTGAATGCATGTCCTGCAACTGAATTCCCCTATTAGTGTTGAAAAGGGTTTTTTTTTTTTTAAATAGAATATCCGGATTTTTGTACATCTAAGATCATATCACTGTAAACAAAGCCTATTTTTCCAATTCCTAGATCTTCTCTTTGCTTGTATGATTAATTGTTCTGGCAACGACTTTTAGTATCATGCTGAATCGAAACAGCAAGGGCATATGTACTAGTCTTATTCCTGATCTTAGAAGGAAACTTTCAACTTTTCGCCATCCAGTACTTCAGCCGTGGGTTTGTCAGATTTGGCACATGTTTTGAGACATATTCCTCTTATATTTAAGTTAAAAAATTTATCCTAAAATGAGATTTAATTTTGTCAACTTAAATAATAAGGGCTATTAGGTTTCTTACTTTCTTTAAAACTAAATATTCTTACCTGGAGTAAGAGTGCTTTTCCTCTGATGTGAACTAGCTCACTAAAGATTGGTGGCTTGTCCCTTGCCACAGTGAGCATGTTGTGTTGTTTTCGCCACTCCATCCTCATTCAGCTGTGACAGCTGGGTGGTTATTTCCTCTCTCTGTGCCTCGGTTTTCTCTTGTGCAAAGTAAAGATTGGTAAAGAGAAGCAATTTTCAAACTTCTGTGTAAAGCAACAGAACTTAAAATGAGTCTTCTTTATATTAAATTGCTGGGATTTTTTGGTGGAAATGGAAGGGTCTTAAAAACACAATTTAAAATAATACAAAGGAGGTGAAAATACTCCAATCTAGATCAAAAAGTGAATCACTGTAATGTGGAAGACACTACTAAAGCACTGATAGATTTAGGGTAGGAAAGAAATTTTTGGTTAATAAAGATGTCAGCACGTGAATACAGCTAATATAATGTTCATATGGAAGGAAATAAGGTATTTTGGATAATCCAGAGGAAAAATCTGTACAATCTGTTGTAAGGGAAGGGGAACAAAAGAACAGAGTGCAGGTGTGTTGCGGGAGAAGACACAGAGGATGAGAGAAAGCTCCCTGGGTGAGAGAACTGCTTCTCTGCTTTGCCTGGGGCCAGTTGACCTAGAAGAGACACCACAGAGGAACCAATAGGAGCGTGCCACGAAGTCATAGTTCCTTCCAAATAGCAAAGTCTTTTAATGCACACATGCATTATATACAGAATAAGTTTCCTTGTGACATATTTGTGTATGTGTCACACTTTGACCCCTTCTAGCCCTCTCCTACCCCACAGTACCCTCCCTTCTGCCCTCCCCGCAGTCCCTTCCCCATCTCCAGTGATCTCTCTCCTCCTTTCATGTCACCTTGCCCCCCTCCACACACTCACCAGATCCCACATAGGAGAGACAACATGCAGCACTTGTCTTGCAGTCTGGCTAATGTCACTTGTCACGACGGTCTCTAGTTCCATTCATTTTTCTGCAGGTGGCATGGTTTTGTTCTTCTCAATGACCGCATAGCGCTACGTAGTGTATATGCACCGCTTTTTCTTTATCCATGCATCCCATGAGGGACACCGAGGCCGTTATCATGACTTGGCTATTGTGGATTGTTTCATAATAAAAGCAGACATGCAGGAATCTCTATAGTACACCGACTTTAATGTTTTAGGCATGCCCTGAGGAGTGGTCTAACTGAGTTGCATGGTAGTTCTACTTTGAGTTTTTTTTTTTTTAAGGAGCCTCCATGCTGACTTCTGTAGTGACTGTACTAATCTACTTTTTCACCAGCAGTCTAGAAGAGTTTCTTTTTCCCTAAATCCTCCTCAGCGTTTGTTTCCGTGTTCTTCTTGACAGCCATTCTGACCGGGAAGAGAGGAAATCTCCAGGTGCAGTTTGCCTGTGTATTTCCCGGATGACGAAAGATGTGAGATGTTTTTTTCATTACTGTTTATGTTTATACGTCTTTTGAGAGGTCTTAGTTAGATAGTTTTTCTATTTATTGGCTGGGTTATATTTGTTCTGTGTGTGTGAGGTTTTTTTTTAGTTCTTTGTATATTCTATAATAAAATATAAATGATAATTAACACAGGCGTTACATAATAATTGCATAATTAGCATAAATATTAATCCTTTATTGGATGAGTAACTGGCAGGGTGTTTCTCATGTTTGTTAGGCTTCTGGTGTAAATCTTTACAAACTATATACAACCAAACCAGTGGGAGCCCACACCCTGGCTAATGCAGATTCGAACTCCAGCCTTAACCCTAACACTCTGCCAAGAAGCAGGTGGGACTGCTCACTTGCACCCGCGCAAACTGCCTTCCTTCAGTAACTTGATTCCCGTCTCTACACCGCCTGCCTTGGTTTTAGCTTCTGCTCACCGCTCACTTTCCCCAGCTGTTGGCACGTGGCCGACGTGCAAACACAAATATCCCTTTTCTCTTTTCTTTCCACTTCATGTAATCTACAATGAAAAGAGACCTGTAAAGGACTCACAACAGCAGGCCAATGTGTACGCAATAATTAAAGCTGCTATGATCTTTTCCGTTTCAAAAGCCTTTTAAATTCCTGTCCTCTTTGGTCAACAGTCTTACAGTTCGAACAAGCAATTTTCATAACGTGCTATTGAAGGCCATAAACTTTATTTTCTTTTCTCTCATTCTTTAAAAAAAAAAAGATGTTTTTGGTTGCTGTGTGGTATGGAAGGATAGAGACAATGTATCTTTAAATAATAAAGAATCCATTTTAATATTCCCATAAACATCATCCCCTCTGCTCCCTGCTACACACTTTAGCAGCCCAGCAGCAAGAGATGCAAGTAGGGCAAACAGTACAAGAAGAGTCATTATTGTAACTAAATTAGACCGTTTGTTTTCTTTCCCTCAAATCAAATTGTGTAGGAGCTGCTTTATTGCAAAACAGACATTAAAATTCCAGCAAGACCTCAGAGAGAAAGTAATTTCTATTTTATCAGTGCTGTAAAGCTGTCTTTATGTTCTGAAGCAGGAAATATTGCAAGGATATTTATAGCTTCGGCTCCAAAGCCAGTTTGAATAGAAATGTTACCGCGGTCGCTGGAGCTGTCATACTGCTCGGTGGAGCAGGGAATTTTAGTGAATTTGTGAATTACTGTTTCAGTCTTGACAAGTCTCTCAGTGAGGCTGGTGTGTGTGTCTGGAGCTGTTTGGTGTTTGGGGAGATAATGATTAAAGACTTGGATTTGCTTTAAGAGGAGATTTAAATGATATTCTGCAGTTAATCAGGTTTGCTCTCCAAGTCCTCCCGGAACAAAGGCAAGGTTTCCCACTTGGCCATCCAGGGCACGTGGTGGCCAGGCAGCAGGTGGGCCCCAGCCCCCTCCCTCCTCTCCCCACCCTGCCCTTGATCTGCCTATCAGAGCAGCGTTGATCCTCCCCAAACTTCTGAACAGTTTAGGCAGGACTGACAGGTATTTACCATCTTGCTTTATCCCTGGGGTCGGTGGAGAAGATTCATCACTATGTCTCGTGTTTATCTCAAACCTTCTAGGGAAATGTCCCAGGATCCCATCAATGACATCCTCACCTTCGAAGAATGGACGTTTAGGTGTGGAGGGAGAAATTAAAGTCACGCGGCTTGCAGAACAGATAGCGTGAGCGTTGAGCTCCCCCAGTTCAGTTCGCCATGGCTTCCTCAACACACCAGTAGCAACCGAGGTCTCCTGACCGAGGCCCGAGTAGACAAACTTTAGAGCTACTGCATGGGAACACGGGGCAGTGAAAAGACCACCACAGCCCCAGGGCCACCCCTGGCTGGGAGGGGACACAGAACTGTGCAGTGAGGGGTGGCTGAGGTGTTGGGGTTCATAAAGCCAGCAGCAGTAGGGGTGGGGAAAGGCTTCTCATGGCCTCTACTAGGCTTGGGAATGAAAGACATAGTGGAAGTCTACAGCATTCTTACCAATACAATCGTTCAAAGGAGTAAAAAGGGTTTTGCTTTCTGTTCATGGGACAAGGCTTTGATTTATACCACCCCACTCATTGCCTGACCACTCAGGTCAATACCAAAATTTAATTCTTGATTAAGTAATTGTGTCACAAGCAATCCATACCCCAGAGCCTCATCCTGGAGAATATGTCATGAGATAAAAATACTTATTTCTTCTCAGAACCTATTACTTTGGTAAGAGATGAAGATATTTTTAAAATCTAAGTTGAGGAAGAAATAGTCATTTTCGCCTCAGGGCACATGCAGGTGAAAACCTTGGTCATTCTCTGTGACACACACACATCCTAAACCTGTCATTGCATCAGAGAACACAGGGATGAGAAAGACCAGAGATCATTGAACACAGTCCACCATTTAGAACTCAGGACCAAAATAGTAGCCAGAAATCACAATCTAACGTGAACGGTCCAAACTGAGAGGAGCGTAAGAATATAGAATATATATATATATATATATATATATATATATATATATATATATATATATATATATATTCCCAGTTGATTTCATGGTAATACTTGTAATTTATATTGGATTAACCGATACATTAACATGGATTTCACTAGCTTCTTTTCAAGTACGTATCACTTTGTGTTGCTATTGAACTCTACTACTTTATTCCAGCTGTACCTCCTTCCCCAGGTTGTCCCTGTGACACCAAGTGCCTTAGAAACTGAAAGCCCAGAGGCCTGCCTTGGGATGCAGACCTGTACCGAGTGCTCATTGCCTTGGACCAATTTAGAGAACTGGGGAGGGGGGTGTACTTTGAAAGATAATACCTATAATCCTCACCTCAAGTTCCTCATGAGGACACCCCAAATTAGAAAGCGTGCAGACTGAATGTAGGGTGACTACCTTTCTCACCTCCAAATCTAGATTCTCTCGGATTCTACACTTCTGATTCAACAGCTTTTAAAACAGCGCATGGTCGTGCAAGCAAGGACAGAGCTGTGCCCGCTTTCAGTCAGGGTCCTTTCCTTTCCTGCAGGTAGCCCCCAACAATGGGAGAGAGGCCATCCATAAATGGTTTGTGTTTCGTTTTATAGTGTAGATGCTTTTATTATGAACATGTTGCTAGGTAGGCAATCTATGATCCTTACCTTTCAGCATTAGGGATTTGGGCCTTAGTGACGCCACGTGCCGGAAAGGGTGCCTACGACTGTGGAGTAAGAAATTCACACTTCAATTCAGTTGAACGTTGTTGCAATGAATGGCTATTTCATATCACAGCCCCAAAAGAGGGTGCCAAACATGGCTGCATATGAAAATCATATGGTGATCTTTAAAATTTTTCAACGTCTCGATCAAACTTAGACCCATCACACCATGGCTTCTGGGGGGTAAAAGACAAGTATCAGTAACCTGCAAAGTTTTTGTTTCAGTTTGTGAGCCCTGCCCCATCACATAACGAGATAAGGACTTGTCAGTTCCCAAACACTTGTCAGGAAACAAACTCATTTAAATTTCTTTATGGTTATCTCCCCAGAGGACCAGGGATCCTCTTCTTTTACTAAGTCCTCAGCACCTTATTGTCCTTGTCATAGAGACAAAAACGTCTGAATTGGGAAGAAAATAGAACAAATAATATGTTACGTAGATAAGAGCATGATTTCCACCCAGTGCTTGCTAAGAGATGCTACTCATGTGGTGTGAGGAGGGATATACATTTAGGACAAAATTTAAATAGAATGTAACACGAAGGAAGTCACTATAAAAACAAGTTTCCAGTTTTATTCCTTTGTGTTGGGCATCAAACTTTCATGCCCCCTTAGGCATCAAACTTCAGACCCTAACCTTTGTCTCCACTGAAGTGTTTGAGATCTTAGAGAGGATCTCAGTAGCAGTGATACTGCTGGGTTCAGATAGAAATAACACCCGAGGTGATCTCTTTCCTAAAATTTCCTCCAGAAATGACTTCTGTGCACAGTTTCAAGTGTTAATGGGACAAGCAGCTCAAGAATATCATACAACAGTGTAGAGGTCAAACCACAGGCTAAGGTCAACACACCTGGCTGTGGTTGAGCTCTTGATCCCAACTTCCTTCAGCTGCCATTGAAGTTGTCTGGCTTCTAGTCTGTTATGGTTTGGATTGAGGCAGTCTATCCAAAGTCTCAAGTATGGGGAAAGTGATTGGGTAATAGGGGCTAACTGGATCAAGCCAGTTAGTCTATGGATTTTGTAGGCTGTTGCCAGGAAGTCACCGGTAACTAGGAGTAGATGACTGAAAATGTAACCTAAAAGGATATATCCCAGATCCCAGATCCTTCCCCAAATCTCTCTCTTCTCTTGGCTGCAAAGGAATGAACCGTTATCCTCTACGAGGCTATTATGTCAAAACCTTCCACCATTGCCAGACAACCATAGGTGAAGGGATTGAACTGTCAGATAAGCCTTTCCTCCTTGCTGTGGATGTTGAATATAGCATCCCAGCAACAGGAAAATGATTAAGACATGGTCTGACCTCCAATGCAAAGTAAATCATGGATGATAGTTAGCACTTGTCTGTAATATACATGTTAGGAGGAGAATTTCTAGCACACTTTAAGAGCACTCATACTGCTACACTTATGTATTCTCAGGACATAGCCCCCAGTTAGTTAAAAACATATGGAAATAGATGAGCTCAGAAAGAAGTGCACCCTTTAATTTTTTGTGCCATGTTAGGCTAAAGCATCAAGGTTCAGAAGAGAAACACATGTTATATAGTGAGCAATTTGCATGACAACAGCACGAAGCCATGGCTTTCCAATTCCAGGATCCATGTTCTTTATTGGTAGGCTGCGATATTTACCCCAAATGGAAAGGACCTTCCTGGGGTAGGTTGTGTTGGGAGAGGTTAGGCACAATGACAGGTAGTAATGGATGTTTCCATGGAAAGACTCTCAAAGATTTTTTTCTCATTTCTTATTTTTGTTTTATAAATGTGTACATCACACACACACACACACACACACACACACACACAGAACAAAAACTTGTATTCTACAGTTACACAGCTGATTACAAGGACTTTCAAGGTTCAGGACTTAACAAGTTTTTGAGAGTTCCAGTGTTTTCTCCAGATGCATAGGAATTGTATATTGAGGTATGGAGGAAAATTTTCTGATGAGTGAACACTTTGGGCTGTGGATTGGTGTGCAGGCCCACCATCCCAAGACTTCATTGCACTGCTGCCTGTATCCCTTCTTGTTTATGCTGAGGTCTTATAAGGAACACATTTCAATGGATTATTTCTTTTTTTTAAAAAAAAAGAAATTTATCCTAGGTGCCAGGTATTTTTTCCTATGCACCATAATCTATAGAAGAGATGAAATAGCAAACAAAACAGCCAAAGCTTCTGCCTTCTTGGTGTCAGGGGATGAGAGACTATTAAAAATGCTGTGGAGAAGGAGAGGGTAAAAAGAGAAATAGAGAAGTGTATGTGTGAGGGCAATTTAGGTAACTTGTCTAGGAATGACCTAAGTCAGGTGAAAGACTAAGTGCTGTAGATGCCTGGGAAGTGTGTTCCTCACAGAGGAAATCGGAAGAGCGAAGGTCTTGAGGTGCAATTTTGATTAATGAGGCCAGATCATGTACACCTCTCCTTGCATATTATTCTAAGGACATCACCTTTTATTCTGAATGCGCAGGTTGTAAGTTGTAGAATGACATGATTTGAATTATCTTTTGCAAGGTTCCTCTGACTGCTAGATATAGAATAGGCTCAAAGTGGGTGAGTTCATGCCAGGAAAGTCCCTGGCACTAATCCAGGTAAGAGCTGACGAGAAAAAGGGCCAAAGGCCTAGCTGCGAGAGTGATAAGTGACGGAACCTAGGTATTTTATGAACATGTAACTCACAGGATTTGCTGATGCATTGGACTTGGACGACTGCGTAGTAGAGAGCACTAGAGGTAATACTGAGGTTTAGAACTTGAGTAATTAAAAGTGTAGAGCTAGTATTAAGTTAGATGGAAAGACGCAGTGAGTGCCACCAAGTTCAAGGAAATATTAGGACAAGAGCATTGAAGAGCTGAAATTTGGGATCCTTTGTGGGTGACAAAGGAAAGCTGCCAAGAGATAAAGAGAACAGTCTGGGCTAGCAGTTCAGTTTTGGAGTCATCATGCTGGTATTGAAGCATGTAAACAAATGAGTGGAGAAGGACAAGAGGTCAACTGAAAATGGGCTGCTCCCGTTCATTTGACAATCTAGGTTCACACATTGAATCTACCACATACTTGAGTGTGGTCTTGGGAAAACACATGCTCAAAGGAACTCAGTTTCTTTCGCTGAAAGATGAGTGTTAACGAGGGTGAAATGACATTAAATGAAAGCTACCAAGAAGAAGAAAGCCGGGCACAGTGAATGTGGTGTATTAGATATTCCTCTGCTTTACTGATTTCTAGTCCCTTCCAGGTAGACCTTGGGAATCTGATTATTGTCTGAATAATATTCTGTACCTATGGCAAGCTCTTAGATTTTTCTACGGACATGTGCTATTCTCCCACTCCATCATAATTAGGTTGATAGCCTGGATTCTCAAGTCATTAATCCAACAAAATTTTTAGCTACCTAGTGTATGCACCCTTGTGCTAAACATTGCTCACGAGTTTTTGTATCTCCTACTTTACCAGTTATTCTGGAGTTGCCCACATGTCCTTTTGGATAAACTCAGATTCAATTCCTAGATTCTAAAAGTTGAAATAGATCCCTGAGAACTTTAGAAGAGTTATAAAATATTAAAAAGTCTGTTTAATTTCTTGAGCTACAGTTTTCTTGTGTACAAGCAATGGACAAAAGTCTCTATGGTGACAGTCATTATCTGCGTTATGAAATTAATTGATGCCAAATATTAAGAGCTTTTTCAATGACATAGTAGATAGTGGGTGAATAGTTATTTCTTTTCTCCAACTCACCCCATGCTGCTGCCTCCCAAGATGTGGGACTAACCTGCTGCAATCATCTAAATGTTTGTTTAATGTATTGGAGGGTAAAAAATAGTCCCCAACAAGTCCGAACACAGTCTCTTAGGTTGAAATGCTCACTGTTGGATTACATGTATGCGTTAAAAACAATTTTTCCGATTTAGTAACTGTCTCAGTCATGTACATATTATGGCTTGGATCTGAATGTCCCCAAAAGTCTCATGTATTTAAATGTTATGGATTGTCTATGGAACCTTTCACTGTTGGGAGATTGGGGTCTAGTCTGGAGGGGTGGATTACAGGCATGTCAATTGGATTACAGGCATGTAAATTGGATTATAGGAGTGAAGTGGGGGCTTACCACACCTTCCACACCTGGATCCAGGGGGGGCTGATCACTGGGAGGAGACCTGGAAGGATATATAAGCTGCTTCCTGCCTTCCTTGGAGGACTAGACTCAATTTGCCCTGACTTGGCTTCCTGTTTGTGATGTCATGAGAAGCTGCCTCCCCCTCTGTGTCCGTCATGTACTTCATTGCTGCCAGCCGCCCCTGAATGGACTGTGACCTTCTGAAACTGTGAGCTAAAATAAACCTTTCCTCTCCTAAATTTGTGGATGTCGGGTATAGAGTCACAGCAATGAAAAAGTAACTAAAACATACATATGCAGCCTTGTAAACATGCATGAATGTCCACGTGCACACATACATTCCTGTGCACACCTGGACCTGCTTGGCATAACAACGAATTCATGGGGAAAACAAACCAACGTTAGTTAATAAGTCAAACGGATTTTCACTGAAACGGAGCCAAAAAATTCGAGGAGCCAACAGACAAGGAAATCGTACTCCATCCCTAGATTAATCTTGCATTTTCCTAGCTGTGTTCATATTTCCTTTCTTGTCCCACGACCTTAGCCAAAGGATATTGCAAAATACAACCAGAACTTTGCCCAGTTCTTGAACATTATTTATACATATCCGAGGACAATCTAAAAGGTTTCATGGTGAGAGAACGCTGTTTCTGAAAAGAGAAAGGAAGAAAACTTTACTAATTCATTGCTGCAGTGATTAAAAAGGGAAAACACGCAGGTTTTTTTTTAGTATGTATACAAAAATATCCTGAGGAAGTAACAATAAATAGCTTTTTAAAAATAGTAAAATATTAATATTTGGAAAAGTAAACCTTGATATTTAAAAAATAATACTCATAAATTCCTGGTCAAATTGGCTTTTCTAAATTGATTTAATTAAGAAATAAATGTATGCAGTTTTAATTATACCAGTATATCAGCGTAGGCTTATTGACCATGCCTCTTGAAGGATCAGCTCCAGTAGATGTGACGCCCTCATCCCTCTAAGAGTAAAGCTACAACGGGCTTTCTCTAAGGAGCCTCATGGCACGTGCTGTTTTTAAAAATTAGGTAATAGATGAGGAGAACCATAACGAAAACCGTTAGATTTATGGCACTCAAAAATCTGTCTCGTGCAGGTATGCAATGCAGGCAGGGCAGCTCTCTTCCACGAGACGCTGAGTTGACCCGCACAGAATGGAGGCGTGGCACAGCCTGTTTCCTCTCCATCCCCTTCCACTGTGCCATTGTGGACCTTGGGATCCCCAAACCTGCATCCCCGTCCTTTGTGTTCGCAGCCACTGCGAACAAGGACAACTGTTTCTGGAGTGTTCGTGAGTCCAGGCTCCCGCCATGTGGCAGATCAAATCCCTGTGCCCCGCAGCCAACTCGGGACTCAATCCATTTAAGTCAGCACGGTATTACTAATAACTAGGTGAACACCATAGAAAATACGAGAGCGGCGGCAGCTGTGACAGGGAAAATGAGATGCAGAGCTATGCATGCTGGGAACTGGTGGCCTTAATTAGAATGTGCATGTACAGTATTTATTTTGCCTTCAAAACTATAAATAAGGCCAGCACCATGGCGATTACTGATGTCTGCCGTCATTTCACAAGGCCTCTGTTTTGATGGAGCACCAGTTGCCGAAAAATCGTATTTCCTACCTCTCTAGCCTGCATCTGCTCCCGCATGAAAACCTCTCAGAAGCTCTCAGAACTGAATGCAGAGGAGAAGGTGGGAGAGACAGGAATCACCTCTTCAGAATCTGAGTAAGAATTGATCTTCTGGGAGCTGCACTTGCAATCAGAGACACCGGATGTAGGAAGGAGCTTTCAAGACAGAAGGTCAGCGCTGCCATCCAAAAAAAGACCTTCATTGTCATCATCTCTGAAGGCCCTGCTCGTCGACCCCTTGAATACTTTCAATGTTGAACGGATGAAGTTTGGCTCCATCTCCAGTCAACTCATTTCGGACACATTCCAACTTGCCTTTCCCTCTTCTCTTCTGCTTTTCCCTCTCCTCCTCTTTTTCTACATCCTACTTCGTCCCCTCCTTCTTTTTCTTCTTTCTCATTTTTCTTTTTTTCGGTATTGAGGATCAGCTCTACCCACTTGTGAGGATTAGATGCAGGCACCACCATGCTCGGCTAAACTATCCTCTTAACACTGAATATATGTGTCTCCTTACAAATGTCTGCTTGTCTAAATGCACAAAACCAGTTGAAGCCTTTCTCAGTTGTCCCAAGTACTTATCCTGAATTTTTAATGTATAAATACATAATAAATCTATAAAGTACTCATCATTATAATTTCCATCAATTGTTTTATTTTCTTATCCTTTCTCACAATAGGAATATTCAAAAAGAGTCTGATATACAGCTCAACAGATACCTAGAACAGTGTTAATCGTTTTTATTTTCTTAAAAAAACAAAACTACAGTCTTTCTAAGGGCTTTTATTTTCAGAGTAAAAACTTGTAAACTAAGTGGCCCATAGGAGAATTTAAATTTTAGTGCACATGAACATCTTTTACCCAATTTTAAAAAGTGAAAACTATCATTGTTGCTTGCAGCTTAATTTCCTCTATGACTAGAATTAAATAAAGCACCTTAAAGGTAGAAGCCATATCTTGTTATTGTTGATAAGTTAAATACTTTGCAGTACATGCATATAATAGGACTTCAACAAACAATCGTAATTAAATTTATTAGTTAAACTGAGATAAGAAGCTACTCTTACAACTTCACTGTCTGAAGTTCTCAAAATAAATACTTTTGTCTTCTAGCCTACTTCTCTACGTATAAAGTTAAGAAAAAAAAATTTTAAATGTGTGAAATGTATTCACCCAAGAAATCATGTTATTCCGAAGATAGCAGCATGATAGCCAGCACCAAACCTTCTCCTGGCTTCCTGGGTCACAGGAGATGCTATCAGTTTCTCCATTAAAGATACATCAGGTCATGTCTGTCCAGCTAGACTATTGCACAGTGTGTCTTTCATTCCCTTCCTTCAAGAGAAAATAGGTAAAAACTAAGACCCTCAAGACACTTTCAGCCCCAAGGTCATTCCAGTGAGTCTTTCGTTCCCCGTTCCTGTGTTCCTATTGGCCATTTAAAGTATTTGAAATGAGAGAACATCGGCTGCTGCAAGCTCGATGGGTGGGATGGAGAGGCACTGTTGGGCTGAGGGTATAGATTTTCCTGTTCCTCTTTATTGCCACTATAGTGGAGAGAGCCCTTTTGCCCAGATAAATGGGACTGCCCATATATCTCACCATAAGCTGGGACAGGAGAGTTATAGAATTTTCATGGAGAAACTACAATCTGACAGTGAATGATAACTATTTATAAAAATAATCTGCGGGATCTACGATATGTAGCATCTTCAAGCTTGAGGCTGACATTAAATGCTTCTGCTGGGTACTAAAACGCCAAACAGATGTGCATATACTTCAGAAACCCTTGCAAGACAGCTCTAATGCAGTACAAAGTGCTGAGACTCAAAGTCAAGAGATCTGGCTTTCATTATTTACTGGCTCTGTGCTCTCGAGCAGAAGTTTGAGCCAACTTGCCTGAGACTCCTCAGCAGGAAAGTGAAATGTTTAGTACTGACTCATGGCAAAGGGGCAGCAGCAAGAATCCATCTTCACCTCCAGTCGTGGCCGAGAGCTGATGAGCCGAGGCGCTAAGCTGAGGTGATAAACCAGACATAGACGGGGTTCATCCTATTGTGGGTGTCGTGCAGTGGGATGATGGGAGTTAAAGTCAAAGCCTTATGAGACAACGCAGAAGGTCCCAGATGAATGCAAAGTTACGATGGGCGTGAGATGATACATCCTTCCAGGATGAGTATCACAGCAAGAGCTATTTTTCATGTGAGACTTAAGCAATAATGACTTAGCGTAGGAAATGCGTCAGTGAGGAGATGCTGAAAACTTCAAATAAAAAACACTCAAGTGCATGGGAAGTAGACAATCTTTGCTGGTGGACTAAATCCTCAGTCTTTCAAGTTTTCCAGTGTGCTAGGCACCGTTTTAAGTGCCTCCAGAGCAGGGCCTTCAGAGATGATGACAAACACTCATTTAACCTTTATGGGAACCTTCTGAAAAATCAGATCTCTGATGATTCTGTCAGAGCTTGGGTTTGAATAAGTAATATTTGAACACAGAGCCACCTGGGCTCTGAGTACCCATGCTAGATGGCACTGTGCTCGGGCTATTGAGGTGAGAAAAGGGAGGCTATGGTTTGTTTACTTGCGAGGTGGAAGAGAAGCCCCTGACCTTCGCTCTTTCTTTTTCCTCCTGTAAAGGAGGGCGCATGGTTTGGCTGATAGCTCTCCCACTCCTCTCCCTGGCTTCTCGTCTTTCCTTCATGGTCCATGAAGGTCTGGGAAAAGTTGCCTCAGTGTCCTCTCATCGCTCCTAGAATTATCTTCTGAGAGCTTCAGGCAGCTCTGACAAGGAGTGCGGCTCAGCTGCCAGCCATGATGCCCCACCCTCACTCCAGAGTCTCCACATCCTCACCGAAGCAAGGAGGAAACCTGCAAGTGGTAGAGATTTGGGAAAGATTCGGGCCTGCTAACAGCATCCCCGCCATCCTCAGCCCCAATAAGCCGTGACTGACACAGTCAGACCTTCTGAAGATTCCCTGGCTTAGCGTGGCCATTTTTCATGAAAACACAACAGCTGTCAAACATCAAGGATACAGCTTTTACCTCCATTTTCTACAGAATTGCCGCTAGGACAGCTGCAGCTGTCCTGAATGTCCAGCACCCAATTAGTGTCTGCACTGCTCTGTTTCTTCCCATAGTCGTTATGCAATAGATCTGACGGATAGAATTGAGTTTGAACCAACACAATAGGCTAAACGGGAAGGCTCCACAGGAAGGAAACCTGTTTCCCTGTGAAGGGCCATTATGAACCTGACGATTAGCCTGTTAAATTTGATAAAACATTTAAGTCACCATCCCCAGCATGGTTGGCAGTGTTTGTTTTTTGGTGAGGCCTCGGATTGCCAGACCAAGTGATTTCCTAGGTTATATTCTATCCACGGTCAGAACTTATTTCTAGCATTTCAGAAAACTTAGACCAATCATTATACTTGAATTTGGGCTTATCACAGGCCAGAATTTGGGCCAACCAGCAGGCTAAACTTGGACCCATCAGGGGCCTGCATCTGCGTCTTCGGCAGCGTTCCACTCACGCTAGCTTTGCGTAGTCTAGGAGGGCTCCCTCTGGCGTGCTGACTTCCCTGCGATGCAGCACAGATCCTTTTCAAAACAAGCCTTTCTCTGCTGATCCCCCAGATTTATTTTTCAGGTGAGGTGGCTGAGAAGGTCCTAATGAACGTGCTCAGCACAATTGCTGTAGGACAGAAAGCAATAAACACGAGAGGCCTGTCTTAGTTACTTGCTCATTGACGAGAAAGAATATCCAACATCTACAATGTAAAAGAGGAAAGATTTATTTTAGCTCATAGTCTCCGAAGGTCTCTGTCTATCTTTGGGCAGTTAGCCATGGTGGAAAGACATGGCAGAGGGACTCTTCACGGCATGGCAGATGGGGGAGCCAAGTCTGGAAGAAAGAGTGGAACCATCACACACCCCTCCAGGTCAAGCCCCATGTATCAGTTTCTTCCAGCCAGGCTGTACCTCCTAACGGCTCAGGTATCCATGGATATTTCACAGCATTCAAATGCACGAGGCTTTTGTGGGACACTACAGACCCAAACCGTAGCAAGCTCTTATCCCTGAAAAGCTCCAGAGACCAGAAACTGAAGCTCAGTGACAGCAACAACCAGCATGACAGAGTTGACCAATGGTCCACCGTGCAAAATGGTAGCAGCAGACAGAAGCAAAGACCAGCAGCCAGCAGTGTCAAGTGATGGTGTCTGGCCATTAGCTAGTGTCAACTGTGGCTTCATTGCCCCTAGCAGAGGTGTGCCTTGCCATTTCACGATTCTTATCTGAATTGATCAAGAGTCTGAACCTATGGGCAACACTTGTGTTTGGGGTTTAGGTGGTGTTTGGAAGAGAAAGCAAAAGAAATAGGGCAACCTGGTAAGGAAAATGCAGAATATTCATAATGAAGAGCCAGAAATAGGAACATAAATGACCAGTGGAGCTTGAATTATTTGGCGGTAATAAGAATATGGAACATAGTGAATTCAACTGGAATCAAATCTCAGGATGTAGCTTCTATAAAAAGTTAGTCTTCTGTTGACTTTGATGTATATTTTAATTGAAATTCTGAATAAAAACTTAGTGAGTGTTCACTAAGATGCTGCAAAAAGACCCTTCCTGGGTAGCTTAGAAGGGGAAGACTTCTTGCAGCCCAGCAGAACTCAGAGTCTTCCATCTGCAGTAGTCAGGCTGCCAATTGCACTCCAAATTTGTCTCCTGTCTTATACTGGACAAAATGAAAAACATAAACAGTATAGAATTTCACAGAAGTAGAAGGACTGGCCAAACAAATTTGTGTAGTTTGAAGTTTGCCTATCATCCTGAAGCAGAAATGTTTACAGGCACTGTTGTTTCACATAATGGATAGTTAGTTGTAAATTCTTGGTCACCTGTTTAGGTTCTTGTTTGCTTTCTTATTTGATTGCTTATCATTTGTTGTAGGCTACACTTAGTAAGGCAAAAATTGTGCAGAGAAATTCATGAATAGAACATGCACTACAAATTACCAGGAAGACCCAGAATAGTTAGGAGTGGTCCTCCAAAGCTCATTGTAAACTAAGTATTTAGGGCTTTCCAAACACCCCTAGTGAGAGCTATGTGTGATTCCCCATCCCAGTGAGGGGTCCTGATATGTAAGAAATATGGAAAGGAAAGAGACTAGAATCCCAGCCAAAGTGTGAAATATACAGTGACTGTTTTCTTTTAACTTATTACATCATCAAAAAAGTGTCGTCACTAATTCCTGTCGGGACACTCCACTTTAAATATATCTACCTCATTGCTTTTGCAACTTTCTGAAAAAGCTCAGGAAGTCCTCTTTTTTTTTCCACCCATTTTATTGATATGTATAACGTGCAACATTTAAGGTTTACAATGGAGTTGGGCCTTTTATGCACATAGGTATCTTGTCAAGGTGACAAGGGCTTTCCCACTCTCCTTTTGTCCCTCCCCCTCCCCTCCCCTCCCTCCCTCCTCTCCTACCGGATCCCCCTTTCACTTTGTTTTTCGCTTTAAGTTCCATAGGAGTTGTGGTCTGGGTCTCTCATATCAGAGAGACCATTCGATGTTTCACCTTCTGCTTCTGACTCACTTCGCTAAGCATGATGTTCTCAAGTTTCTTCCATTTGCCTGCAAAAGCCTCCACATTGTTGGACTTTATTGATGCATAGTATTCCATTGTGTATAAATACCACAGTTTGTGTATCCACTGGTCTGTTGGTGGGTATTTTGGTGAGGAAGTCCTCTCTTTAAAGACTATTTTTGTTGCCTTGATGTCCTGAATCCATTCAAAATGTTTATCTTTCATGGTTATTTTGGCATTATAGAAGAGTCAAAAATTGTAGCGCCATGTCAGGTAGGTAAGGTGGTTGGGGACACACCATAATGTTGTGATGAGTCTGCCTTTCCAACGGATGGCACTTGGTAATAGGCTCACTGTATTTTGATCAGATCTCAGAAAGACTTTAAAAGAAGAGGCCCACCATAACATCATCAGGAAGTGGCAAGGATGATGGAATGTGGTTTTGGATCAAGGGGAGTATTTTGGTAGAGATTAGTGGCAGAGGATCTTTTACTATGATAATTTTTTGTTTGGAAATGCACCTTATTTTTTGATCACTCATATATTATGTCCACAATTAGCCACTAGTGTCGCTAGACGTCAGTGTTTGTGGACTGGAGATGCAGTGCTGGTACGGTGCAAGTAGTGATCATTTAAGCACCAGCCTGGAGCAGGTGCATGGAAAAGAATCTAGATGTATTTTGAGGTGAGAATTGTCAGATACTAAGTGTTGTGGTTTGGGTCTGGAGTATCCCCCCAAAAGCCTTATGTGTTTGGATGTGATGGGATACCTGTGGAGCCAGATGTGTCCTAGTGGGACGTGGGGCCTACATGGAAGGGATGGACTCCTGCGGTTTGATCTGAAAGGAGTTAAACACTGAGGCTTGATGAGAAAGGGGTAGATACTGAGGCAGGACCTGGAAGAGTGTATGCTAGTTCCGTCCTTCCTCTCTCTTTCCTGTGCGCGACACTGTGAGGAGCCGCCTCCCCCTCTGCCTCTGTCATGTGCTTCCACTGTTGCCGCTGCCCATGAATTGACAGTGACCTTCTGAAACTATGGCTAAAATAAACTTCTCTTCCCCTAATTTGTACATATTGGATATTTTGTCACAGCAACAAAAAGTAACTAGGACCGCCAAGGTTATTGAAAAAAGCCAAAGACAGAGCATTTTTCCCTTGAATGGACCATAAATATGACCCAACTTGAGAAGTCTAAAATGTCTAACAAAATTAAACCAGGTGTTAGCTCGGAAGGAAAAGATCAATGCGGAGTGCATTGGCCTGGAGCATCACCTCAGTTTTTTTTTTTTAAGTATCTTGTATTAAGAATCAAGAAAGTTATAGGAGGAGAAGATAGTTGTCTGCGATCACTTCGGGTGGCATTAGGTAGAGGTGGCTGAGGAGAAAGAGAACTCAGAGCTCTGTTGAAATCACAGAGTAGGAGATGTGTGGAAGCATGAGTGCGGGAAAGTCCCGAGAAGGCAGTTGAAGTGTGGCTCATGAGGAGGCGATGCTGGCCTGCTGACCGGAACCCGGCTCGCGTTCAGCAGTATGGTTTTCAGAGCATCTTCACGTATACTCGCCATGCAGTAGACTTGCCAGCGTGACTCAAGGCCATGGTAGAGCAGGAAATGAAATGGGACGTAGGGGAAGAAGACTCAAGTCTTGTCCTAGCCCCCACCCCCAACCAATTTGTTTGTTAGATCCCCTTTTTTCTTTCTCAGTTCTTACACGTAAACCAGAGCTTCTCAACCTTAACAACACTGATAATTTGCACCAGATAATCATTTTTTTCTGCATAGAGAATTTTAACAGCAACCTGGCCTCTGCCTATTGGCTACTAGTAGCATCACCTCCCCAGCTGTGACAAACATAACTGTCTGTAGACATCACCCAATTCACACAGAGAAAAGCAAAAACAAAACCAACAAAACTTCCCTTATCCTTGGTAATCTCAGTCCTCTCTCATTTTGAGGAAGTGTCCCCCACAGGCGGCGTTATTGAAAACACTGCTAAGATCCCGGTTAGGGTTAGGCAGAGCTGAGTTTGGTCCTGGCTCTGTCCCTTGTTGAATGCCCAATCAGACAAGTCACTTACTCTACACCACAGCTTTTTTTTGTCTGTGAAATGCAGACTATGACAGGACTATTTTAAAGGTTATAGTAGGAAAATTATGTGAGATGACTTCTATACCATGCTCAGGAGCATGGGAATATGGTAATGCTTCCTTGTGTTGTATCATCCTAATATTTGCACCACTCTATGAGAAGGTGGCTGTCCTTGACAGTTTGGTATGTCACCTGCTGTCCTTTGAGGGCATAGGAAGATAAATAGGACAATTTGATTCCCCTCAGGAAGCTGCAGCCCACTGGGGAAGAGATTCCTGCCCATGAATCACTGTGATGCGGGAGACCAAAAACGACTGCCAGTAATGAACTAAAACTTGCTGCTGCAGGGTGGAGAGTCAGACAAACAGATGCCAGGATCACCCCCAAGCGCGCAACTGGGGTGCAGTGTCACCTGGAACACTGGAGGCAGTTCTGGACGCCGCATCTTAAGATCCAAGAGGACTGGGGAAGGTCCAGGTAAGGGCACCTAACATGACGGAAGCCCTGGGGCTCAGCTGTCTTAGTTTGGGAAGACAAAGGCAGAATGCGGTCAGGATTGAACGAAGGTAGATATTCGTCCACTTCCTCACTAAGGTACTCATAAAAATGTGTAGAAAATGCTCTAAAGTCACAGAAATAGATAAGAACAAGTCAAGGATTTCAAACTTGGTGAGAAAGACAAACAAGTCTGTACTGAGATTTTTACAACATAACCATAGAATGTTTGCGGTGTGTCACCGACCTGCCGTAGGAGTTAGTGAGAAAGATCCGGGAACAGGAGAGGATTGTCAGACCACAGGATTCCTGATTCATGCCTTACAGTATGAATGCGATTTCAACCGAAAAGTAGAGGACATTCAAGAGTAAGAGACAGGAAATTTCAATAGCACGAGCATTGTGGACCTGCGTACCTAGTGTGATCAGGTCCATAGGAGCGCGGGCTCACCTGGCTCCACCTCTGTTCCACCTCCAGAGTGAACTCACTTCCATCCCATCTTCCTCGTCCTGACAGGATTCTTTTCTAGTGAGCACACTGCTCTGCCTGTGCACTAATGGCTCCTGGGAGTTCAAGTAGCTGTCATTACTAAGGGCACTGTTGTCCAGGGTAAGACGCATGCTGGTGGCTAACCACTCAGACCTCCTCACTGAGGTAGATATCCGCATGAGGCATCACGGGTGCTTTTTGGAGAGAAGCCACTGCTGAACCCTGTGGTGGCCATCTAACTAGTCCATCTTCCCTGCCTCAATCTCCCTGCTTCCAACTCCACTTTTCTCATCTCAGTGCTAGTAAGTTAGACAGTGTTTCGTCTCAGGGTCTATTTTTTTGAAGATACTCAAAACAAGAGGGAGTGTTATTTTTTCAAAAGTATCTCGCTCTCTCTCTCTTTTGGAAAAGTGTGAACTTTCAAAGTATATCAACAGTATGTCATGATGTACTCTGTGGTCAGAAGACTTCAACATTGCTGTTGAGCCAGTTACTAGTCTTGAAATCCTAAAACAAATCTACTCACGACTCAGTTTCTTCATCTAATTGTCTCTTAGAGTTGCAAAATGACTAAAGGTATTCAATGCATTAAGCCTAGAGACGACAGTCACTAACCTCTCAAATGCTATTAGTATCAACAGTAATAGTATATTGACTAATGGCCAAGAAGCAGGGCTCTGCTGTACACAGTAGTTTTTTTTCACATTTACTTGTTTATCTAGTACTGCAGGTCAACACCAGGGCCATTGCCCTGAGCTATATCCCTAGCTCGTTTATATTTTTGATTTTGACAAGGTCTTGCTAAGTTGCCCAGGCTGGGCTTGAACTTTCAATCCTCCTACCTCAGCCTCCTGGAGCGCTAAGGTTACAGGCTTGGCTGCTTTTAAACATTAGTGTCATACTGCAAAAAGTGTTTCTGAAGTGACACACCCAAAATGTGGCTTAAAATAAATCTTAAAAGACAACAAGAACATTTTGATTTTGATCCAATATATGACAGACCAAATGAGGAATATTTTCCATTTTAAAATTGTTCCCATCTGACGTCAGTGTTTGAATTCTTTTTAGAATTCTCATTTGGGTTAGGCACTGAGTGTCAATCTATATGACACACTGAGGAAAACCAGTATTACCAGTTTATAGTTATAGCTCATTTTTTTACCTAAAATATTCAGAACCAGCCTAATTGAGCTATTCTAACCCTCGGGGCAGTTCGTGATCATCTTTATCTGTCTTAAATAAATTCCCTTTCAATGAGAAAGAAAAGCAACCAATGAGGAAATTCAAAAGAATATGTGCTAAGAAATAGAAGGGCATTTCCAAAGCCCGCCCCCCTCGCCCCATATTAGAAACATAGAAGCCATAGAGTCATACAATTTGTTTTTAAACAGGGTCTCACTCTGTAGTCCCAGCTGGTCCTGAAGTCAAGATGGAGCCCAGAATGGCCTTGAACTCACATCAATCTTCCTGTCTCAGCCTCCCGAGTGCTGGGATTATAGGTGTGCGCCACCACTCCCGTCTTATGAGCTGCTGGGGAATCGAACTCGGGTGCTTAGCGTTTGACATAGTTTTTGCTAGGCAAGCACTTCAACCCGCGAGACACGAGTCGTACAGTTTTAAAGCTGACAGAGATTGGTGGATCATTAATCACACCCACGATAAATGAGGGATGTGAGTATGTAAAGGGAGGCGAATGCGGATGGACACACTGAAAGGGACTAGTGGGCTCATACCGGGGATCTGATTCCCCACTTCTTAACCCAGCGTTCTTCTAGTGACACCATCAACTAGGGAAAATGTATAGCTTCTCTAAGTGTCTGTTGTGAGTTGGAAAATACTCATTTAAATATTAGGGCTGTAAAATGTTCCCACATATGGCCTTAACTTGGAAGTGGGTTCAAGGAAAACTTAGACGAGTTTGCTGGTGAAATCATATCAAAGTGCGAGCAAAATGGATGCTTTTCCTTTAAGACAGAATAACAATGTGTCCCTCTCACTCCACTCCCTGGGGCAGAGGCGAGTTTTGAACCACTTGGTTAGGAGAGGTTGGCCCATGGTCTGTTTCAGTAGATCACAACCTTGTTCCTGCACCCATGTATTTATCCACATGTGTGTGCACATGCACACACACTCTCTTTCACACACACACATGCACACACACTTTGCTACTCCTCTCAGTTAGGCACTCTCTTTGCTTCCAAAGGAAAAAAATAGCAATTTTAGATTTTGAAGTTTAGTTTAATCTGCTTGAAAGTAGAACTTACTCTTCTAAGTAACAGCTTGCTTGATGTGTAAACATACGCACGGAAAGCACTCATCACTTGTTCAATCTCTTACAGAAGAACACTTAGTTTCATCTGGGAAGACACAGAAAAATAACTGATGGCTTCAATTTTTGATAATTTGAGGTGCTGATGCCCAAATTATGAAAGAAATGGATGATTGTGTTATTTTCTGGGAGGATTCTCTAAAAAGGAAGAAAAAAAAGGTGGACTGGTAAAAAAGTGGAGAGGCGTTAAAAGCCAACTAATGACTTGGGGATAAAATTTGACCATCTTCATGTCTTATTAATTGATCTAATTAATTTTGCAACCATTTGATTTCCATGTTTTCTTTTTATCAAATGCAAGTTCTTTCCTTAAGGTTCATTCAAACTAGTCAGAAATCATACCATTAACTAAATTCAAGTCAGTTTACTTTTTTTTTAAATAATGAAGTTGCAGAATACAAAATACATATGTAATTCCGTAGTTCATAAAATGTATAACAAAAACAACATGACTATACTGCTTCTAAAATTGTATATATTCTATGACAGATAAGATAACAGATATGAGGGATATAAAAAAATAAAATGTCACAGTCTAAATATCTGGGCTGAGTGGGCTGAGCTCTATCCAGATTCTTCGCAAAGGTTCTGGACATCTCCAGAAACAACCTGCCACCAGGAAAGGCTGAGCTGGCTACCCACACTCCCCTCTGCCCCCATCCACGCACTCTTGCCAAGCCACGAATTTCCTCGTGTATCATGGAGCCGTTTGTGAAATAACTGTCTCTATTGATTTCTATGTCCAACACAGGTATGCTTGCTCAGCCGCCCATCTGTTTTCTGCGTAAGGCAAGACTACTGAAAAAACATAAAGGAAAGCATGTACCTGTGCAGGCTGTGTGTGTCCATCTGCATGTGTGTCTGTGGAGCTGCCTGGAGGTTGAGTATAAGAGGGTGTTAAAGGGGGGAATAAGGACCCAAATTGCTTCTCCATCTTGCAGAGAGATGATAACTTACAGCATGCACTGTGACTTGCCCCTCAAAAGTTAGGTGGCACTTGTGTTCTCTGGGAATTAGGGAGAGCACTTCAGAGTCTAGGCTATGATCAAAAGACCTTTCTCTTTGAGTGCCGCCACTGGCCAGCGCTGCGATGCTGGGAAATGGGCTGACCTGTCATCACCACCTTCATCATCTGTGACATAGGATGAGGGCTCGCCACCTTGCGCCTTTTGCATGGAGGTGTCCAGAGTCCCAGTGGAGAGCTCCAGGGAGAGGTCTTGGGAGCTGCAGAACAATGTATATTTAAAGGCTTGAGAATATTAGAATACCAGAGGTGGAGGAGGATGTGGTTCAAGAAGCTGACTAAGACAATGCTGTGATGGGACACTCAAAAGCTTAAGGTTCTTCACAACATCTGACCTCCGACCTGAGTCCTGCCAAAGGTTGTCCTCCCTTCCCTTTCAGGTAACTGTCACTCTTGTGGGCTCTCTGCTTCACGATATTCTCTAGATGTATTTTGTTTTTGGCAGACTCCATAGACACCATTTCTCCAAAAGCCTTTGAGGAATAATCTATGGAGAAAGCTACAAAACATCTCAAGATCAATTGCTGTAATTATCTTCTGAATAATTTTCTGTCATTATTCAGGCTGTACATATTGTACATGAAAGGCTCTGTTCAGCCAAACCAAAAGCTTGCTGGGTCTGGGATTTACAGCTCTCTGTGCAAGAAGATTTAAAAGGCAACCCCTAGGAAATCCATCTGGAGATTGTTGAGAGGATAAAGAAAAATATAAGTTCTTTTAATCTTAATATTCTTTATGCCCTGCTCATTATGATTAGATATATCTTCTATTTAAGGCCTCAACCAAAATAGAACTGGCAATGAAAAGACTATTTATTTCCTTTCCATTGCTAAAGGAAAATAACATACACAAAAATAATAACAATATAAATGTTCTAATGCTTAGCTATTTAGAGAATCAGTCAACATCTCTCATTTACTAAGTTGGGAGGAAAGAAAAGAATGTCCTCTCTAGAACTAAAGAACAGAAAAACGCTCGTTGACTTCGTGTCATTTCTTATACTTCATAGGCACTCAAATACTCCTTTTCTTCTTAATATATAAGAGAAAGAAAGTCTGAGTTTTCCATTTCTGTCTCCTTTAAGCTCTCAGGGCGGCGGGGACTATTGTCCGGAGAAATACAGGGCTGTGGAGAAAGATCACGGGAGCTTCCTTCTCCATTATTAAGATTATTACTGAGGCAGGGTTAAAGGGGGAGAATAAAATTCAATAGATTTGGTGTTGCACTGATCATTAATATAAACCAGCTTTGGCTTAGATGCGCCAGTAAATGCTCCTTTTCCCAACCTTCAGCACCCAGGTGCTAGGCCATCCGTGGCGGCACAATAATCCGTGTTAGCAGCTAATTTCCTCTGAGTCACGGTTGGCGATTCTCCCCCTGAAACGGCTACGTAAGATCATATTGAGGCAAGAGCTGGCACAACTAAGATGCTTCCTGGTTTTCAGCAACCCGGCACCTCCCTTCCCATCCAACTACAGGTTGTATTGGCAATAGCAAAACATGATACGTTTCTACCATAGGACAATTCATTTTGAAAAATCCATTAGTGTCCTGAGGGGTTATTTAGTTGACAACATTGGTTTAGGCAAGGTTGCTGAACTGCCCTGAAATAAATGGCATTGATGGAACAGTTGAAGGTCATTACTCTGCAGGTGGGAATGTATGTCCTGGGTCTACACTCAGTCTGCTACTCGGTGGTGAGAAGAGAAAAGAAATGGTCTGTACCCTTAGACACCAGAATAGGCTGAAGGCATTGCAGGGTTTAACAGTATAAATTCAGCCTAATCTCTTTTTCCACTCACGTGATAGGTGGATTAAGAGTGATAACAGGAAGGTTAAAAAAAGTAAGACAAGATGAAAGGTCGTGACATTCCTGCTGTCCTCCTGAAAGACCTAACACCACCAATTTGTATCAGGATTGAAACATCTTGATAATACTTTGCTTCCCCATGCGCTCACTTTTTCAACTTTTCTTCCTGGAGGATTTTGGAAAGAAAATATAAAAAGGGAAGAATAGTTTATGGTAGACCTGTTTTGCCTGTTTTGATCTAATCTTCTGAGACAAGAACCTCGACAGACCTCCTGCGTACTCACGGCACCTCCTACTTAGTACAGGCCCAGCTTACAGGCAGAGGTTGAAGCATACTGATAAAGTAAATGGCCTTTCTCATCCATAAATACAGAAACTGAGTATCGGAGAAGTATAGACACCTTGCCCAACATTACTAGACTAGATGGTGGCAGAAATTAGACAGGAGCTTAGATCTCTGGGTTCTTTAATATAAAAAAGGAGGGGTCTTTAAAGAATTCAAGGTTTAATCCTCTTTCCAGTGGGTCACAGCTATCTCCCAACTGGGGACTTTCCTTTCTTCTTTGCAGTGTGGTGTGTCCCACTAAATCCTGGTTGGGATTTTTATCACGAAACCTGGAGATGCATGACTTCAGCTAAGATGGAAAGTTCTGGAAGCAATTCCAGATTTCATCAGCTCAGTGTGTGTGTGTGTGTGTGTGTGTGTGTGTGTGTGTGTGTGTGTGTGCACTCCTGTGTGCATGAGTTTGAGAGTTGCTGGCAGGAACAGTGCTCTTAACAGGTAGACCGGAGAAAATCCCGTTGCCAGTTAGGCTGTCGTGTTCCCTTGACGTGAACAGACTTGGGGATTTTCCTCCATCTCTCAAGGGGCCACAGCACTCTGAAGCATTAAATACATACCAACGCTATCAAAGTGGGAAAAAAGCCCTAAAATCTGAGTATAATTACACACATCAAGCTAATTACCCAGAAGCACTATTAGCTAATGAGATTAGCCAGAAGCCCTGTCCAGCATTGATTAATCAAAGAATAATGCCAAAGCACCTGCAGTATAAAAGGCACCAGATCTCTAACAAAAGAACGGCTTGCCAGTGTTTGGAAATACTACTGTTCACATTTTTTTTTAAACGTCCTCTTGTTTTACAGAAAGCAAAAGTCTTCTTAGATTAATGCTCCAAGGATGTCTACAGTGCACTGGAAATCCAACACTTAGGTCCCTCTAAACAAAAGGAACTCATCCTGTGGCTCAATTCCTTTATTAAACAAGTAAAACATTTCATAATTTGTGGTCTTCTAGCTTACCAGATCATGAGAAGCATTCGTGAAGTCATGCAGAATTTTAGTTTCATGAAAAAGGAATTGTTGTAAACTAGCCAAGTGGCCCAGTTATGAAAGGGTTAGCAGATGTTTCTCATCTTTTATTAGAAAGATGTTCACTCATTATGAATGTTCATCAGTTCACAAAATATAAACAGCCTAAAAGGAAATGGCAGATAATTGAATAATAAAACAATAGAAATAATCAAATAGGGAAATATTCACCTGATTTCGTAATTACATTAATGTAAGTCAAAGCTACAAAAAGAAACAGCTAGAAAAACAGTGGTGTTTCTTGAAATGTTTACTAGGCACCAGTATGTACTATAAAGATGCGAAGTTCACTGAATTTTGTTAATCAAAACTTACCCAAGAATCCCCAGTGCTTTTCAAGTTTTTATACTAAGTTACATTTCAGTTTTATTTTTCTGAATGACTGTTCTTGTCCTAGGCCCACACAGGGACTTTTTGATATGCATTCAAAAATATCATCAGGAGACGGGTTTGTGGGATTATGATATTGATGTAGCTGCTAAAGTCCGGGAGGAAGGGTTGATGTCACCACTTACTGGAGAGCCAATTTAAGTGCGTTTGAACTTCAAAGTCTCTTAGTAGGAAGAAATTAGCCAAGTTTCCTTCTCACTGAACGAGCGATTTTATTTTCCACTAGGAGAGGCATAGTGGAAAATGCCGATAAATGAATAGAATGAGACAGAGCTAAGTTCTGTGGAGACAGCATCAGAGTCAGATGTCTCTTGGAGGAACAAGAGACGCCCCTACGGGGACACATGTTTCTCTCCTCTTTGGAAGAGCAGGATAGAACTGTCAGATCAGATTGTGTGTGTGTTGTATGTGCACTTTCAGAAGACAATTACTATGGATATACTCCTGAATTTCTTCATATAATCAATGAATTTTATCCTCAGTAGAGGAATTATGGAAAAAATATATCCAAGTATTTACTCAAGTTCTAGTAAAAAGACACAGATGGGGAGGAATGTATGAAAAACAATAAAGCCACAATGCAGAAGTTACCAGTGTCTGTGGGTGCAGTCAAGAGTGGAATTATTCTAGGTGTACTTAGTCTTTATTTACAGAGTCTTTGTTTGGGAAACAAAGATAGATAAAAACAAGTCTATACTTGGGATGGAGTAAATTAGCATAAAGACAAGAACAATGGACAGATATCCTGAGGAAACCTGTGAGCTGCTGAACTCCTATCGTCGGGATGTTGTCTCTAAAGACCTACTTCTGCTGTGTAGAAAGGCAAACACATTCCTAGTCACCTCTCTTAGGATGCTATCCATTTGGACCTATGAATTTTTGCTCTTCCGTGGGACACTCTTGGTGTCTGTTCTCATGGCTGCACCAGCAAAGCTCCAAACACATGTAACTCAACCTGTCATTTCTCAGGTGGGAAAGGCAGCTACTCCCAGGTGATCTCCCTCTGCTGAGACAGCTTACCCTGGGATGCTGTGTGTGGTCCATCGTACCAGTAAATAACACCCACCTCCCCTGGAAAATTGCTGATAATAATTTTATTTTATTAGACATAGAGATAAGTAAGTTCAATCTGACATTTGAAACCTTAACCAAATACTCTCCATTTTTATGTTGGAGTTCCTGATTTTTTTTCATTGCCCTCTGCCTCTTGATCAATAGCCCTTAAAGGTACATATTTTGAAAAAAAAAATAGTAGAATGACCCTAAGACAAACTTAGCCAATTTACACTTATGCCAAACCTAGGCCTGTATGAAACTGTCTATAATTCATTTCTACTTTCTCATCAGAGAAGGCCTAATGGTTTTCCAAAATGTTGTGAATAGTATGCCTGTTCCCACAAATTCATAGATACTTAACTCTTCCCAATGAGATAAGCAAGATACTTCATGTTAACTTACCTTACTGCCTTATATGCAATATGATGCCTTTTATTAGAAAGATCTTCCTGTCTATACTACTTTCACACTGGGACTTTAAACTTAAGAAGGCAGTTTCTCACAGACTACATGTCCTTTGCATGGAATCTAAGCTTTGAAACAATCCATACGTAATGGCAACTGCAAACATAAAGCAAAGTCATTTTCATCATTTATTTGACTTCATCTTTTAGGTCTCTTCAGCTATTTCACAGGGAATTTATTGACGTGTGTTTTCTTTCAGTCCATCTTTGAACACTCGGCATCTGCATTTACTGTATTTGAAGACGAGGTTAAGAGATCAGAAATGTGGAAATTAACCTGCCAAGAATGCAAAGTAAATACTATCAGAGCTGGTAAAGAAAGGACTAAGGAAAAAAAAAAAAAAGTCAAACAATGGAAAAAAAAAAGAACCGATTGCACTGGGGTTTTGTCGCTGCTTTTGAAAATTTGGAATTACTGTTTAGAAATGTCTTCAACCAGGGCAATAAAAACATGTCAGAAATGTAAAACCTCAGGCTGCTCCCCATACCTGTTTTTTAAAAATTGTTCTTTGATTGAATCCACAGGGAACAGCCGAAGCGAGGCAATGGGCCTTACACAATGAAATACTTAAATGTGATTGAGGAAAGGCCAGTGTTTGAAGCTGTTATACTGGAGAATTTATTCACAGTGTTTTAAAGAGCGAATAGGGAGGTGAGGTAGTAGGAGCAGCTGAAGGGAAGGTGGGGAGAAAGTGGGTCGGCAAAGGTGCGGCTGAGGGTATCCTAGAGCAAGGTGTGGGGAAAACTATTTTAAAATAAAATATCTCAAAGTCAGACTCCTTTATATAAATCTTTGGGGACCTAATAAAAAGCTATGCCTAAATGAAAGTGTTACTAAAGCAGATGGAGAATCACATCAGAAAATCAAATGACACATTTAAAAGGGCAAAACATCAATATTACCTAAAAAACTGATCAAATGTGTCATTCTGAAATGCACACCAAAGCAACAAAATCATGAAATGCATTGAAACTGTGAGGTGGGAATGCAGAGTGGGCACTCGGTTGACTCCTGCCATGCAGAAAATCAGACGTTATGTGCTGGAATACATGAATATAAAGGGAGGCAGGTTGTTTCTGTATACATTTAGAAATTGTCAAAAAAATATCAAAATGATGTGCCATGCTAAGCGACTTATTTGTTCTGGGCAAGGAGGCCTCGGTCTCCTTTGCAGGTGCTTCGAACCTCTACTTTGTCGGGTGTTTTTGCCTCTGAGATGTGGCATCTTGTTGGCCGAGGATTCTCGGGTAGAAAGACCCAGGGCTAAGCTTCCGAGCTCAGGACTAAGACCATGATGTCATTTTTAATAGGGGGAGCCTTTTGGTGATCAGCTTATCAGTGGGTGTCACCCTAACCTTAACAGTGAAACTGTAAAAATTTACTCAATCTTTCTAAGCCTCAGTTTCCTCATCTCTTAAATAGAGATAATAATGCTACAATTCATTGGAAGTATTAAATAAATTAACAGATGGGAAGGGTTTAATGAGTGCCTGGCAGAGAGTAAATGCTCTATAAATTGAGCTATTGAATTAAACCACAAGCTTTGCAACTAAAATGGACATTTTAATTTAATATAAACCTCTTTGTGTCATAAGATGTTAGTGCAAGGAGCCGTGGGGAACTGAACTGGCCACCAGGAGTAACGTTACTGTAGCAGCCCAAATAATACGCTGCCTCCTCTTCCCATCTTCACCTGTTGACCCTTCAGACTCTGCTTTTAGGCTTGGCCGGGAGCCTAAGTTTTCTTTCCTCTTTCTATCCTTCAGTCTCATTTCTTTTCAGTTGGAAAAAAAAAAAAGAAGACGACTCTTATTTAGCAAGAATCAACTAATATGTTAAGGGACTCATTTGCATATCTATATAATTTGGATATTTCTATTTCTAAATTGAATGAAAAGCTTCAATGAAAGGATCACAAGCATTGACTGGAGGTGGAAAGAATGTGGTTGTACGTGGAAAACTTATGGTACCCTCTTCAGATGAGGCTCCAGGGTCACTGCCTTGAACACTGTCAGGGTCACCATCAGCTCTCTGAGAATGACTCGCGATAAAGGTCCACTGTGCAGCCCACACATAGGTTATGCAGCTAGAAGACCCTGCTGTCTACTGACAAACTCTCAAGTCATAGAGGAGTAAAAGAGAGGCTTTCAGAGATATTGAAATTAATTTCAGCCCCTGAGGAGGATCGATAGGATTGGGACAGAACAATTTAATTACCTTAAGTGTAAACTAAAGACATCATTAGAGGATTCCTTTAAAATCTAGGCCAAAAAAAAAAATCAAATGTTTCTAATTTCTTAAGATAGGCTAGATGAGAGAGGAACAAACACAAAGAGAACTTCGGTCTCTTACTTGGAAATCTATGAAGAAAATAATAATTCTTGCACAAAGGAGCTGTATGGCCTGTATCTATCCCATTTTATGCTTCTGTACTTCAGGGGTTGGTGAGACACGGGGGAACTGAGGATTCCATGGCTGTCTTCATGGAGTTCCTCTGAGATGAGATCTGTCACTCCAGGTGCTCCATATTTATCTAGATTGAAGAACGTTGTCTGACAAATGTAAGCCCACACAGTGGTCTACTAACAGGTCAGAGCACGTCTGAGCGTGTTGATCAGGAGCGGGACTCAGGGAACCCATCTTCACCCGGGGTAGATGCGCCTCCATCTACCAACTCCTTCTACCTCTCCGCACAGCCCACTTCTTCGTTCCTTCAGAGCCTTGCTTTGACCCACATTCCAGTGAGGGCTTTCCTTGTGCTACCTCTGAAATAAGAACGTGGTTGGGTCTGGTGGCCCAGACCATAATCCTAGTGCCCCGGGGGGAGGAGGCAGGAGGATCCCAAGCTTCAGCCTCCCCCGAGCAGGTTAACAACTTAGTGAGATCTTGTCTCAAAATGAAAAACTAAAAACTGAACTGAAGATGTAGCTCTGTGTGAAGGCCCCTGGTTCCACCAGCAGAACAAATACACACAGACACACACACGCGCGCGCGCGCGCGCATGCACAACAGAACAAAACACCAGAAACTTCAAGCCATCCTATCCACACGTCTATCCTGCCGACTCTACTCTAACATTGAACAACATTCAGCTTACAATAGATCTATTTGCCTTTTGGTTAAAACCGTCACTTCTTGGTAGGCAGAAAGAGGGTCCCCCAAATCTACAGATATCCTTGATATGGAATAAAGTGTCTATGCAGGTGTGATTAAACTCAGGCTTTCAAATAGGGGAGATTATCCTGGGTTATCAGGACAGATTCTAAATGCAGACACATGCAGCCATCAGGAATTGAAAAGGGCCAAGAGAGAGTTCTTCCTAGAACATCTGCAGAGAGGAAGGACCACCCTGCCAAGCCCGGAGTTTGTCCTTCTGGCCTCCAGAACAGACAGAGTAAATTCCTGTTCACTTTTAAGCCAGCAGAGTGAGATAATTTGATGCAGCTGCCTCAGGAAGCTAATCCACCTTCCGCCTCTGGCATCCAAACTCCGGGAGAAAAGGAACATGCTTCACCAACTTCCTGCACTCAGTGCCCAGAACTAAAGTTTGTAATATTCTGAATGGTGTTTATGCTCAATGAATGAATAAATGAAAAAGTAGAAGGGTTTATATCTCATTTGGTTCTAGATGTCTGCTTATATGGTTTTCTAAAATAAAACTCCTATCAGTACTTGAACATTTAAAAAGCCCAGTATTTACAAATGCAACTCAACAATTCACTTAGGAAGTAAGTAGGCCTAGCAAAGAATCGTTTCAGGTAATACTTTAGCAGAAGAGTCTTGCCCAATTAGGAAGTGACACATCTTGCTCTAAATATTAAGCCTTTGACAACCAAGCCTGATATTCTGTCCAGTATGGCTCAGCTACCTTCATTTAGACACAAGTGTGTGGGGGTGGGTAGATGGAATTAACAGAGTTCTGACAGACCAAGACAGATTTCTACAGGTAGCACATCCTAGCCGTTCTCATTTCTTTACAACCACGATTCATCTATCATATCTCCAACAGATTTCTGTCCCAACAGTCAAGGCCAGCTGCTACCACCCAGGGCTGATTCTGCCAATAATGGATTATTATAATGCATGTAGCTAATAGAGCCTAGGCTGTCATAATGTGGCAGGACTAGATGGATCTCTGTAATAAAAACTAAGAATCTCTTGCATTTATATATTGCTTTTACTTCCTAAGTGTATTCACATCTGTTATATCATTTTCTCATCCCTGTACTCCTGGGAATGATGGATCCATCGGAGATAATGTTCCTTTTATTCAGATGGGGAAAAAAAAGGCGGGCAGACTGGAAAGTGTTCCCAATGATCCCCCCTGGCAAGTGGGTTTAGCCATTGCCCTCCTAAATGGCAAGACCTTATTAGGTTCAACTATATATGTGAGCATCCTCAAAACGTTGTGCAGAGACTTACTCATCTGATGGGGTATCCAATAGGTGTGTCCAATCTATGGCCTGTGGGGTATATATGGCCCTAGATGGTGAGTAACGTGGTCCCACATGACTGTAAACTTTCAATATCAGTGTGTGATTTTTAGCAAAATTTCTCATTATTCAGTTGTGTGCTGCTTGGGTGCAGAACTGAGTAGAAAGCAATGTTGTATGGGGAGTGTATTGCGAATTCTGCCTCCCGTGCCTGCTACATACGTTCAGTTGGTAGATTTAAATACATGCACACCAACCAGTGAAACCCTTGCAGAGTTCTATATAAAAATATTTAAAAATAAAGGAGATTTTATTATTTAATACATCATATTAAACATTTTATTTGTGGCCCAAGAAAATTCTTCTTCCCTTGACATGGCCCAGGCAAGCCAAAATGTTGAATGCTCATGCTTTAGGATAAAAAATAAGTAAATTTCTGGATCTGGCCCAATGGTTCAGGCCTATAATACCAGCACTCTGAGATGTGAAGGTAGAAGGTTCGAGAGTTTAAGCCTGACCTGGGCGACGTGGAGATTTAGTGAGACCTTGTTTTAAAAGTCAAAAAAAAATAAAAATGAGCTAGAGATACACCTCAGTGTGAAGGCCCTGAGTTCTATCTCCACTGAGGGAAAGATAAAAGAAAAGAAATTCCGGTCCTCTTACCTAATTCCTCTCCCCACAGTGAGGCCCGTTCCTCCTCTCCTTAGCATGCAAACTTTACTCTGCCAAATCAATAATCCTAATAGGATACTAAGTTGTTAAGCATATGGACAAAAGGTGACATTTTACTGTGGCAATGAAACTACCTTTGACATAAGACTGAAACAGCAGCAAAAAATCCCACAATCCTACAGATAAAGAGAAAACAATAATATATCCATGCTTGTCAAAGTGTTTCTCCTGTGGTTCCTAATCTGCTCAGGGAACAAACAAACAAACAAACCCAAAACAACAAAAAAAGAATTAGCAATCAAAATGGACCAGGTAAACCCAACCTTAAGGAAAAACGTCTATGCCATCTCTGCACAGCTCCAAAAATGTGTTCACTTATTTGGAAGAAAGTAGAAATGTGGGAACCATGCCAATGCTAAAACCTTGGTCACCAAACTTGTTTAGTGCAATTATTTCTAAATTGTATTTCTCTTTTTTAAAAATTTTAGCTCAAATGGAGCACATTTAAAAAGAAATGCAGAAATATACTTTAAAAAATAAGGTATCACACATATAACCCATTTACTCCTAATTACACAATTGCTGTTATCACATAGCACTTGCTGGAAAAAATAAAGACTATACGGCATAGAATGAGCTGGTTTAAGATTTTTTTACTGAGAAAAGTTAACAATCCAATTCCTTTTCCCTTTGGAATTCGAAAGTGTTGAAACATACCAAGTTTTTCTCATTTCTGGATAATAAAATACTGAAGTAATTAAAAATTAAATACCATAGTGTCATAAGAAATTGTTAAATCTACTTGTGAATAGAAGCAAAAGCCATACTATTTTAAGGAATTTTAAAACTAGGGATAATTATTCTTTAGCCTGAGAGTAAAAAGTCAGCTTCTTCTGATGTGCCTTTTGTTTGGAGGAGCTATTAGATACTTTTAAAAAGTTGCCCTGACCCTGGGAGCCCGGGCTTCGGGTGAGGCACGCTGCAGATACAGAGCGTTCTGACTCTGGAGCTGTTTTCCCTCCAGGGACCGGCTGCCCTGCTGCCCCCTTTGGGGCACTGAGTCTGCTGTCCACACTGTTCTTCAGTTGGCTGTTGGCCAGCATCAGTTTAACTTATACCTGGCAAGTCAACTTATGAAAAGATAAAAGCCATAGTTGGTATTGCAGGCCTATAATTTCAGCACTCTAGGAAGCTGGGGCCTGATGTTCACAAGTTCCAGCCCAGCTTGAGGAACTTAGCAACTTAGGGAGATCCTAACCCAAATAAACAACAGGGGGGTGGGGTGGGTTGAGGATATAGCTTAAGCTGAAAGCTCTGGGCTTGATCTTCTGTACTAAAGAAAACAAGAATTTAACTTACAGTACTTTGGGAGGTTCTAATCGCAACGGGAGTCCAGCTCCTGCAGAGGACCCTGCTTAGGACCCTTACTGTCTTCCAGGCAGGGAGAAACACGGTTCTCGTTTTACAATAGAAGAGCGGAAAGTGAATTTTAAAGCCTGGTGTTACTCCCAAGAAACATTTTTGATTTCATCTGGGCGTGTGAAAGCAACTTTGCTCTTGCTCCCAGGGTGAAGCTGACTCTTCTGTAGCAAAGGATTTGTGCGAGACCCGTACGCAGCTCTGGGAAACACCTGTTTCGGCCTCCCTACGCAGACCCTCCTCTGTTATCCATCATTGAGCAGATCGCCGTGGAACTCACCAGGGAAGAGTGCCAGCTTGCTGAGGAGGCCCGGCTCCAGTCCAGGGCTGGCATCTCATCCAAACAGGTTAAAATTAGGTTTCAAAACTACCTGTGAGAAAGAAAAATGAGGTGGAAAGTCGCTGATGCCAGCAAAAAAGCTGCGGTGATATAGCTGATCGGGGAAGGGAGCAGGCAACCAGGGCTGCTCAAAACGCCTCCAACGCGCTGCTCTCTGAGCCTGTGGCTCCCCTGTTTCTCCTGACTCTCTCTTTATTAACTTAGCTTCTTTTATGAGTACTTTAATAAAAACTAACTATTTTCTACCCTGTGCAGGGAAGATCATAAACTCCTGCGCTTATAAAAAAATAAAGGGGGGGGGGGGATAAATCACTTAGGATCTCTACAATATCCAGAAGAAAGAAATGGGGAAGGGACAAAAGGAAGATAAGGGTTACTAAGGAAGGGCTCCCCCAGCACTCCCTAGCGCAGGCGCCAGGAACCCTTTGCTCTGTCAGAAGGCCCATGGGTAGACTCATAGAAGTGAATGATTCGGAGGATGAGTCCGCGTGGTGCTCTCAGCATCCTCAGCTAAGAAGGAAAGGCAACCAGTGGAGGAGGGGGGAGAGGCACTGTCCAAACACCGTCTGGGCCAGCCCTGCTTAGGGAGACGGCTGCCCACAGGCAGGCGCAGATCCTAGCATTCCAAGGCATCCGGGGCTGGCAGGGAAGCAGCCTTTGTGGCAGACTGCTGAGCTGATGAGAGGCACTGGGACAAGAATGGAAGAGCTGTGACGTCACTGTGTGGTGGCTGGAGCTTCCAGGCAAGTTCCAGGCAACGCTGGAGTGGACTCCTGAGAAGCAGGAGCCCCTCTCTGCCCACCCCCGGGCAGGCCGGGGCCAGGGCTTCATGCCTCCTTCTAGGTACAGTGGTGAAAAGGGCAGGCCTCCAGTCTCAGTGTACGTGTGACTCCCTTTGCTCAGGCCAAGTGAGCGTGAAAGGAAGACTGCTGAAACAGGAAACTCAGGCCGAGTCCTTGACTCCTGGATTCTCAGACCCTGGGTGACATCGGCTTTTGGAACTCTCATGGGCCCTGGAATTGGTTGCAGAGAAGCAGACTCTCGGGAACTGTGGCCCGGGCTGCTGTCAGCCCTGCTCCCCGGCCCAGGGGACTGCAACGCTTCTGCACGGCCCCCAGTGGCAGCTCGTATCTGTTGAATTTGTTTTGTGGCACTGGGAATTTTCAATTCCAGGGTATTCACCTTTAGACCTTTTTGTTTATTTGTTTTCTGACAGAGTCTCCCTAAGTTCATAATTTGCCCAGGTTGGGCTCCAACTCGTGCTCCACCTATCTCAGCCTCCCAGAGCTCTGGGATTATAGAGCTACATCGTGGAGTCCGGCTGCACCCCACAAACTGTGAAACTTCCTTTTCTCTGAGATGAGCTACATGAAGACAGTACACCTGCTTCAGTCAGGAGACTGAGAAAGAGAGACTGGATCTGAGGGGCTGGCTCAGCCCCATCCCTCTCCAGCGGTTCCTAGATCAGTGGATTTTTGGAAGTCAGAACCAGATGTCCCCCAAAAGCACTTGTTTCTCTTAAGTACTTCAGAACTTTCTTAATAACCAAAGTTATCCTGGCTGGAAGATTTGTCCTGTTAAGAAAGGTTCAATCTGGGCTTGAGTTTGTACTTAAGGGCAAGAATTCCTTCTCCTACAACTACCTGCTCTGAACAAGGCATTAGCTCATTTCCTCTGGGACAGTTGATACTGTATTTAAGCCCAGGACAATCGCACCCATGCAAGGATGTCTATTCATCTTCAGGAGAGTTCAGGACCTTGGAGACGAAGGGATTCTGCTCGCACAAAGACACGAGACAAACTACGCCACGAAGGAGTTCTGACTTCCTAAAATGGCAATCATAGAAAGATACGAGAAGCACTCTCACCGGAGCACTTGATTCCTCTGTCTAAGCAAATTTCTTGCATCCCCAAGGAGCTGTGGGTGTGTGGTGATGACATTACGGCATTGCTGCCAAGACACCAACGGCGCACCAGATGGGCCTGTGGGGAGGGCACCATCTTGCTGTCCTCAGGGAAGACCACATCCCTACATTTCTGTGCCTTATGCAAAGTTGCCTAGGAAGCAAATAAGACCATTGGATGTCATTATGTCAGTGAGGAAGAAAAAAGGAAATCAAATTACCCACTTCTGCCTGACTGCCTCTCTTCCTTCCGCTTCCCTATGAAATTAGCAAAGAAGTGGCGTTTATTCCTCCTTCCTCCACACCTGCCCCGGAACCCATGGTCCTCACTTCCCAAACAAAGCGCCTGGCCTTCAGCTCAATACTGAAGTCACTTAAAAACTCTCCGCCCTTGATTTTGAGCCTTTCTCCTGTCAAAGTGACGGCGACATTAACAAGTGTGCACAGAGGGGGGCTTCGCGCCAATTAACAATTTCTCATTAACTTAATTAGGGGACACATGTTTTTAATCACAGCTAAGAAAGTGGAATGATTGAAGAATTGATTCTGAGCTTTTGAAAGCCTCCCTCTCGGTGCATGGAATTAAATTCTGCAGATGTGCCTTAACAGGGACCGAGGTAGAAAGAGACAGCTTTAAAGAGCTTGGCCTCCTCGGGCATAAAAGGAGTTTAGGAGTCCAAAGCAGACGAACGGTGTTTCCAGGTTGGACCTGAGACCGTCTTGTTCAGGATCTCTGAAGAAGCAGCAAGCAGTCTTGCCGTTTCTCTTGTATTACACGAGCTAGCTAAGCGAGATCATTTTCTCTTCCTCCCACTAACTCTTTATACTTAGGTTCTGAGTAAACAAATCTGATGGTTGGGAAGTTGTGCAGATAATGTGGGTAGTTTAGATGCGGCTTGGGGGGCTGATGGTTGTTCTAGTTGAATCAACCATAAAATTTGGACTTCATGGATTACTTGAGAACTCCGAGTTCGCAGAGCCTGAGCCCATCAGAAAATTGTTTGAATTATGGTTTTCACTTACAATTGAAATCTGAAGAGGGGTAACTTTCATGGCTCAGCTGTTACCCGAAGGGCCACACATTTCATCATACAACCCATGGGTGACTGGTGAGAGAATTTGCATGATAAACGGCATTGATCTATATTATTTTGGCCCTTCTGTAGGCAGTAAAGTTACAATCTATGTCATTTGAATGCTTCGTAGCCAAAGATTTCACTTATTATGATATTTTAATAAAACAGGCACACAGAATTCCTTTTAAAAATCCTCACCACTTACTTATACAATCCTCTTATAGTTCAGGTTTTATTTTCTTGGATTGCAAGAGGCAACTGATTTTATTGGCACAAAGTTGGGACAGATAGCAAGACACAAAGAGAAAAAATGTTGCCTTTGATCCTACCCACCCAGATAGCAATCATTTATTGCACCCTAGTGCCCAGCCTTTCTCACTGTACATATTTCATAATGAAATATGATTATACTATATTTCTGGTCTTATGCATTTTCACTTACTATATCGTCATCTTCACAGATCGTTAAATATTCTTATAAAACATAATTTTTAATGACTGCATAGTACTCCAGCCCATGAATTTGTCACATTTATGATGGAACTCTATGAATATATCCATTTTTGTTATTATAAGCGATGATGCAGTGTTAGGCTTAAATATAAATCTTCTCTCAAGCATCAGTGATCAGATCTTTAGAATAAATTTGCAGCAGTAGTATTGCTGAGTCAAAAAATTATGTGCATTTTTAAGAATTTTGAACACATTTTGAAGTTGCTCCCCAGAAAAGTTATATCTATTAATTTACATTCCCATAACATGCAGTGGAGGAAAGTGCTCATGTCTAAGAAAAAAAGTTGAACAAAAATCTTAACATTGGTTTTGCTTGCAATTTTTGGTTTTGACTACAAGTGAGATCATATATTACCTCTTACAATTATTCATCGTGCTTTCTGGGGGGAGGGTAGTCAAAACAGGGGCTTCTCTCGTTTTGCTGCTGGGATATTCATCTTAGTTTTGTTGTTATGCATTCGTAAGAGACATTATATATTAAACATAAAACTGCCATTCAAAGTTAAGAATGAACTTTTTCCCAGCTTGTTACTGTTTTCTCTACTTTATTATAAATTTTGTGGCTGTTACTTATATAAAAACTTAATATTAGGTAAGTTAAGTCTATTATTCTGTTATGATTCTATTTTTGTTGTAATATTTTCAAAAGAATGTCCCTTCTGAGATTTATATTCACCAATAATTTATAGTTTTGCTTTTTACTTTTTAAAAATCCACCTATAACTTAGTTTTGTAGACTGCGTAGACAACTTTTTTTCTGTTTTGATTCCTCTTTGTGTACCGCCAGCTAAGCCAACAGTATTTAAGACATTACCCAATATTTTCTTAAATGTGTTCTATGGAATGTTAATACTTTTAAATACTGGAAAATAAAAATGTCCTTCACATACATGAAGACCGAACTGCATTTCTAGATTAATAGATTACTATTTCCTCATTAACATTCATAGAACATATTTCCACTTAAAGGTTTCAAGAAGTCCTGCAGGAAAGTAACCTATTTTATCTTTCTTTACCTAGAGTTATGCACCTAGCCATATAATCCTTTTACAAACAGCATCTGTTAGCATCAAAGAAACTAATGTTCCATGGAACATACAGTGAACATCTAACTTGAAAGGCCAAAAAGCTGCCTTCATGAAACACTACTGTTGGAGGATTTGAAAAGGCCCAATAGGGCCTCTCTTGCCTACTTGGGTTCTAAATAAATTGAGAAATAAGTATCAGTTGGGCATGTGGGGTCCCAGGTATAATCATTTTTTTATGTTAGAGTGTATATCAGAGGATGTATAGCTTAGTGGGGGAACCAAATAGCCCCTGTTAACAGGACCCAAAAGTGAAATGTAGCTGCTTGGTCTCTAGAAGTTCTTTTCTCAAGGGGCTGTCATCCAGGTAAGGCCTACAGACTGGAAATTCCAAGGAAGACTGGTTTTTATACAAAAACTCTGGTACATGACAAAAGAGCACTAAACGTAGCGAGCATGAGTGTGTGTGTGTGTGTGTGTGTGTGTGTGTTGTTATTGTTGTTGTTGTTGTTGTTGTTCTTTTCTTTCCAAAGACACTAAACAGATAAACTAGTGGTTCTTTCCTTGGGTGAAATCGGTGTGAGAGAGGCATGGTCAGAGAAAGCTCTCTGCCAAGGATGTGGAATGAGAACTAGTTTCACAAGTAGTGTCAGGTCCCTTGGGAGTTTATACCTTCCTTATCATTCTCTAAATCCAGGCGGTGGTGTTTCCATAGTGATGAGTATGGCTTTCTCCACAGGGGCAGACCGAGCTCCATTTAGAGACCTCTAAGGCCTGCCCAAGGCCACTTTCCCCAATCCCCCACACTGCTCTTAGAGGCATTCTTCCAGGTGAGAATTTAGAGTTTACTTCCAGAAGGTTCTGAAATGAATCAAAGTGGCGTATTAATCAAACCAATAGAAATCCTTCCCCCGATACAGTAAAAAGACACCTTGCTTTATTTTTCCATCCCAAATTGTGTGTCTAGATATATTATCCAATATACAGTATCAAAGATGTTGCCATCCCTATCTTCTGCTATGTGACGCCTACTACTGCCCTGAGGCTCTGCCAATGCATTTTTCAGCTTCCCACTGCCAAGATACAATTCCTGATACCTACATCTTTAAGGAGAAGAGCTTTAACTGGCTCACGCTTTAGGAGACTCAGTGCGTGATCTGCTGGCTCTGAAGCAGAAACCTAATGGTGGAAGGTTGAAATGGAAGAAATCTGTTCACCTCATGGCAGTCAAAAAACAGAGACAGAAAGAGCTGGAAAGGACAATATACCTCAGAGACACACATTTTCCAAATAGACCCTCCTTCACAAGAGCACATGTAGCTACAAACTCATGAAACTATTCACTGATGGATATAGCCTATGATCAACTATCTTCCAGATTCCTTTCTTTTGAATATATGAGATGTTCAGGGGACATTGTACATCTAAGTAACAACTCTTGGCCAAAGACCATCATCAGATGCAGACCCTTGTGTCTACATATTGCAAGCTGAATAAATCTCTTTTCTTATTAAAGATCCCGGTTTTCAGTACCTCGTTACAGGAAGGAGAAATGAAATACTACAGCATCTATGATATGAGGAGCTGGACTAGACTCCATCTAATTAATGGCTTTCACTATGTTTTGATGACATTTGACTAGACCCCTGTATGTGGTAGTCATGTGAGTTATAAGCACATTATGTTATAATTAGTTTTAAAGATAGAAACACCACCTTTTAGTTCTAAGACCTGGTGAAATTTGCTTAACTTCATTGTGCCCTGGTTTCTACATCTGTATAAGTGCAGAAAAGCATAGCAAAATTCCATAGGATGAAATGAAAGAGTCAAGGTTAATATGCTTACTGAGCCTCGTCAGGCATGCACTCAGTAAATGCCAGTTGTTTATTTTTACAATTATTTTAATCTGCTGAAAAGGAAATGGTTTTCTACATCATAACAGCTATTGAAATTATAGTACAAGTTAATATTCCATATCAATTCCCGTAGAAACTCTCTCGCTCTCTCCCCCAAAATGGTGACTTTGCGTTAGGCTCCCCTGCCTGTGCAGGGTGACGTATTCAGGGTAAACATTTGGCAGGATCTGGAGCAGCTACCAATTGCTTCCGATTAATCACACCGTGGAGAAACTGGAGAGAATATTTCTGCGTAGGGTGACATTCCTCCCACCCCAACATTCTGCATCAATTCAGAGTGTGGAGATGGCTGTCTGACAAGTGTAGACAGTGCAGAAGTCTGTGATGGGCCCATAACTCTTTGGTGGCTTCATGTTGCCATTCTTTGGAAGAATTTATGTCATTCCCTTTGGCATGAAGCTCAGGCTATTGAGAACTGTTAGAAATTATAAGGCACTGGGAGAGGATAGTGAACAATATTGCTAAATATTTTAACTAGAACACAGATCTTGACCTTGACTGCACTCTAAAATTATGCTATAAGATATTCAGAAATACATATATCTGGGCCACAGCCTGGTCAAGTTAAATCAACAGCTTCTAGGTCAGGATGGATGCATGGCTTCTGACTAATTTCTCACTCAACAGAACACACCCTTGCTAATATCTTGATAGTCCCTTCTAGGGCATTTTCCTCCCAATCCTGAAATCTTTTCACTTTTCATGTTACTTTTAGAACTCTTTAAGACTTTTAGAGTGAGAAAAGTCAAATTTCGACACATTTCACTCTTCAAATAATGAAAGAAAGTGACTTATAGAATTCTTGGCAATTGGCTCCAGATGATTAAATGTCTTTGGTAACTCAGAACTCACTACCTCCGAAGCCAGACTATTCTGGTTCTGGATGGTGCCAAAAAAATATATATATATATATATGGTTTCTTGTGTTGGAACAAAATATGTTCCCTTGAACTAAAATTCAGATGGTTCTAGTTTTCTTTCAAAAAAATTAAGTGAAGTAAAACTAAGCTTTTCCACTGGCAGTCTTAAAAACACTGAAAGTTTTTCTCCCTATCCTTCCCTATTCCTAGCAGTATAAAATTCATAGATCATTCCTAATTCAGGGTAATTTCCTTTGGATTTACTGTGGTTAGTCAAAGTCTTTCTTAAAACACCATAACCTAAACTAAAAAGATGCATTTCAAAGCTTATCTGAGAAACCATATGCATATCAAACCCAAGTTGACGGCTGAATGGAACATTCTCTAGATGAGAGACTTAGATGGACCTTAAAGGACATAAACAATGCCTACCAAGAATCTCATACATAGAAAAGAAGTGTGGCTATTTGTGAATGCAGAAAAAAATGATATGTTTAAGGAAGGTTAAAGAGGCCAGATTAAATATAGATTTATTTACAATATACATGATTTATTAGTTTTCTAGGGTTGCATCATGAAATGTCACTGTTTTAGTTATTTACTTATTGCTGGGATAGAATACTAGACATCCATACCATAAGGGTAGAAAGATTTATTTTAGCTCACAGTTTCAGAAGTTTTTGCATATTCTATTCATGGGTGGTCAGAAATGGTGGAAACACATAATAGGGCTTTTATGAAAAAAAAAAAAAAAAGCTCTTCCAGACATGGAAGACAGAAAGCCAAATGAGGGAGATAGCAAGTTGATGTATGGAGACTAAGGTGAAGGTCAATGTTTTCCTGAAAAAAAAAAGGTATAAAAATGTTGTTTCTTCCTTCCGTTTATGTAGTTCAAGCTGCCAGTTGGATAGGTGCCTTCTCTCTTACTTCCTGGCCCACAAGTCAATCACACACACCTGAAACCTCTCCCCTAGTCATGCCCCAATGTAAACAAGTTGACATAATCCCTCCATATCAAGCCCCAGTCGTCTACCCATTCTAGATAGGCCCAACCACCCAACAGCACATAGTTCCGCAGGTAATCCACTACATTCAAATACATGAGGCTTTTGGGGGACAGTCAAGATCAAAATCATAACAATCACAGGCTGAGTGGCTTTAGCAACAAAAACGCATTCTTTTAAAAATCTGGAGTGTAAAAGTTCAAGAAGAAGGTGTCTGTCTACAGGTGGGTTTCTCCTGAGGTCACCCCCCTCTGCCTGCACACTGCCATTTTCTTGCTGTGTCCTGCTCTTTCTAGACTTGCACATCTTTGGTTTCTCTTTGTGCATCTAATGTCCTTCTTTTTATAACGATATCAATCAAACTGGATTAGTGCCTACTTTAAGAGCCCATGTTAACTTAATCATCACTTTAAAAGTTCTATCTCCAAATACAGTCAGATTCTAAGGAAACAGAGGTTTAAAATTTTGACCTGTGAGAAGGGTATAACTTAATTTAGAATAATGAATTCGTGTGTATGCATATACCTATCTTACTATATATATATGTATACAATTTTAGAGCTAATTTCTTATTCTTCCATAGACTTTAGTCCCATTTTCTTTGAATTTTTCTCCTTAGACTGTCAGAAAATTGAGACTCATCTTTCTTCAGCTTTCTCCACTAACAAACATAAAACATTCTTAATTTTTGTTTAATTTATTTAGTTTGAAATAATACTACTTTTGTAGTTTCCAAAAATAGTACAGAAAGTGCCCCTATATAATTTTGCACAGCTTTCTCTAATGTTAGCACCTTATATAACTGTAGCACAACTGTCAAAACAAGGAAAAAAATATCCATAATAGAAAATATACTATGAACATTGAAATTTCACCATTGTCTTCACAAATGTCCTTTTGTTATTGTAAGATCCAGTCTAATGCTCTACATTGTTTTTACTTGTCTCCTGCAAGCTGAGATCCTCTGTTTTTTGTTTTTCTGACCTTGATATTTGCGAATAGCAAATTTTTTTGCAGATGTCCTTCAATTTGTGTTTGTTTAACGTTGTCTCGCGAAAACCTCAAATACAATGAAATTATATTTTTGGGCAAAATGTCACAAAAGGGATCTTGTGTTCTTATTAAGGATACTAGAGGAAGGTACAGTGTCGATTTGTCTTCCTGATGGTGATGTCAGCTTGATCACTTGACCACCGTACCACTTGTAAGAATTTTGTATGTAAATTCTTTATACTGAACATATTATTAAATAAGAATTTAATTAGAATTACATTCTTTATTCTGAACAGACAAATTTGGAGCAGTAGGAAATATTAAAAAGTCTTACAAATCATATGCACTCTCTGATTTTGGTGTGATATTCCCAATTACTTATACAGATGATAAAGGATATTTCACTAAATTACATTTTTTAAAAAATTTTTGATGGTTAAGGCTTCCAACTCAAAATAACATATAATATCTATAGGACAATGGGTGTTTCATAATAGGAAGGTGGACTGGGGACATAGCTCAGCTGTTAGAGTGTTTGCCTAGCCAGCACAACACTCTTGAGTTCGGTTCCCCATTACCTAAAAGGCCAGCTTGATGGTGCACACCTGTGATCCCAGCTCATGTGAGGCTGAGGCAGAAGGATTCCCATAACTTCAAGGGTTACATAGTGAGTTCAGGACCTGCTTGGACTATAGAGCGACAGCCGGTCTCAAAAAGGGGGTGGGAGGACTCTACTCAAATAGATATTTTTTTTCTAACTTGGTGATTTCAGGTAGGAACCCATCCCTTGACCTAAAGCAAGGAGGGTACCTTAAAGTGAAGTGTCCTGCCAGCCAGTAGGTCGGACCTATGTAAAGCTCATCCTTATTGTCTACAAATGTGGAACTTAAATTCTACAGTTGCTAAAGCCTACACCATTAGCCTCTACTATACAGAGAATATACTTTAAACATAAATGTTTTGATTGCTGTGTTGACACAGCTTCAGGACAGTTCTGTAGAACAACTATCTCATTCTAAGCTGATATTAATCTTTTCATTTACTTGTATATGAGAAACTATGGATTTCCCTGGCCTGATTTGGTTGCTTCTTTCCAGATGGAACAGATCTTTGAGGTGTACACACACACACACACACACACACACACACTTTCTCTTTTTGATTTTATTTAATTTTAATTTCTCTCTCTCTCTCTCTCTCTCTCTCTCTCTCTCTCTCTCTCTCTCTCTCTCTCTCTCTCTCTGTGTGTGTGTGTGTGTGTGTGTGTGTGTGTGTGTGTGTGTGTGTGTGTTTCTTTTCTTCTGGGATAGAGAGAAGCTTATATCCGGAAACTAGTAAATTTCCTTAGGCAACCTACAGGGAAAGATTTAAAGCCATTCTCTAAAACCCTGTGTTTTAGAAATTTCTTTAGGATACCAGTTGCCAACTATGTTTACTTCCCTCATTCCTGAATCTCAAGAGCATGAAGCAACCTTGAAATTTATGTCCCACATTTCTAGATAAAAAGAATGAATTTCTGGTAGGTTTGGTCGATTGGCTGGCAGGACACTTTATTTTAGGCTACTCTCCCTCCTTTAGGTAAATGGACGGAAAAGCGACTCTGTATTTGTAGAGCGGAGCTTTGCGAATGCTATAGTGCATTAGATCTTGTGAAAATGCAGATTTGGATCAATTAGATGGGAATGAACCTTGTAATTCTTCATTTCTAACATCTGAGTCCAGGCCGATACTGCTGACCTGTCGATCTCATGTTGAGTAAAGAGGTTATAGAATCTATAGGAGAAGAGAAGAAAAACGTGAAGACTGCCCATGTAGAAATGATACCTACACAGCCCGGCTCCTATGGAAACAGGTAAGTGGATGTTCCACCTCTGCTGTTACTCTGGGATAAGACTTTTTAATAAAAAAAATTGTGGCTATTCTCAAGAGAAATGAAGTGAAATGGAACCACTTTAGACTAAGCCACTACATCTGAAATTGGATATTTAATATAGTCTAAATGAATTTTCTATCTAATGGTTGTATGATGAATTTGGAAGGAAAATTGAAGTTATAGCATTGCATTAAAAAGGAACTATGTGCATAGCAGATATTTAGGATAGTGTCTTACTTATTTGTCACAGGGACAAAATATTCAATATTCTCAAGTTAATGGACAAAAGGTTTATTTAGCTTACTGTCTCAGAAGGTCTCAGTCTATTCATAGGCAGCTAACAATGGTGGAAAAACATGGCAGAGGCTGAAGAGCTATTTACCTCATCGCAGACATGAAGCCAAGTGATGTCCAGAGACTCAAGTAAAGACAGCAAGAAGCTTTACTTTCCTCTTCTGCTTAGTTCAAGCTGCCGATCATTCCAACCACGTCCAGGGATGGGGCCTCTCTCTCATTTTCTAGCCCACAAATCACGAAACACACACGTGAAACTGTGCCCTGGGTACCCCACCACCACCAACACCCTGCTCTCAACAAGTTGACACAATTCCTTCAGGTCAAGCCCAAGCATCCGCTGCTTCCAGCCAGGCCCTACCTCCCAACAGCACATGGTTTCACAGTTATTCTACTGTATTTAAATACATTTGGCTTTTAAAGGATATTCCAGATCCAAATTTGAACAGGTAGAAATAAGAATAGAGGTCAAGGTGGGGAATGTTGACAACAGAACTAGTCAGGAACAGCAGAGTTCAGGTTAAAAGTGGCTATTTGCTAGACAGAACAATGTATTGAGCATTTCCTGTGTATCAGGACTTTGACTATTAAAACAACCTTCAAACTGAGGTACTGTGACTCTAGGACTCACTAGCTAACCCCATGTCCCATGACCCCACCTCTGAGCTGAAGTCACAAAGGATGCACTGTTAGCACAAAGACACCTCAGCAACCCATGTCTCAAGAGAAAATTTGTATGTTCCTGTCATCTGAATCTCTCCTACCACTGAAATCATAAATTTCAACAGCTTGCCACCTTAATTTCATTTATTTCCATTTTCTCACTGTATTGTTTATGTTCCTGTTCTGAGACCTCATGAAGACTGTCTCACCCTATCTGCCCCATCATCCCTTTACCTGCCCCTGTGCCAGGCCCTTTCCCACCAGTCCATGACCCATCACGGTGAACTCTCGCTGTAACTCTTGCTCTCAGGAGGGAGCCTGTGCTGCTACATTTACTCTGATCGACTCAAGCCTCAGGCAAGATACAATAGGTATAAGATAATCACTTGCGAATCTAGCTCATAAACATCTCCCAAATCATCTTCTGTTCAGTAGATGGTGATGATCATGGCAAGATGGTGGAGACTTGTCAGCCTGCTGTCCTGAGAGACAACAGACTGGAGCCCCTTCGTCATCAACACTTGAAATGTATGACCAAAAGACAAAATAAGTATTCCTTGAAATCACCGAGGTTTCAGGTCTGTTGCTCACAGAAGCTAGAATTACTTAACAGATAGAAGAATTGTTGTCAGAATCGAGGTCTGATTGAAAGAAAACTGATAAGGCACTGACTTGGCATTTTGGAGAAGATACCCAAGAAAATGATGAGGAACATATGACAAATATTCTTTAAAAGCAGCATTTTTTAAACAAAATATTTGATGGAATATGAAAGTAAAGATTATTTGCTAACTGAGCCAGTGATCCTCAGGAAAAGGGCTGAAAAACAACAGAAATTATGATGATTATTTGTCAAGGGAAAGTTATAACGAGAAAGAGATAGTCAAAGGACACACTGGATGATTTTTAATTAGAGTGAAAGGAAACAAAAAGACACCAGAATTTGGGGACTGAAAGACAAAAGAACATGCCTGGAGACTCCAGATAGTAATATATATCCAAAAGCTTCATAAGACTTACCAATTGAACACTGTCACTATTTCTGGTAACGAAGAGGAGTTTAAGGACATTACCTTTCCATGTAATTTTCCCAATCAAAATCTCAAGATAAAAAAAAAAAACTAAGAAAGAGAAGTATGAAGCCAAAAAGAAATAAATAAACAAGTAGATTTTTTTGTTTGTTTGTTTGTTTAGAAAATCACTTTGGGTTGGGTTTTTGGTACAATGAGGTGAATGGAAGTGAATAAATGAGAATCTGAATTTTTTAAGATAATTATATCAGACCAACCACACGATGAGTTAGGATTAAAAACAAAATCTTTGTGAAACCTTAAAGTAGGTATGGAGCCACCCACTGCCCTAGCAAAAGTTAGATGGAGAGGCTGTGCAGTCCTCAAAGGAACATTCAGATTTAGCGACTAATATCCCCACAAGACTCACAGACACTCTGGACTCACAGACAATCTGGCATCTCTTCTAGCAGAAGAGGATCAGAATCTGAGTTAAGGCATTTCTACAGCTGCAGTCTAGGGGGCTCCACAGCACCTGCCCTACAGGTGTCCGTAAATCTAGTGGTTGCTCCGTGCTTTCTTGTTTTTTCCTTTCTTAGGAGAAGTTCTGCAATTTTCTGACCCAAATCACTGTTATCGTGAAGGGCAATTTGCCTTTGGGTTCAGGTTTCTAGAGCTACACTTACACCTGATAGAGAAGTCTGACCGTTGCCTGAAGAGCGCAGACTTTGAGCTGGACGCAGGGGTCACACAGTGCTGTGGCTTGTCCACTTGGATAGAAGGCTTGGGTGGGCAGCTGCATCTAGGCCCTATGTTTTATACTGCGGAAAGAGTGATATGGTTGTTCGGTAACTGGAAGAATTGACTGCATAATAGACTTCTCTTTTTATCAATCCTATCTCTTTCTCCTCCTTTACACCTAGCCTATTAGAGCTATATGGATCTTTTCTGGGCAACGGAATAAGAGAAAAGTGATTTGTGCCACTGGCAGGCTTGACTCAAACCTCCGCATTTCATCTTCCTTGCCCTTGTGGCTTTTTGCCAGCACCCAGAGTAATTTTTGGAAGACCATGCATTAGTGATGATGGGGTCCACTTCCATGAGCTTCTAAATGACTTCTGAGAGCTCAGATCCCCATTTATTTTTAGTTGAACTTTATGTAAGTGAGTAACAAACTTCTTTTGTGTTAAGCCACTGAAGTGTGGGGTCTCATCTTTCATAATGACAAACAAAATTTACGGGAAGCCATTGTTTTGGACTGAGCTCCTGCACTAGGCTTTCGTAGTCTAAACCAAACCAAAGTAAAGCCACACACGCTAGGCGCCATGTAATCGAACTGAAGTTGTGAGTGACTTAGCTTTCCACAAAGAAAGAAATTCCGAACAACCAACCCAAAGGAACCCCATCAGCTTGAACTGGCATGATAAGGATGTCCCACACGCCTTAACCCATGAGAACTTGAGAATATTAATTTTGAAAGGACCAATCTGCTCCTTGTCCTTTCCTTTTTTGCTTCTCTAACTATTAACAGTCATCTTACCTGCTCAGCTCCTCAGAACACCTTTCTATGTCTGTAGAATGATGTCCAATTCATGAATCACTAGTAAAAATAAATTGTATCATTACATGTTTTTTTTGAAATTTTGTTCTACTCAGCAATATACCCTGGGAAGAGTCCGCCACATAGAGCAAAAAGCATATGAATAGCCGTTTCTCCTGCTTCCCTGGTAAAATCTAGCTTTGCTTCAGATTACGAAGATCACTTTAAGTTTTACCAAGTATCTTTTGTTTTGCTTTTTTTTTTTTATTTCACTCTCCAGGTTAGACCCCAATACCAACTTTTATAAATAAAAAATACCAAATATAATTTTCCTTTCCCTCCTGCAGGGGTTACTCTTTTTGTATTGATCTGTTTTTAGCAAGATCTGTGTTCATACATCACTTTGCCTCTTACCTGTAACGTGATCTGGAGAAATTTAAAAATAATACCCTGAGGTCTACCTTTTTGCGTGTATTCCTAAGGACAGAGTGCCCTGTAACAATCCAGGGTCTAACTAGGTTGACCCAATAGAGATCTATTTCTCCGCATCTTAGGTCTCTTCAGGTCACAAATCTCAAGTCCCAGTTGACCAAGGTGTCAACTTGTGTCATGTGGAACTTGTCACCTCCTCAGTCAAGGAATCTGGAAAGAGATGCTAGGAAGTGACTTGAGATCTTCTCATTGCCTGAGCCAGAATCCTTCCTGTCTAGGAGCTGCTGGACCAGAGTCCGCTTGTTGGTCCACCCTGACTCCAAGGAGGTCTTGTGTACTAGAAGGGTACCAATTCCGTATACCACAGTCAGACAACAGACCCTTCTTAGTCGGAACGTTGTGAAAATTTATACAAGAAAGAAAGCTGCTTTATAAATTTTGAAAAGCTATATCCATCCTATAAAACTGCAGTCTCTTCATCTCCCCCGATAGTATATAAGATTTATGAAATCTTAGACTATTTTTATTTTGGAGGATAGCATCCAATGACATCCTCTTTTATTGATCTGTTTTGCTTTTGAAACACGTGTGCACAAAGCCATAATTTTAATGACCCAGCAAGCACACTTTGAATGCCCAGTATGTTCAATTTCCTTTTTCCAATGTTCTAGAATGAGAAGTAACTTTCGAGACTATTGCTAACAACAAAAAGGAGTAAACTTAAAAAAAAAAAAAGTCTTGGAAGGGCACCGGTTGAAATTTGTGCTTTACTGGGCTCTGGCAAAGTCTAGATGCCACACTTCTACAGAGTCCTTCAAATGTCCTTTCCTGTATTTTCCTGACACACCAGAATTGATGATTTCAATCCAGAATCTGTGATTTATTTAACTAAGAGTTTTTATAGATGAAGGGCAAATAATAACATTTTATTACGTTTCTTTTATTTTTTTACCAAAGCTTTAACGCTATTACAAAAAATGTATAGCTTCAACTTGTCCCACATATTTCCCCTAAGGAGAAGTGATTATTTAATATCCTAGGGGATTCTAGCAGCTCAGCACACCATGGGCTCAAATTTTCTCTGCAAAATTTGATGTTATTTTGTGTGCGTGTCTTTCTCTTTGTATAGCTCAAACTTTTCTAAAAGGAAGTCAAACTGTCCTTTCTCTGCCTTGTCCCCTTTGCCCTAATCCATCTGTTATTATCCCCCTGGCTTCTCTGAGGACTAAATGTCCCTAACTTAATTTTGTTGAAGTTAATGATACGGTGATAAGAAAAAAGACAGAGGGAGAAAATGGCAGGATGTAGATTGTCATTAGTCCATACATATGTAATTGGAGATTTCAAGTGGGGGAAGTTTGCTGCCGCATTGTTAGAACTGCTCTTCAGGGTGCAATTGCCAACCAGGTTTCAAAATTGCAGAGTGGGAGAGCAGCCTGACATCAGGGAGGTGGGTAACACGGTGCTGAGCCTCTTGCCAAGATTCAATAATTATGATGAAAATGCAATAGTCTCATTGCAAGCGGCAGGGGCTGCTTAGAGGACCCCACCCCCACCTCACCAGTCTATGCTGATCAAGGCTTATTGTTCTCTGCTTTAATGTAACCACAGCTTTCCGTTTTCCAAGTGCTTCTGAACTTATCCCTCTTTGTCATTCTGCTGGAGTCTTATCTTTGAAAATGGAACACAACCCACAGTCATAACTTGCGCCCATTGTGAGGGAGGATGACACTTAAGGCACTTGAACGCAGACTAATAAGTGCTTTCAGGGCTGGGTGTAGGCGGTGGGTTTTTTCAAAGTCTCCAGCCCCCAAAGGCTTGCATCAACAAGAACACAGGTCAAAAGCTTATTTTCCTGGAGAAGCCAATGCACTTTCCAAATCTTTTGCTGCAAGTTTGTATCAAAACCACCCTGGCCTCAAGTATGACTCTTAAACTTTCAGAGCTCTGGGCAACGTAGAACTAACCAGGTCTAATCCGGTATCTCCCTTTTTCATCTAAAAATGAAGGCAGGAAACTTCTGTGTACCAAATGCCTACTACGTGCCAAGCCCTGTGCTGGGCACTTAATGACATCGCTCCCAAATATATTCAAGTTATTGTGTTGTACAAGACTACATAAAATGTAAAATTACCCAAATCTAATCTGAGACAAAATACTAAAAACAAAACAAAACAACAACAACCAAAAAAAAAAGGGCAGGAACGTAAATGTAATCACAAGCAAGTCAATAAATAAGAAATAATATACTGCGTACTTGTGGGAAGCCACAGATTTGGTTTCCAGTTTCAGTTGGAGTCAATGCAAAAAGAGGAAAACAATAGAATCAGAACCCACAAAAATGGAAGCAAATGGTTACACAATTCATAACATTCATCAGATAAAAGCAAACCAGTGGTTTAGGAGAAACATAGCTATTCCCTGGGCAAAAAAGAAAAAAAAAGGCAGCAGTTCTCCTGAGGTCTCTCATAAACAGACTTCTGTGTTACATAAAGTACAATATTCTCAGCCTCATCCTTGAGCAAGAACCAGTTATAAACAGAATCGGATTTATTCTTACTGAAATATGAGTTAATACTTCACAGCATATGTGAGGTTGATGGGCACAACATTAGAAAGACTTTGTCTCTTGGGAGACCTCAAATGCCTCGTGGAATTTTACACTGTGAGCACGTCCCCTCTTCATCCTAGTCCAATCCCTGCTGTTGAGTCACATAGAACCATATTCAGTAGCGGGACTCTCTAGTATAACAATTCTTTCCTAGCAGGACATTAAGTTTTCCTCCCAGGAAATGCGCCACAAAGACTAGATACTTTGTCACTGCTGGATAAGGTTTTGTAGTGAATAGAGGTTAAGGATGCTACCAAATGCCTGCCATGGCTTGAATATCTTTTAAAACTCAGGTTGCTGATGTTTAAATCCGGGGACTTTGGAAGGGAACAGGGATTAGGGAAAGTTGGCAGGGTGGAACTCTTATGTTGGGTCTGATAGCTTCAGAAGATGAGGAAGAGGCCTACGCTGACCCAGGTCTGCCACGTCTCACTGCATGATGCCCTCCACCATGTCATGCTGCAGCAGGAATGCCTCCTTGGAGGGCAGTACAAACCAGCACCATGCTCCTGGACTTCTGGAATTTTGAACCAAAGGCACTTCTCCTCTCTATAAATTATGTCTCAGTTACTTATTCATTGCTGGGACAAAATATCTGACATCCACAATTCAAAAGAGGAAAGACGTATTCAGCTCACAGTCTCAGAAGGTCTCACACGGTCCATTTGTGGTAGCCTGTGCCAGTGGAAGCACAGAGGCTGGAAGGCTGCTCACAACCCTGCAGACAGAAACCAAGTCAAAGGAGGAGCAAGCTGGTATCTGGAGACGCAGGCAAGGCTAGAGCTTTCCCAGGAAGAAACAGTAACAATGATTCTTCCTCTTTCCTTTACTTAGTTCAAGCTGCTGGTTGGACCGCTACACACTCAAGGTGGCTGCCCTTCCCTCGCTTTCTGGCCTACAAGTCAATAGCAATCACCGAAAAGCTACGCCCTCAGTACCTCCCAGTTGCAACAAGTTGGCACAATCTTTCCAGGTCAAACCCTAGAATCTGCCCTTTCCAACCAGGATGTACCTCCTAACAGTACAAGGTTTTACTGTTATCCCACTATATTCAAATACATGAGGCTTTGGGGGTACCTTCCAGACCCAAATCATAGCAATTACCTAGTACTGGATATATTATTATAGCAATAGAAAATGGACCAAGACATCATTCTACAGTACATGTGAGAACCAGTCCAAAATAGCCCTAGATCCCAAGCTCAGAAACTCTGTACTAGGGAGAGCTGTTCTTCTCCATAGAGCGCTTTCTTCATGTAACTACTTTGTTATTTAGGAAGCTCCTGATCTGACCTACGTGGTACATTAGAAAGTACTGCCATTGTAGCTCCCTAATGCCTGCCTCTTTCTATGTGCCCTCGGACTATTGCTGTAGCCTCCAGGATAGAAACTTCTGATTACTGACCAACAGCATCCTTGCAGAAACAGCATTTTTGTTCAGGAAACTCATATTTGACTCTAGAATAGAAAGAGAAGATTTCTTGGTTTAGATCAATCACGTTGATCCCGTTCCTCTTTGTCAGTGATTGGTCTCAGTTTTTGCATTTATCCAATGAGAAAGTAGAAAGGCCTAATAGGGAACGTCTAAGAAAGAATTTGATTTCTGTTGCAAGTGCTAATGTTGACCCTCTTCTCCCCTTTCCCTGCATGGAATGCAGACTGTGTCTGGAGCTTTAGTGACCATCGTCATGAGAGGACAAGAAAAAAATAAATAAGTAGAAGAGAGAGAAGACAAAAAGCAGAGAACCCTGGAGCACTGAGAAGGCCTCCTGTGCAGTCTCTCTGAAGTGACTTTTTTTTTTGTCTAGGACGCTCCTCCATCCTTCTTCCCATAGTTTATTCCTAGTCACACTTAGCATTTTGACCTAATGGTCTCATCCTCAGCAAAGCCTCCTGTGACCTCTCTGACTCTGTCGGGTCTTGTTAAAAGTTTAAGGCATCATGTAACATAGGTCTCCTTCATATCATCTATCACAGTTGCAATTTTTATTTATGGCCTGATTACGTTGCTTTTTAAAAACTGAATTCTAAGCTTCAAGATTATTGAAATATCTTCAGTCTCTGACATTTAGATTCTCTATAAATAATTTGCTTTTCTTCGGTTAAACGAAAAAAATAAGCTTCCATCATCTAGAATTTAGAATCTCTTTGGTCTTTTAAACAATATTCTTGATAAACTATTTTGCTCAACAGAATATTTGATAAATAACCAGAGGGTATAAGCTCAAGACTATCTTCCTAGAAAATAACTGGAACCCCCACATGATCCAGGGGGCCAGAACATAAGTAAATCCTAATGAAAAAAAAAGATAATTGGACTGGAGCAGACAAAAAGAACCTCCATTCCTGAGAGCCAAAGTGTCCCTCGGGGGAATGATGGAATGAAGGCCAGTCTATCCATCAGGGAAAGCGAGACAAGGGCAGGCCAAAGTCAAGATCAAAATTCTCAGCAGGAAGTTAGAGTGCGATCAACAGAATAATGGGTTAATGAAACGAAAAGCCTAAGCGATTCACATGGAGGATTTGATTTAATATGCATAATGTAAACTCCTATGAGGTAGATAGGCTTACATCTGTTTTACAAAAATTGGGCACTGTGGATGAGAAAAACTGGCAACTTTAGGAGGGAGGCTTCTTGATTCCTCAGTTAATATTCTCCTTTCAATTTCTCTGGTTCTTTAACTTGATTACCAGTAGAATCATCTAGAAAACTGTAGGTTCCTTTCCCAAAGATTCTTATTTAACTTTCAGGAATTCAACAAGCTTTCCAAGTGTATGCAGCTAGGATTATGAACAACTACTGCCTAATTTTAAAATATACTAGTATGCCTGTAATGGGCTGAATAATGGTTCTTAAAAAGACATGTTCTGGTTAGAGGAATACCACCGTGATGAGAGTGCTTGCCTAGCAAACACAAGGCCTTGAGTTTGATTCCCCGGTAGCATATAAGCAGGGCATGGAGGTACACACCTATTGTCCCAGCACTTGGTTGGCTGATGCAAGAGGATTGCTGTGAGTTCCTGGCCAGCCTGGGCTACTTAGGGAGTTCAGGACCAGCCTAGATTACAAAACAAGTCCTATCTGAAAAACAAAAATGTTCAAGTCCTAACCCTGGAACTTTTGAGTAAAATATATTTAAAAGAAGGATTTTTGCAGATGTAAGCACGGTAAGGACTTAAAACCACAGTACTTTGTATTTGAAGTAGGCCCCTAATCCAGTGATAAACGTCTTTTAAGAGAAAGGCAGAGGGAGATTCACGACAGCAACACGGCAGAGAAGTTCACGTACAAAGTGTAGCCACCATTGGAGTGATACTGCCCCAGCTAAGTAACAGAGATGGGAGCAACAACCAAGGATCTGTCCTCGAGCCTCCAGAGGCAACATTGTCTTTGGGAACCTTGAGTTCACATTTCTACCTTCTAGAACTCTGAGAAAACACCTTTTATTGTAGTACTCTACTGTTAAGATGGTAGTGCTTTGTTTGAGTATACCTGCGAGACCAAGGCAAGACCTCACCTCCAGAGACTTTAGAGTCAGTGATCTTGGATGAGACCTAAACATGCATATTTCTCACAAGTCCCCAGGTGGGGCTGATCCTGCTGTCCCAGGCACCGCTCTTTGAGCATCGCTTCTCTACACTGGACAACCTGGTCTAGTTCTTCAGGTTCCAATCTTCTCTTTGCAAGATCCCCAGGCATTGATATAAGGAACAAAAAGAAAGTGTGAAATGTATATATCTTCAAGATTTCAATGGTCATTGTTAAGAATTCACTGTGTCTTTGATCTTTAAGTAATGGTGGTGATACCATGGTGGCGACAGCACTTTACCACAGTGGACTAGGAGTTAAATATATTAGTGAAATACTCGTCTCTTCGGAGTTATCACAGACACTATATAACTAATTTTGCAGTGAACTAAGTACCAGGAAAAGCCTTCAGTTTCCCTCTAGCATTCTCCCTCCCCATCTGTCTCCTGGACTGCTTTGTCTCCTCAAAATCTGTCTCCTGCTCTGCTGGGGACCCTATTGACTCCCGCCTCCTCAGAATGCACCAGCACCTTATGTCTGATGTTCTGAAGCTCTCACCCACTTCCGTTCTCTCTTTCACTGTTCTTTATAAAGACCTTCCTTCAGCCCACAATCTCGCTTACACACCTCCAGCACATTGTCTTATCCTTCTGCAGACAAATTTAGTAGCTAAGTACATCAAGATTTCTTTCCTCATCCTGTTCACTTCTCTCCCCCTAGTGATCCGCCCAGCCCTTTTCTTCCTGCTGTTTTAGAGGCAGTTTTGGAGCTGATCTTCCTTTTCCTGCTCTAAATACCTTGATGGTCCTTGGTTGTCTTCTCTGGGGCCCCTTCTATGCATGGGCTTGCTAATCTTATTTACTTAAAGAGTTTCACGGCCACATCTTTGCTGGTGGATCTTTTAGCTTTATTTACAACTCAGACCTTCCTTTGTTCAGCTGTTTACTCCACTTGGACACTGGAAGCCAGCATCTCCATGCCTGGAAACTTCTTCTCCTCTGTCTGTTCCTACCTGTGGGCACTGGTTCCAGTTCCCAGTTTGTCCAGAACAAACCGACATATAGTAATATCAGTATATGTTTCCAGAGTGTATCCCACCTGTCAGGCACTGTTCCAGACGCAGGAAATAAACAAGGGGGAAGACTGTCCTGACTCTTGCTCTGGTCTTGGACTCCTCTCCCTCTTTGCCAGCTGTTCCCATGCGTAGTCAATTGTGTAGTGTGGCCAGTTTCCCCTCTTTTGAGACAGCGTCTCACTCTGTAGCACAGGCTGGTCCTGGACTCACTATGTAGCTCTGACTGGCCTTGGGCTCATGGCAATTTTCCTGCCTCAGCCTCCCTAGTGCTGGGATTACAGGTGTGTATCACCATGTTCAGCTTTATGTGGTGCTGAGGAATTGAACCCAGGGCCACTTTCATAGTCTGAATGAACTATTTTTTGCTGCATTTCTTTTGGAAACTCCAAGCTCTCTCTGCCTCTTACCCTTTCTCTCCAGCATATTCTCCATACTGAAGACACGATGGCCTTTGAAATTGCAAATATGATTATGTCACACTCTTGTTTGAAGCTTAACTCCATTTATCATTGCCTTTAGTAAAACATCATTCTCTTCAGGCCATGACAATGTAACATCAGCCTACAGTCCAGGACCCACAGCTTGCAAAAGCTGACCCCAGTCAGTCTTTCTCTTCTCATAATGACACATCGAAACCTTCAGTCCTTCAAACATTCCATATTGTCCCTGACCTATGCAATACTGCAATCATGCTCCTCTCTAGCTAAAGCACTTTATCTTCTACCACCTGAATCAACCCCATTCCACTTGAGTAACTATCAGTGTCCTGCACGTATCCACTCAGGTGTTGAGTCTTCAAGTCTGAGTCGCTTCTCTTGGAACTGTCATGGCCGCTGAGCTGCCTCAATGATTGAAAGTCCCTTCCACGTTGGTAGGTAATTTCCTGTTTATTTACTTATTTCTCATTGAAAGATAGTTCCCTGAGGACAGGTATTGTGTCTACAGTTGATTTTGTTCTCTCTGTCTAGCACAGTAGCTGACAAATATTAGAAACTGATCAGTACTGGGTCAGAGTTCTGCAGCTTCGATATTATCAACAATGTGGACTGGATATTTCCAGTAGGACTGTTCTATACATTGCAGGGTATCTACCAACATTCCCGGCCTCTACTCTCCAAATAATAACACTCCTCCACAATAATGGCAGCCGAAAATGTCTGGATGCTTCTGAAGATTCCCTAGAAAGCAAAAGGCTTCTTAAGTGACAACATTTGGCTTGGATGAACAGGTTACTTTGGGTGGAATATGAGCTCAAAAATATGGAGGCAGGGATACAGGCAAGTCATAGGTGTACTTTTAGACTGAATACAGACACTGAGGTGGGTGAGTACTTCAGGCAATGCTTGAGTATAGATTCCAGTATAAAGATTCTTCACACAGTACAACACAGCTCGGAGCAAGAGGAGGCAGCTCAGTGAGACAGGAATCAAAAGGGACGCAGCAGAAAATAAGTATTAACCGCACCAGCTTTGAACTAGGCAGTCTGGGCTGGCGTTTAGTGATGTCTCTTACATATGGTGGGTCTTTGGCAAATTATTTAACCTCTCTAAATTTTCATTCTCTTCCACGTAGAAGGAGGACAAGAGAATCGCTTTTAAGATTAAATGAGGCAGTATCTCAAAAAAAGGCAGCACAGAGTTTGCACATAAGAATTAATATGACAAATGCTTATTATTGTTATTATCATCACTGATAGTATTATTAACATCGGGGCTTCTGGCAAAGTAGACAGCTCTGGTAAGAGAATTGGATATCTAGAAATAATTGTCACAAAGAACCACAAGCAGGCACATGGGCAGTATTAGAGAGAATTCCAAGACTTGTCTGAGGAGCAACCACTCATGGGATAAGCTTAAAGCAAGTGGCAGATTCTTTCCTGCTAAGGTCCCATTACGCCATTATGCCCAGGGCAAAGTAAACTCCATTTGGATAGAACCAACATTTACTAAAAATGAACCCTGATGCAAACTAGTCTAATGGAAATTTCAATACTCAACACCAAAAGAAGTAGTCATTCAATACAAAAGAATTAATCCCAGCAGGAAGGAAAAAAAATGTTTAAAAAATTGAAGACCATCAGAATAATAAATAGTTCAGTAGAACCAAATTCATATTGAAAGAATAGGATAAGAGTTGCAATGTGTTTGTTACTAGCCTAAAGTAAGGATGAATTAAAATTTATGACAAGTACCATGGAATGAAAGATCGATGAAGTCAAATAATCTAGGTTTCTGGTATTGTTTGGGATGTGGTTAAGAAATTAATTGATACCATACTGTAATAAGTCAAAAAGGTATGCACATTTGAAACTCAAAAGTAATTCATAAATGAACAGTAAAAAATGTGGCAGGATAACAGAAGGGCACAGTGATAACATATACATTCTTATTAATCTAAAATGAGTTTTAAAGGCAGAAGGGCACAGTGATAACATATACATTCTTATTAATCTAAAATGAGTTTTAAAGGCAGAAGAAAGAAAGACGGAGAGAATAGATAGTAAGATATGAAAACAAATGATAACATGGCAAATATAAGCTCAAATTTATCAGCAATTATTCTCAATGTTAAATGAACAAATATTTCAGTTAACAGGCTAGGCTCATTATGTTGGATAAATTAACCCAAATCTACCTTTGATGCTTTCAAGAATCTTGCAAAGTATAAGAAAAGGGACTCAGTGCAAACTTTAAACAAACACACAACACCTAGGAGCAGTATAGAAATACCTCTCACAGTAAGCAGGAAGGTAAGTTTTAGTATAAATAAGAAATTTTATGGTGAAAAATGGCCAGAAGCTAAAGCAATTTTAAACTTGCATTCATCACACAGTCTAACCTCAAGATACCCAGAGCAAAACCTTGCTGACCTGAAAGTAGAAAAAGAGAACTCTGTAACCATAGTTGGAAATCATAAATCAGTTGTCTGAGCAAATGATAGCAGAAAAAGATAAAACAAGATGCAGGAAAAATTGAACAATAAATTAACAAACTTGACCTAATTGACATATGTAAATCGCTGTCCCAAACTGTACTGAATAAATATTCTTTTTAACTTCTAAAGTCTTACCCAAACAGAAACAGATGTTGGTCCATAAGGCAAGTTTCAACCCATTTCAAAGGATTGAAGTCAGGATATTTTTCTGACTTCAAGAAGTATAGGTTCCTACCAAGAATATGATAACTGGAAAATTTTCCATGTGGTTTATTACCAATCAATAGCCTTTTGTGTATTTCTTTGGTTTAAAAAATCTGAAGAAAGGACGTTACGTGTCAGTCAGCTTTCCCATTGCTGGTGCACAGTGTATGACACCCGCAACTTAAAGAGGAAAAATTTTAATTTGGTTCAGAGTTCTAGAGTTTTCGTCCATGTTCAACTGACTCCATGTCAGAAACTTGGTGGTGAAAGGGTCAAAGGGAACGGCACAGGAGGCCGCCCACCTGTGGCAGCCAGAGGGCAGAGCAGGAGGGCAGGGTCAGGAGGGAGACAGACCTCCCTGAGGAGTGCTCCCAAGTATACTCCTAGCAGCACACCTACCTGTGAACTTAGGCATGGATCAACCTAACTTTGAGTATAGTGCGCCCATGATCCAATTTTCCTTTTAAAAGCCCCACTTTCCAACACAAGAGACCATTGGAGAATATTCCAGACTTAAATCCCAACATATGGCAGCAGAGACCAAACGTGTGAGATCAAAGAAAGCAGATGGAAGTAATAGGTAAGAGAAGATATTAATACATAAAAAACAACACACAATAAGAAAAATCAACTAGGCCTAAGGAACATTCTAAGAACATTCTTTGAAAAGACTATAGTGTTTGGAAATCATTTAATAACTATTAAATGTGTTAAGGAGAGTATTATTTAAAGAAACAGAAAGGAGGGGCACTGGGTTCATAGCTCAGTCGTTATAGCACTTGCCTCGCAAGGTCAAGGCCTTCATTTCAAATCCTCAACATCACATAAGCCAGGTGTGACGGCACACACCTGTAATCCTAGCACTCAGGAAACCGAGGCAAGAGGATTGCCTTGGGCTTGAGGCCAGCCAGGGCTATATGGTGAGTTTAGAAGCAGGCTGAGCTATATTGTGAATTCAGGATGAGCCTGGACTACGGAGCTAGACCCTATCTCGAAAAGAGGAGCGAGGGAAGTCAATACCTGCTACGTTTGGATTGTGGCTAGTGTCCCTCAGGGTTCCCTGTAATTAGAGGTGTGGTCTCCAGGGTGGTGGGGCCCAGTGGGAGGAGCAGGTCCTTGGAGTGTGAGGTACTCTTCCTGACACCCTGAATTCTCTTGAGTGGAACATTATGAAAGGAGCAATGCTGAACACATCACTGGGAAATGATGGGAATTGGGGAAACAAAACAAACAGATATTTGGTGCATAATGGAAAATTAGTTTTGTGGAAGAAGAGAAAATAGATTACAGAACTTGAAATAAACTAGTTTGGTACTCAGAGGCCAATTGATGGTGGCCTAGAATGAGAACTGGGGGTCTAAGCAAATAACCAACAATGAATCTTTGAGATTCATAACCTAAGATGTAGTCAATGGAACGCAACCTTTAAGACAAATATTTTCCCCCACTATTTTTATTAATATACAAATGTAATCATAGTATTTGCGATGAATTTGGGTGTTTCGTACACATATGTATCATATCGACTTTACAATCCCTTCCCATTTTCTACCCTCCCACCCCTCCCTATCCCTTCCCCCAACTCCGGCTATCACTTCATGTGGTTCCAAAGAATGTCTGTGTTCTGGGTTTTCCACGTCAGAAAAAACATACAGTGTTTAACATATTAATCTTCCGTGCCTAAGTCACTTCACTTACGTCACCACTCTACCTCAGTTTCCTATTCCTCGAGTGGGTTTGCAGTAGTTAAATCTTGTCTTAGAAGTGTTATGTAAATTAAATTAGAGGGCGCCTTGGGTCAGGGTGGGGAGCAGAGAGGCCTGGAAATATTTTGTGAGAATCAGACTTGGATTGGGAAGATCCTGCTCCAGAGTTAGTACGTCCAGTAACCAAGAAAGTCTGCTTGAACCAATGTTTTATTTCTCCTTTTTTCAAGTAGGAGCAAGACGTAAAAGAAGAGGAGAGTGAGAGAAACGAAAGGCACCAAAGAAGGAGGAGAACCGGTGGCCTTCCGGCTCCCGAGACCGACGATGAGACACCATCAAACCCAGATGTGGCAGACTACTACTGTCCCAAGGTCACCTTGGACATTTTTATTTCTTCTGGCTGCTGCTGACGACACATCCCCCCTTCCACACAAGCCTCCTCACTCGTCTTTCTCCTTATCCCATTACTGCACTCCCAGCTAAAACCAAAGACATCTGTAGGGCATTCGGCTAAGTCTGCAGTGACCTTGTCATGGAGCACAGTTTTGTGTATAATAAATGCATGCACAGATATCTTTATTACGCTGCGGATTGTGTTTTTTCTAATCCAATAGATATTACGCAAAGGTCAGGGTCAGAGCGAGATGGATTCTCCTCGCCAGCCGGCTGTAAACACTCACGGGAGGCAACCGGAAGAGGCGAGAGGAGCGCTAATGGCCTTCTGCCTCCCTATCTGCATCTCTTCGCTAATGCTCACATTTTATAAAGCTGAAGTTCAAGACAACTTTTTCAATTTATGAGCAATAAGGAGCAAATGGAGAAGATCGTTCATGGAAATGAGAAAGTTTTCCAATTATCAGTGACATTCATCTTTAAACCCCCAAAAGCGTGGTTTTCCAGAAATGCTGCAGTCAATGTAGAAATGTAACTATTGATTCTACTTTTACGGCTGCATCTCAGGGCAGCGCTTTAGAGACTTAGCATCAGAAAAGGTTTTAGGAATTATTTGTTTCAAGCCATTCTTTTTTTTTTCTACTGATGATGATTCGCAGATGACTTCAGCAACCTGCCCAAAGTATGCCAGCGAAGGGATATGTAAATAGTAACAATCACACTAATAGCAAGACATACTGGGTGCTTATTATGTGTCAACTGGGGTTCTACAAATTTTATAAACATCACCTTGCTTCATCTTACCAAATACAGTTATGGAATATCCCCACTTCACAGAGGAGAAACAGGATGAAACAAAACTGTGGTGGAAAGGAAGCAGCAAGGAGGTGAAATCACCTGTACAAAGTCGCACTATTCGTGACAGGCAGAGCCAGAAGTCCACAAAGACAGTCCGACTTGAAGGGGAACCACCCGCATTCGAGATTTAGAAATTTTGTGCGAAGAGACAGACAGAGAAATTGAATTTCAGTGACCCTCTGAATGGAGGAAAATAAGTGCAGATATAACAACGTTTGTTTTTTCTAGTAGCCTCCCTGACAGGCGTATCTCTCTGTGTTAGTCTCCTATGATGTTTTTCCTTTCTTATACATGTGTGTGACTCTACTTCCAGAACAGCTCCTTATACCAGAATGGAAACCAACAAGTTGAGTGATAGTGATGATGTCCGAAAGGGTCCTTTTCCCCTCTAGAGTCATTTGAGAAAAAAGAAGAAAATATAAATCCAGGTACAGAGTGGATGTATTTTTTATACTAAACACTATTAAGCCAAGTCCACATCTGAGTCTCACACTGGACAATACCGGGAGTAGGTTTAAAACCTGCTCCACCTGGGCTCTGCCATGCTTCTCTCCTTGACCTCCCGGGTGAACAGGCCAGGACTCTGCTTGCAGTAGCTGACTTTCCGCCATCATGACTGGTCTGAGCCGGGCAGCGGCGGAAGTTCCTGATCACCAGCAGAGTTTCCTTCTCTGCTCTGCAAGACCACGTGGGGTAGCCCTTCGTTCCATAGTCCTTGGGCTGCCCTGTAAGGTTGCATACAACTTTCTTTTCCTCACATCTTACCCAGCTCTGCCCCTGCCAAGCTGTAGGGAAAGATCTAGCAGATTTTCAGTCTCCCCTGCCTGGAGTTCAACTATGACTTTCTTGTGACATCCTATCAACTGAGGAACCGCTTGGTTTCTTAAGCCACAGCCACCCATCTTTACAAAGGTCTTAAATACTTTCCACCCCCTTCCCCTGGGCTGAAGGCCCCGATCGGTAACAGCAGACCACACCTCACTCCTGGCGCGCAGCTCTCCGTGCTCTGCGGCTCACTCTCTCTCCCTCTTCCCTTCCCACCAACGCCGTGGAATGGGATCATTCCCCTGACCCTCCCACCGCGCGTCTCTGGCTCTGCTAGGGCTAAAACGCCACCCAGGCTTGCTTACGATTTCTCACGGCCACAGCACGTTTTAGACCCCTTTCCGGCGCGCTCTGTCCCATATCCCCATTTCAACCTCCATCTTTCACCCGGTCCCTGTGCTGGCTGCTGGTCTCAACTCTAACTGCCTGGGCCCTTGTACTGCATTCTCCGGGAACCAGGTGTCTTTTCCCCATGTTTTCTCCAACTCCACAGCAGATCCCTGAAGCTTCCGCTTTGCTGTTATGTTCTTCACACGCACTGAGAATTATCTGTGCAGAGGACCACGCTTTGTTAAGTCTATCATCTGCCATGCCCATCATTTATATACTCTCAATGAAAACACACTAACTGAATTAAATACTGCCCCTCATGGTCCTGCCCACGCCCCTGTGTCCACTTACCGTTTCTGTGCAAGTCTCTGGCTCGGGGGCTGCGGGTCCTCTTCTTCCGGTCGTCCTTCTGCATATTATCACGTTTTGGACAACGACCGGGGCATCACCAGGGAATCTTCTTTTCGGCTCCAAAACTTTGCTTCTTTTCTCCAGACGTGGTCCATGAGCCTGTAGAAAATTAATAATAATTTCATCATCCTTATAAAGCAAAGCAAAAGAAATTGTATGCCGAAGCCGACTCCACGAAAATAAACAGGTGTATGCAAATGAGCAATCCCCACCCGCTTCTGGGGCATTGGACTTGAATAGAGAGCACTTGCGTGGTATGGGTGTTGGGAAGTTGCCGGTCACTGGAAACATCTCAGGGTGGCAATCAGCGCGAGAGCAGGGTCTCAACAGCGTGCCACACAGGAACAGCTGTGCAAATAAGCGCTGCCAAAAGCCTTGCCTTGCTCACCTCCCAACCAGGGTTTATCAGAGCTAAGTGGGCTGGAGGAGCTAAAATAATACTTGCCAATCCGGAGGTATTTTACATACGTAATTTTATAACATATGTCAAATCATGGTCCCCCTCTGTTCAAAGCCCGCTGATAGCTCTTCCTGGTGCACGAAGCCGCCAAGCGGAGGAGGTGAGCAAGAGCGCCCGTGGCCCGCTCGCCTTTTGTCTCTCTCGCCGGGTCTTCAGCATCTCGGGGTCTGCGCTTGCCCCTCTGCGAGCACTGGAATCACCTCCCTGGTCCGGGGACATTTCGACACCCTCAGCTCAGGGCCTTTGTTTTTGCTCTTCTCTTAGCCAACTATCACGTGTGACAGTTTTCTAGGGCTGCCGTAACAAAGTATCGGAGGTTTGTGTTTACAACTTCAGAAATTTAAATGTTCTCAACATGAAGAAATGATAACTACTGAGATGACTATCACCTCAGATCCTCTTTTCTGACCTTTGCACAGTGTGGAACTGTATTGATACATCACACCCTATCCCAGGGTGGCACTGACATCACTGGGCCAGTGAAGAATTTAGAAATTTAAAAAAGATTATCCTTTCATAGTTCTGGAGCTAGAAATCTGAAATCAAGGCATCAAGGCCTTTTTCTGGAGGCTCCTGGGAAGAGCCTTTCCTTGCCCCTTCTCTTTTTTAGAGTTTGCCAGCAATCCCTGGCCTTGTGGCTTGTAGACATGTTACTCTGTCGTCGTCATCGTCGTCGTCTTCTTCTTCTTCTTCTTCTTCTTCCTCTCTCTCTCTCTCTCTCTCTCTCTCTCTCTCTCTCTCTCTCTCTCTCTCTCCCTCCCTTCCTCCCTGTCCAAATTTCACCTTTTCAAGAGGATAGCAGCCGTATTAGATTAGGATGTGCCCAGGTCACCTCTGTAATTACCTTATTTCCATATGAGGTTCCAACCTGAGTTACTGGCTGTTAGAGCCACAATACATCTTCAGAGGGAGACAGAATTAAACGTGCAACAGTCTTCTCTGAAGTATACCTCGTCCTATTCTCTCACCTCTCTGTTTATCATCTCAGCAGAGCCTTTTCCAACAGGACACCATAAATCCCGCCTCCCCCTCCACTGTCATTTCCTGTCCCCCTCTGTATTTTATGTCCGTCCCGTGGTGCCTGCTACTGTTCATTTGCCTTATTAATCTTGCTTCTGTTTATCTCCTCCAGCAAGCTGCCACCTGCACAATGCCAGTGATTTCGTCTCCTTTGCTCATTGTGGTTTTCTCACTGTTCAACACTCAGCAAATGCCTGTCAAGCAGATAAAGTTCCTTCCCCGAAGCCGCCTTGAAGTTATCAAAATGATTATCCTTCTGATTTTAAAAATAAGGCAACCGATGGTAGAAAAGATGAGGTATCTTGATTATGATAATACAGCTGATGAGTTTTGGAGCTAGGATTTGAATCGGGTCAAATCAACTCAAAAACTTCTGTTCCATCCATTACGCTATGCTGCCCAGGGCAGAAAGAGGGACTTCCTGCAGATGTGCTAGGGATTCTGCAGCTGCTTAAATCATTGCTTTTCTTCCCCCTCTAGATAAAACAGCACTCGAAAAACATCATCAAAATGTAAATCTCCAAGTCTAGGTAAGTGGTCTGGCTCAGCCTGCAGTGTCACTCAGACAACTGTGACATTAGATATACAAAGTGTATCTCTAAAATTATACTGAAGAATCCAATTAGGCAAACTTCTCTTTGGCTCAGGTGATGGTTTTATTTCTCTAGGCAGATTAGAAAACCAAGAAGCATATGCAGTCTGAGTTTCCAGACAGCTGGGAGGTAGGTATATATTGCCACTTTCAAATTTTAGACACAAGGGTTTCCAGACCAGAATGAAACTTGAATGTCAAATGAGCAGATGTTGTGGTTCTAACCCCCAAACCCTCACTTAACCAGCAAACATATGTAATGCATTTCCACAGGCAAAAGTTAAACAATGATCTCACTAAATCAGGCCCCGAACCTTGCAGGGAGCCAAAGAAAGTTGTTTCTATTTGAATTACCCAGATCGGCTGTCAGCACGGATCATATCCACCGGATAATTGCCACCTCTCCTCTCTGCTTTGCTTGCATTACCACTGTCTAGGCATCATTGTTCAGTGGAAATCATCCATGGCTGACATGTTCCTGTCATGGTGATGATCCTGCCATAAGCTGGGGACATTAACCAGAGTGAAGCGTTATGTGTGGCTGTTTCTACCATCATTAAATATGGGTCTTATCTATGAGGTGGAGACAGAAGAATATGGTCAAACTGGACACAGAACCAGTTTTAGCCGATAGAATCCTGTACTTAGAGAAGAGAAAACCACATAAAATCAGGGAAGCTGGGGAACAACTAAGAACCTTCTGTGTCCTAGAAGTCAATGGAATCATCCAATTATGTCAGGACAAGAGCTAATGAAACAGAATTTTTAGTCTTCGGAAGGAGACTGAATACTTCCGATTGGGTGGCTGTGTGGATCAGACTTTTTGGGAAGTTAAGTTGGTTTTGCTAATTTGCTGGTTGGTCTGTTTGCCTCTTCCCCTATCACTGGGGAATGCTCTTAGGGATGGTAAGCCGCACCTTGAGAACAATGCATGTTGGGAACGTGTTCGTTCTTCTAATATTTCACATTAAGCTCTACAGAAAGGAAGAGCCTTGGTCTATGTTGTGGCTCGACCTCCAGCCTGCAGTCACTGAATTCCTGAGGATGACTGCAAATCTTGCTTCGTGTAGCAGATGGAGTTCAAGAAAAGCAGAGCAGGGCTGCCGCTGTAGGGGAGACAGCGGAACGTTGTACTAAGCCAGTGCCTACCTCTCATTGGCTCAACTAACAAGAGGCCGCGGCTTTTCTCCCTGACATGTTCCTTCTTAGACCCCTCCAGGGAATTAGGTCTTGATATTAGTCATATTTCCCAATTCTGTGTGAAATTGGTCGGAGGCTGAAAATGACTTTTAGTGTGGCGGGTGTTAAATTTTGCTTTATAGCTCTCACTTTGCACCTCTCTAGCTTGGGTAGGCCTTAGAGATTACTACACATTTTAGTTCAGTTTCATCATTCCCATATATTGCAGTTCCAGGGAATATTGCTTTCTTAAGCCTACAAACTTTTATTACTCTATCCAAAGATGAGGATAAAGTTTCTAAATTTATTGCCTAACCTGCTTATATGAAATACACTCACATCCACAAGTGCGTGGCTGAGCGCACCAAATTGTGCCGACGCGCGCACATCAGTCATTCACCACCTGTGAATATACAAGCAATTGATGTGTTGTGGAGAGGCAGATGGCTACGACTGGATGCATATTACAACCTCCTTTATCCAGAGAAAACAGTTTCAAGCCTAGCTCTGGGTTGCAGACAAAACATTCAAACTAGCAGCTCTAGTGACAAAGGATCTCCTGCCCTGTTGCCTTAAATAGGTAGAAATGGCTTAAAACTCTTTTAGGCCATGCTTAAGAAGTTGAAAGCACTGTGGAGATAGAACCAAATAAAACACTAGAGTTACAAAACGTAAAGCAATTGCTTCTATTTCCAAGCTTCATAAAATTGTATAGAAAAAAGTTACTCGCTAAAATGTTTTGTTTAGAAAACACCTGTATTAGAGCTAGAACAGCCATCTCCTTATCAACACACAGATCCTCCAGTGACTCATTTCTGTTTTCAAACACTGTCCTCAGGAGTGGAAATCTTTTGAAGAAAAATATGAGTTCTCTTTAGAATACTAAGACAATTTACATCAGAAACAACCTTAGATACTAGTTAAAAACCAGTGTGCCAGAAATTGTGAGTATGAAACTTCAGAAGAACTTTAAGGAAATACATACTGGATAGAGATAACTGTTCTACATAAGTATCTTACTTAGAATAAGCCTGACACTTCAGAAAAATGTAAGGAGTGGGCCAGGGAGTGGAAGCAACTCTATAAAGCAGGTAGACAAATTTGTAGCTGTTATGGTTCCGACCTAACATGTTCCTTAAAAGTCTTACATATTTGGATCAAGGGAAAACTTTACTCCTCAGGGATTCATTTGTTGATGAGATCAGTGGGTGAGTGGGCTGTTATGTGGGTCTCGCTGGAGGTAGGTCACTAGGCGTGTGACCTGGAAGGGCATATTCTCATCCCTAGTTCTTCCCTTCTCTTGCCGCTTCCTGGCTGCCATGATTTGAAAAGCTTTTCTTCTCCCATTTTCTGCTTCCATGGTGGTTTTGACTTGGATCCAGCCTGTCACTGGATGCAGACTGCAGAGGTCCACAAAACAGAGATGAGGAATTTTGACTCATCTCACCTATGGGGCAAATGACGGGTTGGCTCTCTTCTGTCACAGAAAAGGAATTTTGGGGATGTGTTGGTAAGAGGCATACAAGGATATATTAGACAAAAATTTTAAAAGTCCTCACTCAAACTGTGCAGAGAGGCTATTGCTTGAAGCTGGGGATATATGTTTGTTTTGAGGCATAGACATCTATGAATTTGTGAACCTGTAGACAAGTTTGGATTTAGTTTTCAGGAAATAGTGATGATTGTCCCACAAACAGAAAGGCAATGAATCATTTTACAGGTGAAAGGCAAGACCATTTCATAGTAGAAAAAGCAGCTTCCCAGTCTATGTGTATATTTTAAGATGAGTAATCTAAGGTGTTTTGCCTAAAACCTTTTTTTTGAACTCTCTATATCTATTTATCTTAGGATCAAGCTTTTGCCTTTTATTTTATTAATTAAGCTTTAAAGGATTTGGGGTGTGACGAGTCTGGAAAAAAGGAAGCATAGACATCCCCAGAGAGCACAGCTATGAGGAACCATGGGTAACTCTGAGTGTGTCCTGAAGTGGCAGTCTTCTTTAAAGTACAATTTTTACGTCACCATTGTTCTTGTCTCCTTTTAACCTTTCTTTATTTTTTCCTGCTTAAAACCAATTCTTGACTGAAATAATGAGCCCAAAATAAACCTTTCCTCCTTTAAGTCGTAGGTGCTGAGTACATTGTTCTAGTGATGGAAAATTGCACCATATGAATATTGGTACAAGACGCATGGGGCTATTGATATGACTATACCTGTCCACGTGGTTCTGAAGACTTCAAACAGACTTGGGGGAAGAGTTTGGAACAATGTGGTGACGTTGACTAGAGAGGCCTTAAAATGCTGTAAGTAGGGCTGGAGGATAGTTCAGTGGTTAAGAGTGCTTGCCTGCGGAGTGCAGTATCCTTGGTTCAATTCCCCAGCACCACATAGGCTGGGCATGGTGGCACACGCTACAGCTGTAGAAAATAAATGGATGCATAGAAAATAAAAGCCTAAACCACTGGGCTTCGACCAAAATATTTTTGAATGCTGCAAACAGAAGTAAGCAGATATTGATGAGAATTTCTTTTTGGTGCTCAGCAAACCAAAGTGCAATTTGAATGTGGAGACTGAAGCTCAGGCTCAGGAGGTTTCAATTGGGCTCAAGGACTCCACTGGCAGTTGGGGCAGAGATTCTGTTTGTTATATGTTGCTATATGCTGGCAGAAATTTTGTCTTTATGTTGTCTGTGTCCTAAAACTATGCAGGGGACTGGGAATTTCAGAGTAACCTAATGTTTAGGTCGTGGCATGGGTATTGATGGCTGCTTTTAGGTAGACCTACAGTAAAAATCAGGAGCGAAAAATACAAGTTAAGTGTTTGCTTTCATCAGAAAGAAACCTAGGTCTGGAGGAATGGCACAGGGGTTAAAGCATTTGGCTGGCAAGTGTAAGCCCCTGAGTGCAATTCCCCAAAGCTGGGTGTAGTGTGCAACCTATAATCCCAGCACCTGGGAGGCTAAGGCAGGAGAATTGTCCTGAGTCCAAGACCAACCTAGGTTACACCAGTGGGTTGAGGACCAGCCTGGACTACAGAGCGAGATCCTGCCACAAAAAAAAAAAAAAAAAAAAAAAAAGTATCTGAATTTTTGCTGAGGAAAGCCATAGCCAGTGAGTAGAGCCACCCTAACAGAGAGGCCATGAGGGCTTCCACTGGCACTGCCACAGGAGTGGGATAGCACAAAACCTTTGGAGCTCACATTTTATCACAACCTGCCCTGAGTGCTAGACCTAAGGCCACAGGATTTAATGTTTGCCCTGCTCGGTTTAGTCTACATTTAAATAGAGATCTGGCCTTTGTCCTTTGCTTCCCAAATGGACTTTCTCAAGCAGTAAGTGTATGTGTTCAGTGGTCATTTTCTGGGACCACATTGGTAAGCTAAGTCAGGATGGGGCAGGTCACATTTGAGAGAAGACAGACAACATCAGAAAGGCCAACCATGTGATTAACAGCTTTGGATAAGAACATATGAGTTAGAGGTTTTGGGTAAAGCCTTATCAGTTGGCCTAAAGCTTAGGGTAACCTGCATAATGAAGCCCTAGAAAAATACCATGTTGTCAGAGCTTCAGTGAACCTCTTGGGTGAGTGACACTCTCTGTGTGTTGCTATACATTAATGCTAGGAGGGTCTTGCATCCCAAGGATGATAGATTTGTGTCTGGAATATTTTTAGACTCTCCATGTGCTTTATCTTTTTTTGCTGGTCCTGATTAATTCTTTTATTCCTAATTTGTATGAATTCACTTCTTTCCATTTGTAAACATCAATGTGAGTATAATGGCTTTTCTGAGTTATGAGTCTTTCTAGTGAATTATTGAAACTGAAGATAGTTTCAGACAAGTCTCAAATGTGAAACTGTCACTAGAAGACGTGGGTTGACTTGGCAGCTTGGAGGACTGGCCATGTAAACTCCGGGTATGATTCCTGGGAACCTCCATCTATCCCAATCAGGATATCCAGGACTCGACCTGACTACTATGACCTATTTTTAGGGTGATGAGGGAAGTCGTGCCTCATACTTATAGCAGAGTTGTCTCTGTAACTGAAGCTCCTATAGGAAGTGGGCGGGGGTGTTGGTGGGAAGAAAAAGACCATCAAACCATTATTTCTTTGCTATTTCTTCTTACTAAAGGCCCAAGAAGCACTTAAAAATTAGCCAAGCTCTGATTGTATGGGAAGAGGATCAGGAAGGACACTGGCCTACAACAACACAGGAGACATAGAGAAGGAGAAAACCAGACAAAAAAGTAGGTCACTGCATTGCATGGTTCTTTTATCACCAAACCCACCAAGCAGGAAGAAAGATTTTGTTGCATCACGGCCTTGTGAAGCTCTCTGCAGCCATGTTGGAGAAAACCTACTAATTACAATTTTGATCATTTATTTTTAAAATATTTTTACTAAATATATAAGAGGCATATATTAAAGGAGATAATATTACGCCTCAAAATGTTGGGGGTAGGAGCTGAAATCTTGTATTGTTTTCTTTGAGCAGATATGAAAATTGAAGTCTAAAGATATTAAATTGCCTGTGGTCATATTCTGCCTTTCAAATCAATGTTTTTGAGAACAAAATATCAGAAGAAAATTCTCATGCCTGGCAATGACAGCAACAAATTCCAGGGAGAAGAGAGCAAATAGAAAATGAAATGATGTGGAGAAACCAGTGAGGAACAATGTTTTTTTTTTTAATTAAAAACTTAAATTTATACTTGGTGAAAGGGGGAAATTAAAGAAACATTGTATGATAGAGAGTAATAAAAAGAAAATGTTTCACCAAGAAGAATTGTCAGGATTACATCAAAGTGTTCCTTAAAAATTTGATTTAAAAAATTCTTTTCCTCATTTCTTCTCTTCAGAAAGAGGGAGAAAATTTAGCCTTTCATTAGAAGTCAGCCATGTGCAAGAATTATTGATAGCTATAATACTTCATCTTGTATTTTTTTAAATCAGTGAGTGCATGGCATGTGCAGCTCATGAACTGTGCTTTAGTTTCCACGAGAAGGTCTCATTACTTGGGCACTTGTTCTGCTGTTGGGTCCTAGCTGCGCTTGTCATCCCAGGGGAAAGGATGAATGGTCAGCGTCAACTTGGTTTGCGACTCTCGGATGGTAACAGAAACAGCCAAAGAGATCTTTTGTTAACGTGTTAACCCTTTATCATTTACAAAGCATGAGTACCTGCATTTATTTTCCTGTTTAAAAGGCACCCCATGAGCAAGATGGGATTACTGTAACTACTGGAAAGCAAGCAAATGAGGGTCTAAGGAGTGTCCTCAATGTCATATTGGTAGCATGACACTTGAACACACTCCCTCTCTCAGTGTTTTCTAGAACTCTTAAACTCCTGCATGTGCAAATGGAGAGAGAATAGTATTACTCGACTTCACACTGTCCACTGCCAGCTATGAGCAAAGTGGACACTGCTACCTTCATTTTACCTCAGGATAAAATTCTCATGATCCTTGGCCAAAAGAATGTTAGATTCCCTTGAAGACTAGGCTCTTATAAACAAAAAGCCACCCAAACAAAAGTGAGCATGTTAAACTTGCTTGCCACCCTCCGGCCACGCCCTGCCCATCTTCTGCTGGAGTCATTTTCCTTGTTGTCTCAGTATATAGGTGGCGCTCCCTCATTCTAGCTTCATGTACAGATCTCTCCCGGAAAAGCCAACAGAAATCCTACCTTTCACACAAAACCCTTCCTGAATGAGCTGGTATCTATCATTTTCTCTTTTCTTGGAATCCTAGTGCTTCTGTTACTGTAACAAAATAACCCTAGATAGTCCACTTACGAAGAGGAAAAGGTTTATCTTGGCTCACATCTTGGGATGTTGTGTCCAAGGATAGTTCATCCGGATCCTTTTGAACCTGGGGTTAAGCAGCATCTCATAGTAAAAAATGACCGCGTCACTTCATGGTTCTACTATCTCTTTTAGTACACACTCCCCGGTGACCTAAAACCTACCAATTGGCTCTACTTCTTAAAGTTCCAACACCTCCAAATAGTGGCACAGGCTGGGGACAAAGCTTTAACACATGGACCTTTGGGAAACTTTTCAAACTCAAATATAGCACCTTGTCATATAAGTGTTGCCCCTGGGTAGTGGAAAGGTTATCAGGCTAGAAACTGGGAGTACCAGTGAGTGTAGACTCCTTAGGTTAGGCTGAAACTTCTACTGGTCTGTTTCTGCCAGCCCAAAATAGAGCCATTAGATACATGGTCTCTAAGGGCTGCAATCAAAATTAATATGAGATTTTTCACATGGTTGGATACACATGGGTATAAAATGATGAGTACATTTATCAAGATTACTTCATTTCTAAGTTTTGTTTCTACAGTGGCATTGTCAAACACAATGTAAACTTCTTTCAAAGCTGCATGAGGCCTGGTCTACTAATCCATTCGATTATACTTTTTTTTTCTAACTGATTGGTTGATAGAAAAATCTCATTGTGTATACTTGTATTCAGTCTTTTGAGGAGCTGTCTAAAAGAAATTCAATGTATTCTCTTCTAGACACAGACAGTATTCATATTATAATATTAGTGAACATTTGCTCAGTACCCGTGAACTACTAATGTCTGTCCAAGTGTTTTTTATGTACTCCTTTAATTTCCACAAATATTATAAGATGGGCACCCCCACCATGTTTGCATTAGTAATAAGGATAGGGTGATATAGGACTCGAATATGTTGCTCACTGTTAAAGAGATAATAAATGTCAGACTCGGGATTTGAATGGGTGGCCTGGCTCTGTAACTGCATTCTCCACCACTGCCCTGTGCTGCTGGGCACACGGGGTACCACACACATAAGTAAAAGCACACATGATATCAGACATCCAGGTGTTTGATTTACAGGGTGAGGAAGACCACTGAGGGTTAAATAAAATTTTTAGGCTGCTTTTAAAATTTAGGAATAGCTTATTCTAAATTGGCAATGGCAGCGTTTCTGTCGCGAGGTGCATTTGTTTTAAAATCCTGCCAGCTTTTAATTGTCAATTAACCTAGGTTAAAAAAAAACACAAAATGGTATAAACATTATGGTTGTGCTTTTTTAACAAAACGCATTTATATGTGTGTGTGTGTGTGTGTGTGTGTCTGTGCTGATTGTGTGTATTTGCATATATACATACTGGGGTAGGATTTTGGTGAAGAGACACTTCTACTGTTGATAATTTTCAATTTTTTTCTAAAATATAATTGCATAGCAATTAAAATTGGCTTAAAATCCACAGCCCCTTAGGCTCAGGTTTAGTTTCCACTCTGCACGTATGACAGAACGCATGTTGGTTCTTTCAAAGACACTTCCAGTGTCTTCCTGAACTGAAAGTGGTCAGCAAAATAAATTACCTCCCATACTTAGATCGCACCTCATCCCCGGAGAGTTGGGGTTGCGTTGGCACTGGAGAGGAACCCATAGACTCCAGAAGTTCAAACAAGCAAGGAGGAGAGGGAGAAGGAAAAGAGCCTGGTGGGGTGTGAAATATAGCAGGTGTTTTCAAATAGCAAAGCAAGATCCCTTTTTCACCCAGAGCTCCTTGCCCCCACACTCAACAGTTTTGCTTGAAACAGTTCTCAGACTTTAGGAGAAACCCTCTCTGCATAGAAGACCAGTCAGCCATATGGATCTCCACCTAGAGCTGTACAGCCTGAAGGTGTTTTTGCTCGGCAACCTGCTTTCCCCAAGAAGTAAGAACTCAGGGCACAGCCCACATTTAGGACTTCCCCCCAGCAAAGCTGTTATTTGCTAATAAGCTGGAATGTCTGGAACTGGGGCTCCCTAGCTACTGATGCGTACTTTGAAGTGCCTATTTGACTCACTAAGGCAAAGCGAAAAGTTCTTATGTATAACAGAAATGTTATCTCTACCATCAAGTCGGGGTGACAGGATAAGTCAAAGGACATTGCTTGCTCATGATTTCATTAGTCCAGTCATCAAATATGTACTGCTTGCCCACCATGTGTCCTACCCGGGGCCAGGAGTTGAGAGTACAATGGGAAACGCCTCACTTGGCTGGATTCGCAGAGCTGGGAGAGGAATGAGCGTCACAGATAAGTATCAAGGCACTCTAGAGCAACGGGCAATGGCAGGCCCGTGTTTGTAAGCCGCTTTCTTAGATAGACACCATGATATAGCAAGATCTATAGGACTTCGCATGAAGCACCCGAAAGCAGGAGTTTGCTTAAGTGAGCACTGGCCAATTGACCTACCCACAAAAACGTAGCACCATTCTGCTTACAGGAGATCAAACCCGCAGCCTGTCTGTGTAGTACAGTCAGGCATCAGACACACGTTCTAAATAACAGCAACTTCATTTGCAAAGCATCTTTTATCTTGTTAGTCCATAATGCATTTTATAAACTCAATAAATGAGTGTAATATATTTTTATAAACATTGGTTAAAACACTGACATTTTAATATATTTCATGTCATAAAGTATATTAGTCTTCTTTATAAAAAAAAGAGCCCTCCAACAGTAATTTGGTTAGTACTTCCATTAAAGGCTGTCACTTGTACTTCATAAAATACGTCAATTGGTTGACAGACATAGGCAGACATAGGACTGCAATTTTTTTTCTCTTGATAGAGGCAGAGTTTTCCAACAAACCCCTGCATCTCTTTTAGACTTCTAACCTCCTTTTTCCTTAGTTTTCTTTTACCAAAGTGAAAACTGAAGAGATGTTGAGAGCAGGAGGCACAGGCACAATCACCTTTGTAGGTGACAATCCTTCTGCAATCTTAGGGTAGTGCGAGTGGGTCAGAATGTGTGCAAGGGTAATTTAGTGACTTGCAAGAAAGCATCTGGAGTTTCATGTAGCAACTATGCAAAAAATGTTGTCATAATGCTGGCAAGGCTCAGTGCTCCGGAGAAAACCCAAGTGGTTAGTCAGCACCACGAGGGCATTTAAACCCGAACCGGACAGAAGGGAACTTAGAGGGAATGCCACAACATGTGTCGGAACGGCTGAGGCCAGCCGCCGTTTGGTTATAACGCAAACCCAGTTTAAGGGGAGGTTTGACGTGAACAGATGCGAAAGGAGAGGGACATTCTGGGAAAGGGAAATGAAGAAAGAAGTGCTTTGGTTTTGATTTAGGTGGTCTTTATCTCGTGTCATTTTACATGTGGCTCATCTGATAGCTCTAAAGACAGAGGGCGAAGTACTTCTTCACAGAATGTATACGAAGTTTGTTACGATGGATCTCAGTTAGAGGCATCTCAAGCCATTTAGTTTCGCATAGCACTATGGGGCTGGAAGTTGAATTCAAAATGGTAGAATCTGTTGTGGTTTGGGCCTGGAGAGTCCGCCAGAGCCTCACGTACCTATGGATACTGTGTAGTGTTGGGCAGTGGAGCCTGACTGGGAAGGGCAGATGTTTGGGGTTTGACCTGGAGGGGTGTGTGTTGGTTTAACCCTTTTTCCCAGATTGTCTTTGTTTTGCCAAGCTGTGAGTTTCTCAGTTTCTGGAGTTTCAGCTTTGCCTGTGGACCTGGCTCCAGCCCAACCACGTGACTTTATCATGTCTCAGCTGCCTAGCTGTGAAGGCACTGAGACCTCCCGAAACTACGAGCTAAAATAAAACTTTCCCTCCCCTAACTTGTGCATGTTGGACGTTGAGTCACAGCAGCAAAAAGGTAACTAAGAGATTATTTTATCAATCATGTTTATAAGGTATTGCTGACAAAAGAAAATATAATTGAGCTGATAGGCCGTGGAAGCTGTTCCAAGATTCTGTGATAGATCCGACTTGGGTTTACATAAACACTTGGTTCTCAGAAAGTAAGTTGAATGAGGAGAGGACAGAAGCGTACATGAGTTGCCAGAAAAGTAATTTCCTTGCTTCAAAATGCAGAAAGGCCGATAGCAAGTGTTTTGATAATCTGCTTGCTTAAGTTCGTCTGTATTTTGACATCATCATTTTGATTACAGTACATAATTTTATGTCTAAAGTGTATTAAACAGAATTCCCTCAAGCTACAGATTCAGAATACTGAGCATTCTATCACCAAAATGATCTATTTGACCTCCCTTTTATTACAATTAAATAAATCCGCAAACTTTACAGACCACTCTTACTAGACAGATTATACAAAGGAAGTAAAAAGGAAACCCCCAATGTCAGGGTTGAGGGTACATTAATTCATATCTGGATCCAATATTCCAAGAGACTCAGCTGCATCAGTTCAAGCCTACATCCACCTCCGAGTTTCCTTGGGAACCTCAGAAAATTATTCTGCCTCTTTGCACGTCACTTTTCCCATCTTTCTATTGGGAGCAAACAGAACCCACCCTATAGGTCATTCTCAAGATTATAAATAACACTTCAAGAGAAAATTATGCAAAGTCGTTTTACAAAGCATAAGGAGTTAGGTACAAGGAAAGGCTTGTTGTTATTCTGCAATAACTTTAGTATAACAGCTCTTTGTGCTAAGGATCTCTAAGCGGTATAAAAAAGCTTTGTAGGAGCTGGGTTCACTGTCTTAGACTTTCTAAATAGAAAATAGATGTCTCAGAACGGATGGAGAAGAGTATAAATAAGTACGTGAGTGAGATTGCCGGCAGCCAGAAAAAAAAATTCAAGGCTTTCTCTCCCTATAAACTCCAAAATCTGTGGGAAAGAAACTGATTTCAACATGAAGGTCTGCCTTTTTTAACCTGCACAGCACACGATGATGTCGTTTTCTCACACGTGACGATGTATTTCTGTGCAGGTTTCCTGGCTTTTTAAAGGATCTCTGTTCCGTGCAGTGTTATATGTCAATTCAATGTGTCGGAATCCTGATGGCAACAAACACTGACCTCTAAACAGATGCTCATTCTCATGGCCTCATAGACGAGATGAAATTGATATACAGAAGGATGAAAGTGGGTACCGAAAAGAGAGTATGAAAGTCTGACCTTCTTTTTTACTTCTATTGCTTAACTATGTTCTCTCTATTAACAGAAGAGTGTGAGAATCAGAGCGTACCTAAAGTAGAAGCGTTTGTCAAATTGTTGTTTATTGTCTGGAAATTCTTCTAAAAGGCATTCCCGGCGCTCTAGCGGAGAACTGGCATTTTCTCCTTCCTGTCATTATCTGTTCTCAAACCATGCCCATAGAGACAAGAAATATTTTCTTTCTGTGTAGAAGAAGTGGGTTCCGGCAAAGTAACAATCCCGGAGAATAGGGCGCAGCTTCCAGGCTTGGAGACAGCTGATGCTGATGCAAGGTGGAACCCCGAGTCACTGAACTGAGTAACTTTCACAGATACTCTTGAGGAACACAGCAGAGGGTGCTTTACATTCACAAACACATCTTTCTGTTTCCCCATAGACAATGTCACCTGCCCTCCTCCCAGTGGTACATATGTCCTTTTGACAAGACAGTGAACACATAGGTGTATCTTCCTTTTGTCCACTTCACTCAATGGAAAAGTCTTCAAGAATGAAGCCTACCTAACTGAAAAAACAGAAGGATAATTTCTCTTCACTGCTGAATTTATAGGATACTCCAAAGATCAGCGAAAGAAGTAACTTGACTATGACATAAGGAGCACATTCAATCTACATCGATGATCTTCAAAGCATGTTCTCCAAACAAGTAGTACCTGGTTTGTTCGTAGCTCTCTGTGACAGTTAACCTGAGACAATCAAGCTTAAAATATAAAAAAGATTATTTTGGTTTCAGAGGCTGCAGTCCATGGCTACTTGCTGATCTGGGTCTGAGGTGGCTGAGTTCTTCCCAGGGAGAATAGGCAGAACAGATTTATCCACATCATGGTGGCCACAAAGTCAAAACAAAGAGAGACCCATATATCCCCATGCCAAAGCTGGTCTCCAGTGACTCAATTCCCTTCAACTAGGCCTTACCTCCAAAGGTACCACCACTCCCTAATCAGTGTTACAAGCTGGCAATCATGCTTTTGACACAAGAGCCCTCAAAGAACATTTCCAGTTTAAACTGCAGCATTTGGCCTTTGACGTCCCAAAGGCTCATATCCATCTCACAATGCAAAATGCATTCACTCCATCTCCAGCAATCTGAATTTTGCCAGCATTGTTGGAAATTCCAAGTCAAAGTCTCCCCTGAGTCTCAAGGCACCTCAGCTCTGTGCCTTTATATATTAAAAAAGTTACACCCTTCCAAGACACAATGATATAGAATAAATATTCCATTTTTAAAGAACGGGATCTTATAAAGGATGGATCTGATCAAAGCAAGACCAAAATGCAGCAGTATAAACATAAAGTCCCACAGCTCTGTGTCCACAGAGGAGTGATTTTAACTCAAAAGTGTTTAGGCTGCCACCTCTGCAATCTAAGTGACTGTAGCTTGGAGGACCACTCTCGTGGGCTGACTGTGCTCGCTGCCTGCATCTTTCCTTTAAAGGCATCCCATACCCTCGACATCTCCCAATTTCCAAGTGTCTCCATCGCAGCTTTGCTATGAATCACCCTGTCAGAAGCTGCTTCTGAGGACTTAGACTCTCCACCTTCTGCCTGACCTCCTAGACATTCTTCGAAGATCTTAGTAATGAGCCTGTAGACCCCATAACTCTGCATCCTTCATGCAGGCAAAATAAAGAGCAGTCCAACAGGAGCGCCCTCTCAGACCACACCTGCAGTAGTCTCCGCGAGCCTTGGGGGCTGTACACGTAATAACCGGGCAAACAATTCCCCTGGGCACACAAGGGATCCTGAGGCTCTCTTTTCAAATGGAAGATTTTGAAAAGAAAGTTAAACTTGTGTGAAAAAGTGTAAACTCTTACACCTTTGAGACTGTGGTAGGTAGGGTCTTGCCATTACCTCAGGGCATCTTTGCTATAGTCCTGGTGCAAAATGATAGACCTCTCTTGGATAGCATTAATCTTTGCAACTGCAGTCTTCATGGCTGGCTATTTACACACACTTCTGTTTTGAAAAAAACAAAATCTTCAAATCATTCTTCTCTACTGTTTGTTCCTGATTCTTGCTGTAAATCCGGCACAAGGCAGCACACAGCAAAACTCAGGCCACTGTCTGAATTCTGCGATACCCTGAAATTGAAATTTCCTGCACCAGATAAACCAGGCCCTCACCTTCGGCGCAGTCTCCACCGAGCCTCCGGGGATGCATGTAATGCCTTTAAGTTCTTTGCCAGAGTGTCACACAGGTGGCAGCTCCCAATAAAGCTCTCATTACTATCTAATGCCTCATGAGTATGATTTCTGTGGACCACATTTCTATCTACACTGTGGTCTTCTGAGGCCTCATCAGAAATCCTTCCTTCCCTTAGTCTCCCCTTTCAGCATTCTAGGCTCTGTCTAGCTTCCTTCTCCAACTTTTTCCTAATTCCCCCACAAAGCTTTTCCAAAGGTTCTTTAACCACATTGTCAGGTGTACTCACAGCAATAATCCAATTTCTTAGTATTAATTTTTATGCATTGTTTAATCCAGTCAAGTTAACAGCTGAGATTGAACCATTAAACCTGGGAACATGCTAGAGATGCTGAGTCTTGAATCCTCCTTCACACTGAGTAGATCAGAAACTCTAAAAGGGTGAAACCCAATTAGTTTGTACTAATAAGTCTTCCTGGCGGTTCTGATGGATGCTGACGTTGAGAACCCCTACCCTACAGATTTCAGCACCATGAAAACCCTAAAATGTTTTTTCAGAGGTAAATAGACTAACATTTCAAATTCTGACATTTTTGAATATAGTCTTCAGGAATGTTTGCAAATATTGGAAGAACAAATTAGAACGAAGGTATTAGTTACACTTTGCTTCAAGATAGAGTCAATTTGAAGAAGAAAAAGGAAACAAGACTTGCATCAAGTTAACGAGAATGAGGTTTGCTTAGTGACTTGTGTACCGGCAAGTCTCTGCGCTGCCTGATTGGGACTAAGAGGGCAGGCTGCTCGGAGGATTTGTAGGAGATTAGAAAAGAGAGTAGTCTCGACATTTAATGGAAAGTTACTTTTTCTAGAACATACTGAAAGGTGTTAAGGCACCTTCAGAACTTCTAAGCTTAGAAAAGTTTTCCAACAATATCCTGGATGCTCACAACAAGGGATCCAAGAGGTCCATACAGTTAATCTTTTCTTCGATCAACAGATATCTTTTCGCTCACAAGCCAAAAGTAATAGAAGGGACAAATATTGCACAGTCCCTGCGTATCTTGCATACAGCAGAAGACCCGATAAAATGCCTTATCCCAGGTTCCTTCTCAGGCACTTGGGTGGAAATGAGAAAGCAAAGCTACTTCATTTGAGTCCTGCCATCTTGACCCTTTCATTGGCGCCATCTTGAGCCCAGAGCATTAGGTTCATAAATTATCTCATGTCCAATCCAGCTCCTATTCACGACCTATCAAGGGAGCCAAGACAAGATTTTACGGATCAGCAGGGGAAATTTGAAGGCCTAACCCCTAGGCCATAGAGAGCACAAATGTACTTCCCTACCTTCCTTTATTTCATGTTCAGTCCAAAAAGCTTTAGGTCTACTCGCAGACTAGAAGAAAAATATGGGACCAGAAATGAACTGATTTCCATGACAGCCAGGGCTGGGGCTAAGGTAAGGCCAGTAACAGCCAGTATGTTCTGCTCTAGGTTGGACGGACGGAGGAACATCAGTAAAAGTTTGTTCTCTGAGGTCAGATTTTTTTACGGTAAAAATGAAAGGACCGAGAGCTTTGTTAAAAGAAACAGAATAAGGAATGAAAAAAATATTTATCAAGCATTTCTAACATGTGAGGCATTGTATTAAACATATCACATGTGTTAATTCATTTAGTCCTCAGAAAACAAACAAACAAAAACCTACTGTGAAATCATTACTGTCGTTATCCTTTGTCCCCAGACAAGGTGGAGGGTGTGGACAGGTTGGATGAGTTGTCCAAGCTCACGGAGAAAAGGGTTAGCTTTAATAAGAACAAATGCACATGAGGCCTTCTTTTGAAAAAGCTCAAAGACAGGGAAGTGGGAAGAGAAGCTGGGAAGAAATGAAAGGGAGAGAAAGAAGACTCAAGCGCTTTGTATTTTGGACAGCAGAGGGACACATGAAGAAAGGTGGCTGTGTGACGGAGGCCAGTTGAGCATCTTTGAATAGAAGACAAAAGCATATTCGAGAAACTAGCTGTCACGCCGGTGCAAAATATCCACTTAATGTTGGCTGTTTTTGCATCCTGACATCTCCCAATTGACAGGGAAATGCTTAGCATGCCATGAAATAAACAGGAGCTGGAGCTGAGCAGATGCGGCCGTGGAGGCGGATGGCGGGACGGCAGCTTGTCTATTGCGTTGGCCCCCTCCCTCCACATCAGAGCTCACTCTGTCTCATGGTCCCTAAACCCTTTTCTGTAGAACGCTAAAAATAACAGACAGATACGGGTGTATGTTATTTACTTACTTATTTACGGGCTCTATCTATGCATATTGTGTAAGTATTTAAAACCCGACTCGACTCAGAGCCACGAGAATGATGTCTCAATTGCAGGAGGGGACACGTTGCACAGGTCTAAGTATGATGGATGGGCTGACCTCCCTTGCTTAGCGAACTGCATTGAGGGAAACCGAGTAACCCTGAAATTAGAGCAGGGGTGGGCAGGGGAGGGTCGTGCTGGTGTGATACTACTGGAACAAGATGCAGAGAAAAGTAATTTACTCCAAAGTGACAGTCTGAAGGCGAAAAATAAACTGACAGGAGGGAGTTTAGGCTCATTAGCAGCCCAGTCTCAATATTTCATTATTAATGATAATAAAAAGAAGAAAGAGGGAGGAGAGGCGCGTGGAGAAAGTGTTCCTCCCCACCCCCACGCCGTGCACACACAGCTGGCTCAGAGGCTTACCAGCGCACCGCCTTGAGACTCCTGTTTACGCTGAGCACGACAGAAAGCACCTCCAGGGAAGGGAAGCGCCCGGCAGGATGAGGAACAGTTTTCTGCTGGGTTCTGGTCTGCTCATATCTAAATGGCTGAATTGGTGGGGGCTCCTCTGTGGGACTCCAGCTGGTTTATTAAAACCTGTGCTGGAAGCAAGAGGCCCACATCTGATGCTCTGTAGCTGGGCCCGGGTGAGCAGCTGGGTAAGGGAGGCCACACTGAGCTGCCCCTGGTATTTCTCTCGCAACCCCCTCCTAGGGGGAGCCAATCACTCCTGCCGGGGATGCTGTATTGTCTGTGTCTTGACACGGTAGGGACACAGATACTGGGAATCAACTGCCAAGGTCTGGTTATGAAAGGAAATGGGTGCGTCCCAGAGATTATAGCGAAGGCCTAAAAATAAAATTCTACAGTAAGTAACCATGTGGGATTCAATTTAATTTAAAATGGCGAAGGAGCTATCAAGTTCTACCTGTTGCCCAAATAAAGAAAATGAAAATTGCCCTCCATGCCACCAGCCTGTCTCTCTTGACGAATATTTTGCTGTGAATAACCAATATGTTTTCTACTTGACATTGATCTTCATAATGTAGCCAACCTGGTCTGGTCCATTTTTCTGTTTTCTCAGACCATTTCTGAGCAGGCTGATAGGACTATGTTAATATTAACACTTCGAATTCTCTTTTTCTGTTCTTTTTAACCAAATGGCATTCAGCAATTGGAAACATATTCGAGAATATTTTATTCTGTTCCTTACGTCCTCGTAATTTATTAATATGATGGAATGATCCAGTAATCCAACAGACATATGTGGATCTATTACCGTCCCCTACCACACGCTATGCTGGGTACTGTGCAGGTTAGCAGGCATACGGAAGTGACTTACAGGTCCCTTTCCTCTTGCTGCCTCACAGATAGATATGGGTCAGTAGACGCACTGAGTCACAGAAAATTGTGTTAGTAGCATGAACAAGCAGTCTGGGTACTACACGGCAGACAGGAGGTGTGTGCGTGCTCTTTTTCCACAAGAAAGTCACATTTAAACTGAGACCTGATGATTAGGCAAATCAAAAGCACCAAAGAATTCTAAACGGAAAATTGGTGTGAAGGTTGAAAAGAGGCTAGCATCCTCCAGCACAAGGCTCAGGGTAGGGCTTGTGTGTGTGTGTGTGTGTGTGTGTGTGTGTGTGTGTGTGTGTGTGTGCACGCGCGTGTGTGTCCAGAGGAGGGCGGGCTGTCGTGAAGTGCCCCCGAGGTCAGGAGAACTGTTCAAATTCTGTTCTGAAGTTACAGGGAAGCTTTGGAACGTGCTTAAGTGAAAGGAGAGGCGTGAGTAGATTTATCTTTTAAAAGGGTGCAGGGTGCAGAATGAATTGGAGGCGGGACAGCCGCGGAGAGACCTGCAGGGAGGCTCTTGAGCAAGACAGAGGGAAGGGCAACAGGGGAGGAAGCACTCAGAGGAATTCATGGCAGGTTTCAAGGAGCATCAGGGCATGATAAGAGATTATGTGGCTGAGGGAAGTGTGACATAAGCGCGAGGATGTCTGTGGATAATTTTAGCACAACAGCAGCGTTGCAGTCAGTGAGTGTAGACACGGACACCCATTCTTTCCAAATCACGTAAACATGTGGTTCTATCTGCTTGTGGAGTCGCCTCCCCTTAGAACAACCTCCCTACCGCATCTATAGTTCAAGAAGCCTTTGTTCGAGTTCTGGTCGTGACTGTATTTTCTCCCTGCATCCCCAAGTCCTCCTTGTTTCTTTCCTCTAAATCCAGAATGATACGACCTTGAAGATGAGGGAGACACACTTCTAAAGACGCAGATACCAAAACATTGTCATTGTCTGGGCCTGGTTAGAACTCTAAAAGGTTAGATTTCAACCTGAATCTCCTCAATCAGTAATTCAGTTGGCTTCTCGGCCATGGGTGTTTTAAGAAGCCCTCCAAATATTCCCAGTCTCCACTCCAGTTTGAGAACCCTGCTCTGCAGTTTCACCATCCACACAGACTCTCTTGACGTTACTAACAAAATGTGTCTAGCGCGTACTCCGATGTGTAAGTATTAAACACATTACATTCCAAAGACTTACTACAAAAAGAATTTAGTATTTTTATTGATCATTTCATATTGACACACCTAGAAACAGTAATATTTTCTGCAGTTGAGGTTAGCATACATTATGGAAATTAAAATCAATCTCACTTATTCTTTTTACTCTTCGATGTGCACACGAGACAGCTAATAGCTACCTGTGGAGTACACATGATACTTTTATTGCATAAGACTACCTCTCCAACTTTAGGAAGCTTGGAAGTCACTTGGGAATCTTGTCGAAGTGCGAGCTTTGATTCTGTAGATTGCTAGAACCCTGCATTTCCAGTAGGCTCTCAGGTGGTGGCCAGGTTACAGATCTTGGACCACATGCTGAATAGAAGGGCACCGATACATGAAGTCACTGAGCAACTGCTGGATGCTGGATACGACAGCAACACGACTGGTTTTAAGTCCCAAGTCTGCCTCTTATTAGTTCTGTCACCTTAGACCAATCATCTTTAAATGAAAAATGGAGATAAATAGAAAAAGAAAAAAGCTTTTCAGGGTCATTAGAAAGTTAAAATAAGATGACGTTGATGGAATTACTTTTGTATTATGATGGACAACTGAATCTAAATGATCAGTTTATACCTCTTCTCTAGACATACTGGGTAAATGATGCATACAGGCAGTTTCTAATATAATTTAGGGATACAAAAAGATAGCCCAAGTACATGGTTATTCTGAGTCGCCTCCAATTTATTTCTGCCTGCTTTATCTGTACCCAAGAAGTTATCTAAGGGAGACAATAGTGTTACACCAAAATTTCTCTCAGTATCACCTGATATTTGGGATTCATACTGATTCTGCCACCTTCTTAGTTTCCAGCAAAGAGATGATATTCTAAATAGCCAGGTAAATGCAAAATTCCAGGTCTCCGAATTTGGGCATCTTCAGGACTGGAGGGCTCCATCAGGTCAGACTTCATGAGTAATTAGTAAGAAAGAAGGCTCCTAAAAAGAGCCACTTTGTGACCAGAGGGAAGGGGAAAAGAAGTAGCCATGTGACCCTGTCATCATTAAGAAGATGAAGAAGGCAGAGAAAGATTTATAAAGCAATGGTCCCTTAAAGCACAACTGTCGCGCGGTGTTGGCAGCACCCATATGTTTACAGTTGTTCAGGATTTCTCTCTAGGGGTCCGGTGCTGGGAATACGAGATGGTAGGAGAAGACAGGGAGATGCTTAGAAACTGAACATGTAATGTACCAAGTCTTGATAATGCCTAAACACACACACACACACACACACACACACACACTTCACTTATTCCATCCCAGACCCCAACTCATCAAGAAGTATGACACAGGGAGTATTTTGTTCATGAAGGCTGTTTTCTCTAGAAAGAGAAAGGCTATGTTGTTCAGAGCAAGATTCCTGCATCCATCCTGACCATGCATTTTTTAGCCTCACTACTAGCATGTTGCCCACAGTGTGGAGTTACATAAAGCCTGAACCACCTCACTGATTTGAAGAGAATGCGGGAGATCCAGTTCCCTTTACAAGGACCCTCTCCCAGAAACAGTGACGTCCTCTCCCCTGGGTCCTAGAGGCAACATCTTTGAAAGGATCCAGCCTGACAAAATGATTCACAAGGTCCCCTCAAGCCGTAACTGCTATTTTAAGAAACAAAGCAGGGTTTAATCAAACTGAGAAATTTTTTCTGGGGCCCTCCTAATTCCCTTCCTTACTCCAGTCCGAAGGCAGGAAGACCTTGTGATCTCTGCCCTCTCTTGTAATCAACTCTGTCCTCCGAGAAGAGCTGATAATATGAATCTCTAGAAAAAAGAAGAAAAGGATCATTTAAGCACACACTATATGCCAATGTAAGGCACAGCGACTGAAAATTATCAATTAGCCTTACAAGTAGGGTGACAACCAGGTAGAAGCTAGTAAAACAGTGGTTTGCTCCAGGTACTAAGGAAAGAAAAAAAAGAAAGAAAGAGAGGAAGGAAGGAAGAATGGAAGGAAGGAAAGAAGGAAGGCAGGCAGGCAGGCAGGCAGAAGATACTCATTCACTTTCAGGGTTGTAGTGCAGGGCTCACTCCTAGGCGGGTTACCCTTAAGTTTGCAACTAGATACTTCCCTCGCTCACTTTACTCAGCCCTCTCAGCCCTATTTCTACTGACATTTTGCTTTCATAAATATAGAATCAGCCATAGAGAAGCCTGAAGTTTTACTGCCTCAGGATTGAAATCAAGACCCATCTGTTTGCTCTGTTACATGGAGGCTAAAGGCGCAGGCGCTGGAGCACTGAGAGAAGCTTTCAGAATTCTGGGGTCTACATTTGATAACTGCTAGCCTGTGTCACCTTACTTAAACACTGAGCTCCAGCTTCCTTACCTGCAGAAAGGAGATAACGGTAGTGTCTACCTCACATCCTCATGAGGATGAAAGGAGCGCTGCACGCTGAGTGCTTGAAACGGGGTTTGGAACAGAAGTTTCAATACACAATCACAACTTGGTGACGATTGGTGTAATGATGGCGGTGGTGGTGTGAGTGGGAGCCACGGCAGTGATGATGTCAACGACCTCTAATGCTCAGAATGTTAACATTCTCATGAGGTGAGGTCTTTGCACGTTAGCAAGAACTAATATTTTGCACACTGCATCTCCAATGATAAATTATTAGATATTATGATTAAGTCTGGGCAAATTATCTTTTGGAGGAATTCCAAGAGTGGTCCTATGTCACACGATGCTTGTCATTCCCAGTTAAGGACGGGACTGTGCACTTGGAACTTCACACATTAAAGAGAGGCTTCTTTTTTTAGAATCATGAGCTAGATCCAACAGGGAGAATTTGCCAAACATTGTATTTGGGTCTCCTAACCAAGCCAACATTTCCTAAGCTTTTACCCCACAGAACCCCAGATGTATCTCCTTATCAGCTCATTTGGTTGTTTGGCCTTGGAGCCTGGCCCCAGGAATGTAAGATTTGATTGTCCGCACCACCTCAACTGGCCTTTCACAGTTGATTCTCTCCAATTAGTTGCTGTGGTTAATAATCCACCAGGCACCTTCCACTGGCAGTATTAAGTGTGGTGGGGGAGCAAAGCAGTGGCTACCTTGGTAAACAGATCTCCCCGTTCGCAGTTCTCATTCCCGTGGCCACCACGCCAGCACCGCGCATGGACTAAATGCCGCTTCATGCGCACAGCGCATGTCAATCACAATCCACTCATGGAAGGCTGCTCAGAGAACTTGCCCAGGGTGTGAAAAAGTGGGCAAAGCCAAAAAAGGAGTCCTGATGTTGATGTGTGAACATAGCACCTAGCCCGCGAGGGGGTGGCTGTCCCATCTGTTCTTCTGTCACTGGACCACCCTTAGTTAGGACAGAAATAAAGTAGAGGTGACAAATGAAAACCGAAGGCTGAATTGCTGCCCTTGGGGCACTGGCCTGGCACCTGGTGAGATTGCCCGGGAGATACTGCATCCTGGGTCCCTGCCTCCTTGAGCTGGCCTCCCTGGTCACTGCACTGCTGAGCTGTTTGTGGCTACACTGACAAGTCTAATTTCATCAGCCTAAAGAGGAGCCCAAAGGGGCACTTGATGGATGTCATTCTGGATATCACAGTGGACAAAAATGCCAAACACCCACTGAACCCCTGAGGTAGAGACCTTGAAAGATTCTGACATGAAAAACACCAACCCGAGGTTAAGATATTGAAGTCTTGCGGGTACTCTAATACTAATGGGTCTCGCCGGCCCCAAATCCTAACCTGGTTTGTTCCTACTCTTTCCTTCCTTTGTCTTTGTCTCATTTTCCTTCAGGGATAAATTGTGCCAACCCGTCCAACACACACACAGACAAACACACACACTCACACCATCCTAACCCCTGAGTGTGGGATACTCTGTGTAGAGTTACGTATGCTGCATGCATAAAAGAGGAGAGTCCTGCAAATAATGCATCTGATTATGGCTTGGAAAACAAGAGCCCCCTCTCCGCCTCCCTGAAAAGAGCCTTCAACACTGACAACTCCCTTTGTGAGGGGAACAAAGACAGCCCATGGGGAGGACCCACGGGAGCAAAGGGAACAGTTACAGAGAAGAGTTTAGGAGGAAAGCAGTGAAATCCGACTTTGCTGTGACCAAAGGAAAGTGAACTAAAGATCTCAAGAGAGATGACACGGGGCCCAGGCAGGGGGCAGGTTGGCAGGGGGATTTGGACTGAGGAAACGATGGCTTTGAACTCAAGTGGCTTTGAACTGAGGAAAAGCTGGAGGAAACATTTTCAGGTTTGCATGTATCCTACCACTGATAGACACCCCTCCACCCCCAACGAGGACCATAAGAGATTCCAGGCCAGGTGATCATCTGACAGTTTTTTTCTGATGACCTGCTACCTTACAATAAAGAGGAGGATGACAGAATGTGTGGGGATATGACTAGATTTTGAATTTCAGTGGCTGAGAGCGCTGGAGGAAGGTTCTTTGAGCATCTATCAATATAAAGAAACAGCAGTCGGCCATTTTATTATATTTGAAAGTTCTCTGTGCAACAATCTTTCTCCCACCCCTTCAAACATCTCCTCTACACACATGCGCGCACACATGCATGCATGCACACGCGCACACACACACACACACCTATGCCTTTTTTCTTATTTTCACACAGTTGTGGTTAGTTCTTGGATGTACTGAATAGCCACGAAGCCGGCTGAGTGGGAGGAGAAGGAGGGAAAGGAAGGCCGGCCATGCATGCAGCCTCCCCGAGGAGAGCTGCCTTAAAAATGGGCAGCTGGTCTCTTATCTTGCCAGGCTGGAGGGCTCTACTCACCAGGAGTGATAAATCCAATTGAAGAGTAAACACTTCTTTTGGGGCGTCTGTATGTGAGCCACGCAGAGACAAAGAGAAAGAAAAAAAGAAAAAAGGCTAAGGGCCTAATAGTCAAGCCATACTTCAGGATACACCACTTCTCCACAGAATCACCAGGCTCTTGTTGGACCATTGGAGCCACGGAGGGCCTTTGCCCAGGCAGATTTCTCTGCATGAAATACCTTTTCTTTATTTGTCTTCACACTTTCACTTATTTCGATAGCAAATATAGCTTGAGAAACTAGGAGAGGTGCAGGATAAAACACCCAGAGAGTACGCATGGAATAGTGTCTGCGAAACAGGGCTAAAAATACAAGCCTAGAAAAATTTGGAAGGGTAAAGAAAAGACAATTTCTTACCTGGAGAAAAAAACAGCTTCCAAGAAACTGCCCCAGACCCTACACTGTGGCGATGCGAATGGACTCCAGAGCTGGGGACTTCAGCCCAGTGGCGCGGGAGAAGTCGCTTCTTCCCCATGCTCTCTCCTTAAAGGTTATGGCTCAACCCCTCGCTGGTGACCCTTCTTGTCTAAACAGCTGACTTCTGGCAAGAACAAACTCCGGCTTGTTTTAATCATGAAGTTATAAAACTCAGTTTCAGAGAAAAATGAAGGAATAATAAAGTAGAGAGGACAACTATCTAGAGGAAATGGTTTTCCAAATTTTGCTGGATTCTATCTCGAGAAACGGAGAGCAAAGATGGAAACGCTGTGGATTATACAGCCAGCAAACCTGGTCCTGAGCCTATCCTTAACAACTTACTAATGGGAAGATTTAGATAAACATTTTAACCCTATCTGGGCCCAGTTTCCTCAAGTAAAATTCATGAGTTGATCATTCCTGTTTCAATGACAGTAAGCATGTGATAGTCTCTGGGAAATCTTGAGCCCCTTTGGGAATAACTGTGAGTTTTATGTGCTAAAATATGGAGCTATTTTATCACTACCATCCTCCATTTTCCTATTCCTATTCCCTATTCCAGTAGATAATTGTCCTGTGTTCTTCAATACAATAAATATTTACTAAGATTCTACTACACAAAATACGACATGGCAGGTGAGGAGTAAAATTTGCAAAATAAATTGTCACTCGGAAGAGATATTAAAGAGTAGGAATCACAGTCTTCACAAGATAAAACAAAACATAAACATAGCAGCATACTTTTAAAAAACTTCAGTACACTAAGCCATTGATAAGAGTAAGGATTTGGGTCGAGACACAATGTCCTGGTAGAAGCAGTCAGAGAAACAGAGATTTCACGCTCAAAAAAGAAGGTATGGATAAGAAGTTGAAGATGCAGAGAGAAGGGGGCATCTGTGCCATCTTCCTTGCTCCTGGGAGGTAGACAGAACTCCTGAGTAATAAGGCCATGTGCTACATCTGGGACAGTTTGCAACAGGCCACCTGCATATATATGAACTTGGCCTGAAGATCTGGTCCATGTTTCAAAGCCTAATCACGGCCTGCAACACTTACAAGGTGCTTGAATTTGCCCCTTATTTTATAAATGAGGAACATGGGGGGTGGGGGTGGGGGGGACGAAGGTGAAATGACTTTCCCAATTTGTACAATGAAGTTAGTGGTCACTGTGCACATGACCTAGATTGTGGCAGTCCTGGCTGTGGGATACCAGGCTCAGAAAGATGGGTCTGACTACCTATATATAAAAATCACCTGAAAACAAAGCTTATTAAAATGCAAATTCTCGGGCCTTATGCTAAGGGCTTCTGATTCAAGGGGTCTGAGATAGAGCCCTCAGAAACTGCATTTAATAGACATCCAGCCGTGACTGATGCAGGTGGCCTGAGGACTAATTGCCAGCCTAGGTCTCTCCATTGCTCATTTGTATGGAAAGCCACAACCTCTGAGATGTAATGAGGTAGTATTAGTTCCATAAAATCCTTGGCTAGTGCAGCTCCCATCTATAGGTATAAGCCAACCTCTTCAGCTGAGTTATGGTGTGCATTTGCATAAATTACCATGTGAAACTTGTTAATATTTCCTAGATTTTTTTTTTTTTCATTGCTCCATTAGACAAGGCTTTGTGCTTTTGTTTGGGGCTGAATGTCAGCCAATCGAAACTCAGGAATGCCTTGGCATGGAACTTGAGGCCCTAATGTATTCTCCTCATGGGGCCAGGAGATCACCTATCTGTCCAGAGACATGCTATCTGAAATCAGTTGAATTTTATCATACAAATCATAGGAAGTGTCATCATTATAAGCAGCAGGAGGTTCCTGACTCAGTATCATTTACATGATAAATGAGTTCAACCTGCCAAGGTACAGGGGAGGGGCACAAGTTAGAGAACAAAGGAAGGGATAGAGAGGGGAGGAATCCCAGCAGGAGTTGAGGACCCCAAGGCTTTGTGCCTCCGGTAAAATTAGACTTTAAAAAGATGATTGAGTTTACTTGATATAAAAGATTCGGAGAGGGTTGAGCTGTTTGGAGGAGAGACATGAAAGAGAAGTGGAAGGACATGGTTAAGCTGCTTCATGCTGAAGTCAAGAGAAAGTTGCTCCTGGACAGGTGGATTGTCCAAAGTGGAGTCACACACTGAAAGAATTTCGCTTCCACAGAGTTGGAAGTCAGGATGTTGACACAGATAAAGAAGTCCAACCACCTTGAACTAGACTTGTATTAGACCTTTGTATTAGAGTCCAAGAGGTTCCCCAAGGTAGAGACGAAGAACATTGATGCACCGTGCTCGTGAGAAAGGGTAGAGGCTCAGTGACTTCTGTGAAAGAAAAAGAATTTTCAAGACATACTAAGAGGCATAAGGAAGCTTATTAAACATATTTTTAAAGTATACTCAAAGAGAATCAGAGAGTGGGTCCTAAAGAGATAAAGAGGTGCCTCATAGTCCTACGTAGGGCTTTTGATGTGGACTTGGATGTGGACTTAAGATGGGAGATCTGAGATGAGTGTTCCTGGTGTCTGTTGAGCCACTCACATAATGGACCATGTTAGAAAGCAAACCGTCTACATGTGTTTGAAGCTGGGATATATGGGTCCTTCAATGGAGTGTTTCCTTGGGGATGGGCATTAGGAAGAGGGAAACCAATTTACAGGTGAAAGGCACAGGCCCAGAGCACAGTTTGCGGGATTACTGTCTCTAATACCCTTAAGAATTTTCTCTGGAAGACAAAAAAAGAATATAATTTTTTTAAAAAAGCTTAAATAACTTTTGAATTCTGAAGGGTTTTTTTTTTCCTCACTGCAACTTTAAAATTAGAATTTTCATCTTCTTTTCACTTATCCTTATTTTTTTCTATCCTACTTCAACTTAATTTTACAATTAAGGAAACTGAGGCCTAAAGAGGAAAAATCACAAGTTCAAAACCAAGTAAGCAATTTGGAAGTTTAAGAGAGTGTGTGTCCTTGACGGTGGAAATATCTGCTGCCTGATCTGTAATCATGCTCTCAAATCTACCACCATAGCATTTAGAGCCTTTACATTTAACCTTGTTCCTAACACATTGCTAGTCATTTTCTTTTCATTCTTCAAACTTACTCCCCTGCCTTCTCTTCTTCTCATTTATATTATATTATGAAGCCGAAAAGTCCACAATCATGTCATCTACTAGGCTATCCACATATTTTCAAGCTCTGTTCTGACAATATCATCCCATCTGTCTTTCTGGGTTTTTTTCTCTCCTGGAGTCCAAGAGAGTACACTTGGATAGCTTGCCACTGTGCGGTGTCACTGGGTTAGGAAATACCACCGTGAGCAGGCTCTGATACATTCTCTTCCCAAGAATAATTGCTTATAAAAGAAAGTCTAAAGAAAACCATGATACTTTAACCTTTGATATTAAAATTTCAGCCACAATTATAGCAGGTGCGTTAGAAACATTTCCAGGAGGAGCTGCTGTTTAATGACTTCCCTCAGGCCATGTTGGCAAGGAAAGTGGAATATTTTCCACTCACTCAATTCTGTGTGTCTTACTAGCGGAGACTGAACGACACAGAGTGATACGCAGGAAGCTGGGAGAGAATGGAAAAAAAAAAGAAATAGGAAAGAATAAGGCATAGAAATAATAGAAAACAAGATGGATAAAAAATGAGTGGCAGGATACCCAGGAGAGGGAATGTTGAAAGAAAGGAGGAGTTTAATCATGGAGTTTGAAAGAGAAGCAATGAGTAGAGCTAGTAGGGAAAGAAATGACCAGAACCATCAGTGATCTGGGAATTGGAAGGGCTTGAGTCTCAGCCCTGGCCAGACACAATTATCCATTCGAGTGTGGGCATTACAGCTCTTTGGCCTCTGCGTCTCATTCTATAAACTAAAGTGTCAATGTGAATGATCTCTATCATTGCGTAATTCTTAATGACCTTATGTCCACAGGAGTCATTGGCAACAAGCCTGTACTAACACTAGGATTTTTGGAAGAGACACAGCCCCCGGCCCCCGTGGTAGCTAAAGATTTCAGGAAACTAGCCAAAATGAGGACAAGACCATTAATAACCAAAAGCAGGCAGAGCATGCCGGGTATGCAGGCAGCAGGAGCACCGAAGAGAATTGGGTGGAGAAAGGGTATGCTAGCTCCCTAGCTCAGCCTTCTTGGAAGTCATCCACACCTTTTCTCAAGAAAAGTAAAGAAGTCACCTTCTACTTGTCAGCAAGCAGACGGATCATTTGGGGGCAGGATTCACCAGGGCCTTAGGTTACAGCGACCAGAGTCAATTTGATCCAGACATTCCCTCACGTCTCTCAGTTCCTGTTTTTGCATTAATAACAAGGGTCGAGAGTTTCTTTTAGATGGCATCACTTTTCCTCCTGATATATTATCACCTCAGGTGGCAAATGGAAAAAGAATACTTATTTGGGGATTTCCCCAGAGCTGTAGGCTACTGGATGAAGGCAGGCAGTGATGGGACAAGAGATCAAGGAGATGCTGATAACAGAAATGAAGATTTCTCCTTATCCTGGACCTGGAGTCCACTTCTAACTGCAGATGACTAGGTTGCGTTAAAAAATAATTAGTTACTTTCCTTCTTCCTTGTTCCTCGTACCTCTTGTCAAACATTTGGTTCAAGACGTTTAATCTCTCGACCTAGATGAGAGGTATTGTAAGTCTACAAAACATCCAGCTGGGTGTGGGGGATATAACACATTTAATTACAGGGTAAACTCCACTCAAAACAAAGGTGAGACAGATGGAGTTCTTTGCTTCCCAGCAACATCTTCTTGGCCAGACAGACGGTGGAGACGCCTCTCTGCAGCAGCAGGGAGCCACGGAGGCTGGCCTGCGCATGGGCCTTGTGCTGTGCTTCTGTGCTCTTCATGCACAGGAGGTGTCAGTGCTGAGTAGCCAGTCCCCTGGCTGCCGTGTCTGACAGTGTCTCAGACACACATCCCGAACATGGGCTGTCCCTGGAGAAACTTCAGCGCTAATCCTGTCATCGTGAAGCATCCATGCACAGCCAGGCTACAGGCAGACCCGATGTTCTCAGGGAATGGCTGTCAGTCATCAACAATCCTGCAGCCGGGAAGATTACACTCTGAGCCAGCATGCAGATGGGCTTGAGCAGGAGCACGAGGGAACATGGGCTACTGAGGAAGCAGCTAGCACAGCCAGCATGAGATGCTCATGTGCTTTGAGGAGTTTCTGTTGGAAATGATTTTCAGGATGATATCTTTCCAGGCAGTTGGCTACTGTCATGCTTGGAAAAGGTCACTTCCATGGTGTCTGCACGTAACCTGCTATGGTAGATTGAGCTACACTTCAGTGAAAGCATTCAGTAGCTTCTTAATTGAGCCAATCATTCATCCGTCTGTTTACCTCCCGGGTCACCTTTTTGAAGAAACGATTATGTAAATAACACAGATCACATAAAATTGAATTTGGAACAAGTTCTATAAAATATCAAACTTACTATTCTTGGGATCCAAAATAGACTGTTGTTTCGAGTCTGGATAGCTCTCCCATAACAGTCAGGGTGGAGCATCAACTTGTTTGGTTTGGAGATCTACCTAGAGGGTTGGTGGAGCTCGTTTTGGGATATGTCTATACGGGCTATGGATGTGAACCCGGGGGGGGGGGTATGTCTGGCCTGATTCCTTCCTCTCTGGCACTGTTGTCCCCCCACTTTTCTTCTCAGCCCTTATGAACTAAGCAGCTTTGCTTGACAGCATCCTTTTACTAGGTTTCTGCTTTGGAGCCATCCCACTATGGGCTGAATCTCCTTAAAATATAAGTCAAATCAAGCATGTCCTCCCTCAAGTGGTGGGCATTGGGGATCGTCAACAGGAAAGCTGGCTACTACACCTCTACCACTTGATTCTCTCTGTTTTCCTTATACTGCCCCATCCTTCCTTGGACAGTGGGAGACAGATTCAACAACTTTTTAAAACTTACACAATTTTGCTGATATAATCCAACAAAAATGCCTTAATCTTATGGACATAGCTGGTGGTATATGCCATAAAATTAATACTATTTAACGAAAATGTGTCCAAAAGAAAGGGAACTTAAATGACAACAGATCTCATCTGAAGTTCTCAGTCTCTCGACTTAAGGTCTAGCATTGAACCTCTGTTCTTACACTTTGATGTGACTGAACAAATTGTGATAGAAAACACACCGTGCTTAAAAAAATAACAGTAAAAGATACGTTGTGGTTAACCTCCTCAAAATAGTCAAACATATTGATTTCATCGCTCTTGCTACTTTCAGAAGCAGTTCTGAAAGTCTTCCTTTGTGAGTGTCTCCTCATGGTTGCCTTGATATTCTGAATTGATTAAAACATATATGGCAATTTCTATTGCCTAAAAGCATCCCTGTGCATCTTTATTCACCTTATTCACCCTGTCCCTTTTGGCTCTTCTCTAAGGTGAAAATTGCCGTGAAAGGTAAATGTGTTGAGTCAACTTAGGACACCAAGGCAATCACAACAGTGCAACTAAAAACACTCACAAAGAGGATTTCCAGAACTGTCTTAGAAAGTAGCAAGAACGATGGGATATAATCAAAGTGAGAGAAAGAGAGCGTGAGGAAAATTAATGGTAATGTGTCTTCTACTGTAACAATTTCTTTACAATTTAATTATATTTTTCTATTGTATCTCACAGGTATCAACTGTTTGCCCTTGTAAAGGCCTTCTAGGTTCTCTGGCCGGATGATCAAGGCACATACTGGGCTTGACAACAGCACTGGGAAGTGATCTGGGCTGGGGACTATTTCTCCACTCTGTACACACCATACACCAGGAGGGAGACTAAAGGCTCCTGAAAAAATTTCTAACAGCCTCTAACAGAAAATGTAAATCAAAGCTTGCTGGCAGCTTCTTTGAAGGGAGTTGTCATCTGGCAACCAGATACCTTGAACTTAACAGGTGACAAAGGGACAGACACAAAAGTGACTCTGAATACCTCACTGTGAAAACACAGACCATGAAAGATAGCCAGGAGATTCAATTTCTCCAGGTTACCATGTCTGTTTCTCTCCTCTTTGTCACCTTTGATTGCAGAAAGAGGGCATTTGTGATGACCTGACCTTTTGGTCTCAAAGGATTTGTGTCTGACATTTGACTGAAGGATAAAGCAATGGTGCCGATTTTTCCACAGCTATGAACTTTTCACCAGATTTGGTCCTTGGCAGGATGGAGAAGTAGATAGGATTCACTCCAGAGTTTTATCTGTGCTTTGCTCATTTGCCCTTCAAGTGTGTTGTATTTTTTTCCTCCAGTTTCTTAGCCAATCAGCAGTCCTCTCCATTTCTCCCTGCCTGGGGTTCACACACGCTCAGATCTCTAGAAGCAGGCTGGGAAGACAGAGCCAGAGACTGCCTAAGAACACCAACAATGATGAACTTCCCCTGGACAGGGAGGCTCCATCTGGGGCTGAGAAGGTGCTGGAGAAAGGTGCTCATGTCTCGTGTCCTTTGAAGGGATTGTGTCAATTTGCGGGAATTAGGAACCACACCTCCTAATGGATTAGGATGTGTCAACCACCCTAGATTGGGGTTCAAGAACTGGTCTGGATTAGAGTGTGAGTCATTTGTGGGCTGGCCAATGAGAAAAGAGCACCCACCCAGATGTGGGCGGGCCAACTGGAACTCCAACGGTATAAAAGGAAGGAAGAGGGACGATTGTCACAGCTTCTTATCCCGGGAAAGCTCTCGCCTTCGCAATTGCCTACAGACGCCGACTTGCTGCACATCACAGATCGTCAGCACAGATTCGCTCCAGTCTCCACTTGTGCCTGTCTGCCGGTTGCTGCTCTTAAGTCACCCATCTTCAGGCTATTGTCTTTGCCGGGATCTGCAGCAGACTCTCACCTCACCAGCTGTCCTGCAATCCCAGACGGGAGATCTACTTCACGGCTGAGCAGCCATCTTGGACCATCTCTATCCTTGGATTTGTAAGCCTTCCTAATAGACCTTTTTTGTGATAAAATCTGTAGATTTTTGTCTTTTGAAAAACCCAAACTAATACATGCCTCCTCCTCAGCCTCTGTCTTAGTTACTTTTTCGATACTTGGATAAAAAACTTGGCATCCACAACTTCAGGGAGGGAAGATTTATTTTAGCTCACAGTTTTAGAAGGTCACAGTCTATTCATGGCTGGCTGGCAACCGTGGAAACACACAGCAGGGACAGAAGCGGGGACAGAATCTCACAGCATTGCAAACAGGAAGCCAAGTCCACAGTCCCAGAAGAAGGGAGGAAGTTACCTTTATCCTTCCAAGTCTATCCCAGTGATCTGCCCTTTCTGTGTCCAGCCTCAATTTTCTGCATCTTCCAGGTTTAAGTCCTAATCCACCACATGCTTATAATCTATATTCCACCACACACCCCTAATCTAATCCATACACCTGTAATTTGTAATCTGTCACATGTCTTTCTTTCACTACACCCCCGTAATCCACCCTCCATTAAGATGGCCATAATCCATCACTACAGGCCACACAGACCATGCCTCAATCTTCGAATAGCATATCATTCTGTAGATAATCCATAACATCCAAATACATGAGACTTCCGGGAAGCATTCCAGATACAAACCACAATGCCTCCCAGTGGCTTTCCATTACGACGTCTGATTTTCCTGAAGTCTGAGAGAAAGGCTCAGCCCACGTCAGACTTTAACCAAAAGGCTTTCTTCGTTTGTATTGTTGAGTTGGGTTTTAGATGCTTACATGTCCAGGAAATGTGGGAATGGTGGAGAAAAAAAAATAAGAAAATGTTGAAAAGAGTAGGAAGTAACATTTCCAAGGGAAGAATAAAAGTTTTACCCTAAGTAAGAATTACTAAAGGGCTTGATGATGGGTTTTAAATACAGGAATGTCCATGATGCAGAGAAATGACCATGCACTCTCTCCTTCTGTCCCTCATCTGACACCCCACCACGCGTGTTATCTGTAACTTTCAGGGATCTACCACATTCCGCTTTATGCCATGTTTTCCATTGTGAACTTGAGAAGCTACTTAACTTCATCGTGGCACTCTCTTGCTTCGTCTCCATTAAGACCATTGCTCCTTGAGAACGGGGACCCATCCCTCTTTACCTTTTTATGCCTTTCAGTTCTGAACACTAGGCTTCAAAATCAAAATAAGCCTGATTTTTAATCTTGAGATCGACACAGAGGAATAACAGTTGTCCTCTTGGGGAATACACTTGGGGCACACACCACTCCTACCCTGACCGGAAGGAAAGAGGAAGTAGCATGACTGAAGAGGGGAAGAGAATCTCAGAGGGCCAAGATGGTGGTGCTCAATGAGCCTGAGCCTAGGTATAAAATTACCTCCCCTGCTGCATGGTCATAAATGTTTAACTGAAAACCTCAGTTTTCGTGGGATGTGGCTATACTAGAGAGTTGAGTGGCGGAGGCTCCCACGTGGAAGGATGCACACTGCATCACCACAGACTGTGGAACCAGCAGCTAGAATTCTGACCAGGGCTCTGACCATTCCAAATCGTAGCACTTCAAACAAACTGCTGTACTCACTAAGCCTCAGGCTCCTGAGCTTCAACAGAGGATAATATTTCACAGGTTTGTGGCATATGTTACTAGGCTGTTTGAATTTTCAGTTTATAACAATCCTTTCAATTTTTCCCTCTGAGAAAGACTTTAAAGGAAGAGAACTTTACCTTTCGTTCTTGCTAGGTAAGAAGTTAGTAAGGACTTACCAAGTCTTTCCAGATTCAGATAAATTCTCAGTTGCTACAAAAGTAACTTAAGTCAGAAAATCAGAGAAACCTTGGACAGTTCCATTGTGAGATTAAAATTAGCTAAAAGTAAGGTCTATTTCAGCTCGCCTGGTATATAGCCTGTTACAGAAATTATGGTCTGATTACAGAACAATAGAAAAATCTCCTTTGTGGATGCTTTTTAGGTTTACATGACCCCTCTTTATATTTATAGATATAAAATTAGTACCTTGGTTTGGGGCTTTTGTTTAGTTTATTTTTAGGGGGGTGTCCTTGTTTTGTTTTGGTCTGGTATCATGTCTCAAAAATACATGCTAAAGTACTATTGAATGATTTCATTAAAGCGAGGAATATTACTTGGCTTATGGGATAGCCTAGGTCTTTCCTTACAGCAGAGATAAATAGCCACCGAAGACAGAAGGTAGGGCCACAATAGCACAGGGGTGAAGAAACAGGACCAGAACCAGAGGGACAGACTGACATAGGAATAGTGAAAGACAAAGAGAGACATGGAGGGAAAGTATCCAGTGCTTGTGTTTGAAAGTGTTCACTTTCTTTCTAAATTTGAGGTCCCTCTCTCTGGAAATTCTGCTTCTGTTCTATTTTTATAGCTGAAGTGATTTTAAGCAATATCTTACCCTAGAGCTAGGCCTACCATATCACCTGCATGTGCCTTTCTGAGAGAGAAAGGGGGAATGGCTTGGTTACTTTAGAGTGTTTGCCTGAAGCCCATTAGGGTCAGAACTACACTCACTGCAATCTTCTCAAAAGATGCAGTGTGCACTGTGTCAGTCTGCAAGGTCACGGTCCTCCTCATAAACACACCTGTTTATGACAATTGCTGAAATTCAATCTCTCTCTCTCTCTTTCAAAGGTCCAGAGCTTCATTAATGAGCTCATAATCCCAAGCACACCTGTTTATCTGATTTATAGATGTTTCTGTCTCTTCCACCCACCCATACATTTTCACGCCATTCTCAGGAATCTTCCTGCTTGTCAGATAATAATAAGATTGAAAACGGCCCACTGTTGCTCTCCTGTTCCACACCCGGAGGCCCAGAGGACTCCCTCTGGGGCACTAGTCATAAGACTCTGTTTCTCTCTGATGTTTCTGAAACACACAACCATTCAAGACAGCTTCTGTGTGTCCAATCACGTAAGCGGTGCTCCCTGAGCAACGTCACACCGAGTTAAAACTACGCATTAGCTCTGTAACCCGCTTCATTCTGGAAACGATAGAAATAAAGTTCAGAATTCTTCTACTTCTGAGATTATAAAACTAATTAAGCTGAGCATATGTCTGCTGTTTTGACAAGTGTTAAGTGTTGCGACTGACTCATCCCAGGTTTGTTTTGCATGTGTGTCTGAGTGCGTGTGTGCGTGCATGTGCATGTGCACAGTACTGGGGACTGAACCCAAGCCCCTCACACCAAGTTCCATTCCCAGCTCATTTTATTTCCAGATGAGGTCTCACTAATTTGCTCCGTTGCCTAAGTGGGGCTTGAACGTTCAATCCTCCTGCCTCAGCCTCCCGTAGTGATGGAATTCCAGGTGTGTCTCACCATGCTTGGCTGATCTCATCCCAGTAACAGCGACGCTACCATCATCTTTCACCATAGTGCCATCCTCGCAGCTGTGCCCTAATCCTCTTTGGCCAGAGTCTGATGAGTTCCCCATGCAGAAGTCTTTGAAATTTCACAACTGTCGCTTGGCACTTGGGTTATGCTCCTGAACGACACCTGCTATGCAGGCCAGCTACCACGAGGCTGCCTGGCCCCCACACATGCTACTTCTGGCTGGCGTGCCCTTGCTTCCATTCTTTGCTCCGTGACTCACAATGCCGTCTGAGGACTCAGCGTAGGGTTTGCATTGTCCATAATGCCGTTGGGTAAAGCTCCCCTTCTTCATTCCTCACTCTACCTCACTCTGAAATTGTTTATCTATTTACCATTCAGCTTGGCAACCGTAAGTGAGGCTCTTTGAGAGCTAGGAATCTGTCTGCTTGCTCACTGTATACGGAGGGCTGATTAGGATACCCAGTACTAGCAGATGTCTGATAAGTAGGTAAATTTGGAGATACACTATCTGGTGAATAAATACAAGATGAGAAAATGTATGTAGCCTGATGAGGAAATGAGACTATGACCACAGACTTAAAAAACATGTATGTGTGTGCAAATATCTCAGGAAAAAAAAAGAAATGGGCAAAGTGGAGTGATTTTTCTCTTTTCAGCAGGTAGTAACTTTGTTTCCTTCATGTACCTTTTAAGGTTGTTCTATGCTAAGCAGGTGTTATTCTTACAGAAATAACATCAGTTAGTCATCTCCAAGCTGCCTACGCACTGTGTGCCCCTTCCTGGCTCTGCCATGGCTCTGGCTAGTCCCCTTAGCCTGGAACAGCCCTCTCTCTTGTGGTTGGAATGCAGTTCTGGCTGGGTCTGCTTGTTCGCACCCAACATGCAGCCCCACGCCTGATGGGAATTATCGTGTCTAATTCTGCTCAACTAAACCTGGGTGACAAAGATAGGTTCTGCTTGTGGCCTGGAGGTCAAGTTGGCCCACAACATCTTCTGATTCTCTTTCCCACTTGGGGATCTTGGAAGCCAGTCCTTACAGACGAGATCCCAACATGGTCATGTTCGTTATTGAGCAGCACAAGACTCAGTGGAAAGAGCCCTTACTTGCCATTAAACTGTTCCATAAGCAATACATAAATATTTATTATGTTCAGCATGTTGTTTTGGGGTTTGTTTATTGCTGCAGTTAACATTAATTACTCTAAACAATATATCCATCTGTTCTTCAGGGTTAAGATCAAGAATACCTTTCCCAAGAGACCTTTCTTTAAATCTGTGATAATTAAAACATTCACTCCTGCATACATTGACACTGGATTGGAGTCACTGGGCCTCATATCAGACTGTGCATTTTGCTTCATAATTAAATTTTAAGCTCCTGGGAAAGTTTCCTTAAAGTCTGTTGAGTCTTTTACATTACTTACACATGGGTATTTAGATTGCTAATAAAGACGGGAAGAGAAGGAAGGAATGAAGGCACAATGGAGAAAGAAAGAGGAAGAGAGAGAGGGAGGAAGTCAGGAAGGGTAGGGAGGAAGAAGGGATGAAAAGAGGGAGGGAGGGGGAGGACTGGTTGACAATAGAAACCAAGCTGTTCACATTGATAAACTGAGCAGCCCACCACAAATGCGTCTTTGTTACTTTCTCATTGCTGGAGCAAAATACCCAGTATCCACAATTTAAGAGAGAAAAGATTTATTTTAGCTTATGGTTTTAGAAGATCCCAGTCCATTTATGGACAGATGGCAAGGCCAGAAGCATAGGACAGAGGCAGCAGTCAGAGAAAGCAAAAGAGAGGCTGTTCGCAATATGGAAACCATGTGAGAGGGGAAAGGTAGAATCGGCACACACACCTCCAGGTTAAGCCCCGATCGTCTGCTCCTTTCAGCCAGCGCCCCCTCCCAATAGCACAAGGTATCTGTAGGTAATCCACAGCATTCAAACACATGAGACTTTAGGGGGACACTAACAGAAGGAGATAGGGATGGGTGAATACGGAGGAGTGGTTACAGTTTCCAGTAAGGAAGTCAGAACAGACCTGTGAAAGCAAAATTTAGGTCAATTGCTTCACTGTATGAGTCAGTGAGCTATGCAGCATCAGCAAAAGCAAAAAGGCCAAGGTGGGAACCTGCAGGTTCCAAATGAGGAACAATCAGGAGGCCAATGCGGAAGAAGTCGAGTGGGAAGAGCAGCACCGGGTGGAGGTGATGAGGGCGCAGTGGCTGTTTGGACTCGGACTTAGCTAAAGTCCTCTAAGCTCTTCCTGAGTTCTGAAGACGGCAGAAGGTCTTACACAATGACTCACTAACCTCACTCAAATCTTGGAAGAGGCACTTTGTACCGGGAATTGATGACGGATGTCATGAGGGGACAGGCAAGAAGCAGAAGACTAGTTTAGAAGGCCACGACAGTACAAAGAGACAAGAAATAATAGTAGTTGGGACCGGCTAAGTTACTGACTTGGTACAGAATTTGAGGGGTGGAGCTTGTAAGAGTTACTGATGGGTCTGCGATCATAAAAGAGAAAGTGGTGAGCACATGGATGGCTGCATGGGTGGCTTGTGTTGAAAAGTCATGAAAGATGAAGTTATTTATTGAGAAGGAAAGATAGAAGAAAGAGAAGGTTTGAACGAGAAGATCAGGTATTGGGATTTGAGCATCGTATCTATGATTTTTGTTATGCTTGTTCACGACACAAGTGGAGCCACTCAGTAGGCACCGGACATATAATTTCTGATATCAATGAGCTGGCTAGCACAATGATATAAGCTTTGTCTTTCAGGCACATATATGTTACTTAAAATTATAAGCCAGTTTAAAGGCAGGAGCAGATGCGAGAATTGGGTGTAGAAAATCATAGTGGCAAAAAATTGAGCTCAGGACAGTTCCAAACGTAGTGTCTGGAAATCAAAAGGCAGATGAAGAGCTTGTCATTGAGTTGAGAGGATAGCCAGAACGTCTCAGTGTTCCTGAAGTCAAGGGAGGAACATACACGAAGGAAAAGAAAGTAATCAAAGAAGATGCAAGTTGACCACTGAAATTAGCAACATGTGTGTTATTGTGGGCACTTGCAAGAGGGGCCTGAGGAAGTCGTGGAAATGAAAGCTTGACTGGCATCGATTTCGAAGATAGCATAAGGTAAAAAAAAAAATGCTGAGTGTAAATATAGTATAAGAAACTATTTTAAGGAATGCTATAAAAGGAAGTAAAGGAAAAAGGTAGAAATTAGAAAGGCATGTGGTTTCAAGATGATATTTTTAATATGGGAGAAATACTGTCGTGTTTGTGTCCTGGTGAAAATGATCCGAAAGAGAAAGGAAAATAGGCAGTGTAGGGGAAAGTCTAAAGAACCGGTCACCCATGTCCTCAAAGAGGCAAGGGGAGATGACATCTGACATACAGCCTGGCTCTTGAGATGGGACCCTGAATGGTTTATCCAGATGAACAGACAGAGGACGGCTCAGCTGCAGGCAGGAGGTAATTTTTCTGGTGAGCAAATAGAAGAATTGTCTGTGAGTGATTAACTTTCTTTAAACAAAATAGGAAGGAAGTTAATCGACAGAGTGTGAGGACGGGGTGGATACTGGAAGTTTAAGTGTGAATCTGATGTGAAACTGTCACCTACAAGACAGCGTAGGCATGTGTACAGAACAGACAGAAATTTCAGGATAATTAAGGATTGAGCTTTTGCCAGACCAGTACCATTTGATCAAAAATAGATTGAAAAGTTAGAAATGTGTAAAGGGCGATTTTAATATTGTCTTATAATGGAAATGATGACTTTAAAGGGCCAAGTGGCTGAGAAAATTTGATTTTATATAGTCAAGTATTGTGGGTTCCAGTGTGGTAGAAGAATGGTAGTGCTGGTGTAGCAAGTGAGCAAAAGAGACAGAGGAAAGTTAGAAAGTGAGAAATTATGGAGGGTATCTAAAAATTAGCAAGTGTTGTGGTAGGGTGGAAGTCAAAATCAAAGAAGAGGGAGCCACGGGACTGAGAGACAACGACACAACCCCTGTGCGCCTCTCCAGGCTTTCTCAGTCATCGTGGGAGGTTCTCATGATGTTGATAGTGCCCTGAGTCACTGTGCCTGAGCCTGCTCTCTGATCACAGATGGATCCTTGGTCTACAGCAGATGGGAAATTCATGTGCCAAGAGTAATCCTCAAGAAATTATGAAAGGAAATAAACACCAAACTCTTTGGAAGACAGTTCTAAAGTATGTTCTAGAATGTCTCAGAAGGTTCTATGTGGGACTGAGCCCCAGTCCTCACACCCACTACCACTCGTTTCTCTTCTTGATTTACCTCAATTCCCTAATGGGCCTTCCCAAGTAAATCACCTAAATAAAAATCCTGGTCTCAAGTTTGATTCAAAGGAAACCTGTTTTTTGACAGCTGGGATTTTGGAGGGAATAAGTGTCATGAACATTAGAATCATCAAGGAATAATCAGACAATCATTATTTTTTTCTGACACAGGGTCTTACTTTGTAGTCCAGGGTCGTCCTGAACTCATTATATAGCCCATGCTGGCCTTGGCATCACAGCAATTCTCCTGCATCAGCCTCCCTGGCTTATGTGGTGCTGGGGAATTGAACTCAGGACCTTGTGCTTATCAGGCAAGTGCTGTAAACATTATGCTATTCCTCCATCCCCCAGACTATTCTTTATCACACATGATAATGTAATCCCAGCACCTGGGGGACTAAGGCAAAAGGATTGCAGTAAGGCCAGAATGGGCTGCAGAGCTGGACCATGTCTCAAAAAAGAAGAAAGAAAGAAAAAGAAAGAGAGAAAGAAAGGAAGGAAGGAAGGAAGGAAGGAAGGAAGGAAGGAAAAATAGGAAGGAAGGAAGGAGAGAATATGTAGCTTTATTTTAGAGAACAAAAATCTTGTTTATGTGAACGTTGGTGGGAGACACAACACTCAATCATTGGAAATTGGTTGACGACAGTATAGAATAGCTTTACAGTAAAAAAGAATGCAGTTTTTTAAAATGCCTATAGCAATAGATGTAGCACAGTCATGAAAAAAACATTCACATTATCGCATTATATTGTTTGAAAATCAACTAACAAAGTAATATGGGTATGTCTCTACTTATGCATATGTCTATAATTCTCGAATACACAATTCCACAAATCTATGCATTTACACATCTAAAAATATGAATATGTGTGTGTGTGTGTGTGTTTGTGTGTGTGTGTGTGTGTGTGTGAGAGAGAGAGAGAGAGAGAGAGAGAGAGAGAGAGAAGTAGTTGCATTTCTGGGCAATATAAACTGGTTGTACTTATATAATTGGATAATGTGTTTTAAATTTATTTTTGGCTTTGGCATACACACACACACGCGCGCGCACGCGCTTTCTAGTTCCTACTTAACAAGCCTATGTTGCTTTTTATAGGTTTATAAACAACAGCATGTCTTTCACCACCACTGCAAGGAAGACCTGTGCTGTGTCACCTTGCCACACAGGTACGGTAGACACAACTCTGGGAGGCGACCAGCTGTTTCAGATTACCTGTGATGGAGGGATTTCCTGGGATGTCATGAGCTTTTCAGTGCTAAAGCCAAAAAATTAAATGACCCACCCACTGGGGAGTCGGCTTCGCATTCTTTCCTCCCTCTTCCTCAGTGAGTAGACAAATGACAAAAAGAACGCTGTGCGTTTCTAGATGAAGAGGCATGAGAGATGCAGAAGTGATTATTATGCGGGAGACATACTTTTTTGCTGCAAAGATCCACAGATGAAATCAACACATTTGGTTGATAATCCCCTTCACATATGCATCCTAGTTTGACTTTCATTTTCATCTACAGGGAGTCTTCAACAGCTGTTACTTCAGGCCTTTGACTTGGCTTCCAAGACCACACAAGGTCAGCAATATACCAAGAACCAAGTTGGACAAGCTTAAGGAAAATATCTAACTGGGATTTTCACATGGAAATTCACAACTTCCCCTTCCGTTATCCCTGCACCTCTGGCTTTCCTGGTTTCTCTCCTGTGCACACTGGGCACAGATTCCAGAAGGAATGCCACGTGCCTGTTCCGTATGCATACCATGCGGGTGGGCCAGACAGGACCCTCTCATGTCCCTCTTCATGAATGTTCTCGGATAAATTATGTTTAATGTTATTTAAGTAGCTCAACAGCACGGTTATTGGAAATACTACAAAGAGGAAAAAATCATCTTTCCTGCTTTTTTTTTTTTGTTGTTTTTTTTTGTCTTCCACAAGCCTGCTCATTCCAGGACCTAAGGTCACCAGCTACAGAGGCTCTTTGTTTTTTGTTGTTTCATTTACTCCAACTGGGTATGCTCTTCAAGAATTTGAGTTGAGCTCACCTTCATTGAAACCAAGCTCTTCAGCTGCCTCGCAAGCAAACCTGTGGCAATACAATTCTGGCCAAGGTGAGTCTGTGCAAGTCAAATGACTAACTTTGCTTTGAGTAGGAGAACGTAAAGCAAATTTAAAAAAGTCTAACGCCTGATCCTTATTTCAGAACAATTAAATAAAAATCTTTGGTGTGGATGCTAGGAGTTCGTGGGCTCAAATGTTTCACCAGACGATTTTAATGTGCAGTTTATTCCAAGCTTTCTTACATCTCAATTGAATATTGTATTAATTTGTTCATTCACTCATCTATAATTAATTAGCTGAATATCCTCTATGAGTCCGGCACTATATTATGGTGGGAGACGGAAGAGAAGTGAAAGATCGAACTCCAACTTGAGTTATAACCCATTAGAGGAACAAGGGAAACACAAAGGAAGGAGTTATAGAAGGAGAAGGCAGGAGGGGCCAAAAGTGGAAGGAGGGAAAGAGAGAGGAATAGGAAAGATAATAGAAGAATTAGAAGAGTAATAGTTACTTCTCTCCAAGAACCGAGATTTCTGTATTCCTCAGCCTTGGTATAGTTGCTGTAGTAGTCATGGAATTTTAAGTCCTGGACTCAGAAATGACTACACGTGGCAAACCGCCTCTGGCTCTAAACGTATTTCCTCAGTCTTTCCTCATTTGAAGCTGCCTCCTCATCTAGATTGATATTTAAACCTGCAACTGTATAATATCCATGTAAGGTCTGTTTTTTCTGCCTCTTCTCTCTCTTTGTTTGTTTGTTTGTCTGTTTTTAAGAATTGGGGAAGGGAATTCTGATGGTATTTTCCTGGAAGTGAGCTCTTTGATCATTATTAATCTGAGGTTATCGAAATCCAAGTTATCAACTTATTGCTTCAAGATTCGTGTGTCTTGTTCAAAAATACATGTTTCAAGGTTTCAAATATGCTTTTTTTTTCTTATGGTATTTAAAGCTTTTGTGCTTGTCTTAGCTACTCTTTTGTTGCTAGGACATCATGCCAATACCCATAAGTTAAGGAATGAAAGGTTTATTTTAACTCACAGTTTCAGGAGGCCCTAATCCATTCATGGGTAGAGGACAGAGACGGAAGCATATGTCAGAACCCTAGCTGGAGAAAAGCTGTTCACGCCATGGTGGACAGGAAGCCGAGCGTATGAGAGGAAGGGAGGAGCTAGCATACATCCTTTGAGGTCAAGCCCCAGTGACCGGCTCCTTCTGAGCAGTCTCCACCTCTCGTTTGCACCGGAAATCAATGGATTAGCCTCCACGAATGAACAATCTTCCAACCGTGAGTCTTTTGGAGGACATTTCAGATCCAAACCCTAACAGTGCTTACACTTAGACCTGTAATCAATTTTATAACAGTTTTTGTGTATGATGTGAGGCAAGGATGGAGATTTATCACTCCCACCAGGGCTGGTTAGTAGTTCCCGTTCCCTGTTGATAGTCTTTGTAAAGCTGATCAAAAATAACTTTATCGTGTATCTTTGTATCTGTTTCTAGATTTCCTATTATATTTCTTTGCTTGGTATTGCTACAAGTAAATCAGTATCATCCTATCTCAATTACTGTAGTTTTATGGTGAGTCTTTTAAAAATCACATGCTGTATGATCTAAAATTCACTCTTTCTAAAAATGTTTCAAACATCCTAGAGTTTTTAATATTTATATAAATATGAGAGACACTTTGTAAATTACCACTTTAAAAGCCTGGTAAATATTTTGAATAAAACGAAGTTGATTTTGTAGATCAAAATGGTGAGAACATTACTGATTTTTCTACTCCGTTGTCCCCCAGTTCTTAGGTTCTTTTTAAATTTTTCTTGTCAGTATTTTAGGTTTTTCAAGATAGAATTTTTTAAAAATTTGATGTGCTTTGTGAAGTAAGTCAAACTCAAAAGGTTACATATGACATGGTTTCTCTAATATGAGAAATTCAGAAATGCAGGTATTTTAAAAAACCAAATGGGTGAGAGATGGGGAGTCAGGAGGGATGAGGAAGGGGCTAAGAGGGCCAAAAAGGGAGTGAGGAAATGAACTGTAATTTTGACACGATATATATGTTCACTAAATTCTCAAACTCAACGTAACCATTGTGTAATGCATACATATATATATATATATATATATATATATATATATATATATATACTAATAAAATGGGGAGAAAGAATAAAGAGAAAGAAACAAAGAGTAGACATAAATTATAACAGAAGAAAAATTGTTAAATGCACATTTAAGTATTACATATTTTATACTATTGTAAGTAATATGGCTTTTTCAATTTTTTTCATTTTCCATTGTTACTGGTATATAAAAATGACATTGACTTTTTTACTTACTGACCTTGTGTTCTGAAATCTTAAGAAATGTAATGTTTCTTAAGAATTTTCTCTCCTGACCATATCATCTGTGTTGTAAATACTTTTTTACCCCAACCAAATTGTTTTTTAGTGTTGTGTGTAAGTATTTCCACTACAACTTTGAGTATAAATAGTGATGGCAAACATCCTTTTATTTTCAGTCTTAGGGAGAAATTGTTCAGTCTTGCTCTACTAACCATGACGCTACCCATAAGTTTTCATAGACACCTTGAGTTGGCTGAAAAAAAATTACCATCTAAGTTTGCCGAGAAACTTTTTTTCTTGGTAATGTTTTATACGTTGGTGTTAATTTTTGCTCTACTGAATTATTCATATAATCGTTGTCTTTGTTCTATTACTTTGCTAAATTATGTTGATCTTCAAATGTTAATTGCAATTCTGCCATTAATTTTATTTTGTGGTTTATATTCTTTGATATGTATTACGGACTTAGTATGTTACTATTTTGTTGAGAGCTTTCACAACCATAGTAGGATGCTAGCAGTCTACGTTTCTCTCATGTTACCTCTTGTCTGACTTTGGTATGGAAATTCAAGATTGGCTTCAGGTTTGTGTTAAACTGGTACAATATCTCGGTAACATGATTGATTTAACTTACTTGTTTGAGCCCGAAATATTCCCTAAAAATGTTTTAACTGGTACCCAATATCTTTAACACATGAGACTTTTAACATGTTTCATTTCTTCTTGTATCAATTTTGGTAATGTGTGTCTCTCAAGGATTATTTTCATATCAATCAAATTGTTTAATTTGTTAACAGAAAGCTCTTTTAGTATTTTATGATGACTTTTTTCCTCGTGGGTAAACACTTAAGATGCATTAGGTGAAAAAAACGGTGCTTCATTATTTTTTCAATGTTTGGATAATCTGTAGGAATATGCCTTCATTTATTTCTGATACTGCTGATTTTAATTTAATTGACCCGTAATTTTTTCTTGATTACTTTAGAAAGATTTAGTAATTTTATTAACCTTTACAAAAAACTAATTTTTGGCTATCCTAATTGCTTTCTATTTTTCTTCTGTATTTCATTTGTTTCCATTATTATTTTTATTTTCTTCTTTGTAATGACTCTGGGATTCAACTGTTTTTATCCTTTCAATGATTTTAAACAATTCTAATACAACGATTTAAATTTTCCCTTGGAGTACCTGTACTGAAGACCTGACCACCCTACAAATTGTGATACATTATGACCTAAATAATAAATCTACAGTATTTCAAATTACTCTCATGATATTTTCCTTGGTGATGTGTTATTTTAAAATTTGTTGTTTATTTTCTGAATATTGAAGAGGGAAATATTTCTTATTTATGTTTATTTCACTATAGTCTGCTTGAAAATATACTTTAAGATTCAAATATAAATTTATCAAGACTTTTACTATTGTCCTCAATACTCAATATGGTCTATCTTGATAAATGTTTACCTATAATTTTAAAGAATATGTATCTTTTCATTTATATATGTATAAATGTACATAGTTTGCTATATATATTATATATAAAAATGCATAGTTTACTATAGGTCAATTAAAGTGCTTAATGATGTTATTCAAGTTTTTTTTTTTTACTTTGCTAGTTTCTTTTAAATTTTATTTATCCATTACCACGTTAAGAATCAAGAAATTTCCCATTGTAATCAAGCTAGCATCAAGGTTCCTGGCTACATTTAGCATTAATGTTGCTACACTTTCCTCTTTAATTATTTATATTGTAAATTTCTCCCTTGTAACCTTGTTAAATTCTTCTATTTATTTTTTTAAAATTTTTTTCTTCTTTTTGTATCTCCAAAACATATCTTATGTTTTATGTTATCTTCTTTATTGGTAATGATTTTTAAAATCAGTAGTTGTTACAAAATTTACAATACATTTATTCATAATTTACATTTGAATAACATGAATTCTTACATAAAATTTAAAAATATTACCTGCCATTTCCATCTTTTCCTTGTGCTCTCATGGTTATATGCTGTATTTGTACACATGCTAAAAGATCAACATGCATTGTCCTTGTTATTACTGTAGCTAGGCAATGATATCTTAAGGATTATGAAGATGATATACATGTTTTTTCTCATATATTTACCATTTTTACTTCTTTTTGTAGAACTAAATTTTAATTGGCACTTTATGAAAAATATTACTGTGGTTTGCATGTGTCTGCCAACATTTACACGTCAAAAACTTGAACCCCAATATGGCAGTATTGGCAGGAGATCAATGTCTCACTGGGATGCTGAGTCATGAATGGACTAACATCGCTATCATCGTAACAGTAGGATGGATCCGTACGCAAGAATAAGTTGAATGCCTCTTGCTGTTTTGGGCTTTCTTAGTGTCCTTGTGCCAAGGAATTAGGCAGGATAAAAGTTCTTTCTGAACGTCATCCCCTAGATCTTAGACTTCTTGGTCTTCAGAGCCATGAGTCAGTAAATGCCTTCTCATTATAAATTACTTAGTCTGTGATATTGTGTTGTAACACATATTGCATAAAACATATATTTAATAATTTTAAAGCTACAGGCTGACAAATTAGCATGTAAAGAGTTGTTGCTATAATTCTGTCAGCACTTTAAAGATATTTATACATTATTTTTTTGGCTTACATTATTTCTTTTTGTCTTTTTTTAGTTTTCGATAGTCTTCAATTGTTGTTGTTTTTGTACCAGAAATCGAACCAGGGCTTTTAGCTTGCCATGCAAGCAAGACTCTACCACTGAGCTGCCCTCTCAGCCCAACTTCCATTACTTCTGATGGGAAGTCTTCAGTTTATCATTTGCTGGTTTGCTTTGTTTTCTAAATCTATTACGTGTTACTGTCTCTGTTCAGTGCTTTTTAGACTTTATTATTGGTTTCTGCCAACTTGACTATGATACCCTGTGATGTGAGTTCTTTACATTCATTTATCCCACTTGAATTTTGTACCATTTCTTACATCTGTGGATCTGTACTTATCATCAATTTGGGAATTTTTTCTTCAAATACATTCTTTCTTTTTTTTTCTTTTGATATTTCTGTTGCATACATTAGACTGTATATGCTTTTTTTCTAACAATAGTTGTCGTTTTTCTTACTCTTTGTATTCTCTGATCTTCAGTCTGAATACTTCCTCTTGTTGTGTTTTCAGACCCTTTGATATTTTCTTCTGCAGTGGATAATCTGCACTTGTTTCCATGCAGTGGATCTTTTATTCTAGAATCTATATTGGCCAGTTCTAGAAATTCATTCTGGTTCAGTATTATGTCATAAATTTTCCTCATTATATTCTTATTCTTTCTGTAAATCCTTGAACACATTTATAATATCTCTTTTATATTTGGAATAGCTATCTTTTCTGTTATTCCTTTCTTTTCAGACCCGGTTCTATTAATTAATTTTCTTTTTATGATGGCATCATAGGTGTCTTTACATGATTTCTTTCTTTTATTTCTTCTTACTTTCTTTTTTCTTTAACTAATGGCTGGTATTGTATATAATAACAATTTTGAATGCTGGGTATTACGATGTGGACTCTGAATGTGCCCCCAAAAGTCTCATGGACCTGTGAATACTGTATACTGTTGGAAGGTGAGACTTGGCTGGAAGGGGCTGATGCTTGGGGCTTGACCTAGACCGGGGGTGTGCTGGTTCCTCCCTTCCTCAGAGACTTGGCTTTGTCCCACCATGCTGTGAAGACCTCTGTCTCTGGCTCAAGCTCCAGTATCTGGATTCAGACCCAGACCCAGACCCACCATGGGATTCCACTATCCTCCAGAGTCCTACCCATGAATAGATTGTTACCTTCTGAAACTGTGAGCTAAAATAAATACTTCCTCTGCTAATTTGTGCCTGTGAGGTATTCTCTCTCAGCAACAAAAAAGTAAGTAAGACATTGGATTTTCATCTCTTTCATACGAGAGTGTGAAGGTCTTGGGAAGCAGTTAAAATATATGGAATCCTCTTAATCCTTTTAATCCAAGATTTTAAGCTTTGTTAAAGTGTATCTAGATTACACCTAACTCTGTATCCGTTTATATGGATATATACCTATCTGTATATCTATGTATATCTATATTTGCATCTATAATTTACCTGTCTATGTGCATTGTTAAAGCATGACTCTTCTCAAGCATTTCTATTCTGGATGATTGGAACTTGAATATACTGTATCTTGTTCTGGATATTGTTGAGTTGGTAGCTCCTGATGAATTGCTTTTTCCTGAGAATTGTTCTTTGCACAATCTTGTGATCTCTTACTCGCACAACTAAATCTTCAGATTCTGACCCAAAGGAGCTTCAGTTCTGCCTTCTCAAGTCGTTTTCTTCATTCTTTTTCCACTGGTGCTGAATCCTACAAATTTGGCTCTTCTCCTTAAAAAACCTAATTGCTATGTCCTCCACTTAGGGAAAAACACAATGCTTTCATTATGTTCCCATCTGCATTTTGCCTCTGAAATTAGCTTCATGCAGATAGTCGGAGACACTTAATTCTTTTTTAGGGATCATAGGTCTATACTGATTCTTATAAAATACTTGAAAGGAGCTATTTCCTGTACTTTATCGCTTTCAGTTTTGCTTTGTTTTGTTTTGCTAGGACAGAAAGCCCAGTACTAGGACTTGCATCATAGCTGGAAAGTCAAGTTGCTTAATTTTAAGTTCTCCATCATTCTGCTGGTATTGGTGGTCTGCTAGTGCCTACAACATTGCATAAGATCTTTGATGCATATAGGGGAGGGAAAGAAAGAGAGAGAGAGTAAGAGAGAAAGGAAGAAAGAGAGAGAGAGACTGTGAGAATAACTAGAATGATAAATAGATACGTGTTTAATTTCAGTTGAACAGAAGGTGGTCAGTTTTGAGCTAAACCCATAAAGCTGCAATCTGCCTTAGCAATTCTGTCAATTCTGGAATTCCCTGCTACATCTTTCCCTTCTGTTTCAGTATTATCCTAGTATGCTCTGATCTTCCTCATCTTTCCGGCTATAATTCTTTTATCTAGTAGGTGTGAAATAAATTTGCTATGAGATGCAAATGGTTCACAATACTCAACATGCCAGTCTACAGAAATGTCGGAAAGTCTAAAACCTTAAAGAGAAGGGGTGAGTTAGTAATTATGCAGGTTTAGGTCTCAGCCAAGTGCATAGGAAGGAAATGTGGAAAGATCAGACACATCTCAGTGCCCTTATCTATGTAGCTCGATAGAGGCCACAGCTCCACATACTTCCTCCATCAGGCCAGAGATGGAAAAGGGATGGCACAAATTGCAACCTTTCAACCAAGATCTAAATGAAAGAAAAACACTCACTCTTACACCTCCTCGATAACCGCACAGCCATTGCAGATCAGGGCTCCAGCCTTGCAGTGACCTCCATTTCCCGTCCCCTGCCCATCAGCTGCAGCTAGTGAGTTATAGGGAACAGCAGGAGCCCTCCAGCCTCTAGGGGGGAAATGACTTTAATCTCATCAGAGCCCTAGAGAAGAGGCTATTAAAAGAGTTAATGGAACCAACTTCTGAATAGATGGGTCAGGCCATGACAAACCAAAGTCATTTTTTGATTCAAGGAGGGAAAAAGAAAAAGAACACTGGTGACACAATCCCTGTGGCTCTCAAGGCCTTTGAGTCCCCTACGTAATCAATCCCAAATGCAGCAGCATCCTGATAATTCAGTGAGGACTCCGGAGGCAATAGGGTGATTCTGGACCCAAAGGTAAGTGAGGGAGAGGTACAATCCTCTCTGAAGTCTGCTCCTCCTCCCTTATTGCTTGAATTCTAATTGGACGGAAATGAGAGACTGATTTATTTGAAAATGTTTGCTCCAAATACAAGTCGGCACTTCAAATAATTACCAAAATAAAAGTCAAGTTAGAAAGTTCTCTTTGAAGGTGTAAGGATCAGAACAAATTTTGACTTGGTTTAGCAGAAAACTAAAAAAAAAAAAAGAAAGAAAATTAAAGAAACAGACTAAATAAGACCACTGAGAGTACGTGAAAGAATAGTATCAGATTCTAGTCAACAATGAAATTATGTACAGAAAGCAAACTTTTTTAAAGACACTCAAAGAGAGAGGGTTAATCCGACATATTGCGAAGGTTCAGGTTTCTTCAATCCGCTCACATATTTGTAGATTTAGTCTGTAGCAGACAGAGATAAAAAGGATCAAAAAGTTTTTGGTCCGTGCTTATTCTGAAAAACTATTGAAGCATGCATGATTTGGCAAAAAGAAAGGTAACAGGAAACATTTTTTTAAAAAAATTCTTAATGTAGATCTTCAAGCATATTTTGGTAATAGTGATGTATTGAGATGGTAAGAAAGTTAATTGGGTTGAGTAATTCTATGTTAGTTACCTAAGTCGGTCCTATTTTTAACAAGTTCCATCTTTATAGGCCCTTGGATTGCAGTTTAAGGAACTACTACTCAAGGCTTCCTTTTGAATGAATATTGTGTTATCATTTCTTCAAGTAGCTTCCTCATGATATTCTCTGGGCCAATTGTATGTTTTCTCCCTCATATTTCACATAAGAGCAGAAAGTCAAAAGAGCTGCCAGGGTCAGACCCCTGTGCCATTCGATGGAACATGTTCAGATTTTCTTTTATAATTGAGCTTCCGGACGGCTCCACTAAGCGTCATTCAAATACTGGATTCTGAAGACACTTGAGGTTCTTTTAAAGTCCTAATATCTTTTCCAAAAATTACCTTTCACTTAACTTATCCCAGTTTTTTAAAACTAAAAACCATAGTATACTTGAGGTAATAAAACCTCATTTGGAATGTACACAATTCTAAGATGTCACTATTCTAACCATTTCACACAGGAGGAAATTATGATCCACCCCCGCCTCCCCCAAAAAGAAAAGAAGAATGAAAGAATGAAAGAAAGAAAGAAAGAAAAAGGAAAAAGAAGAAAAAGAGGTTAAGCAACAAGCCTACAGTCAACTAGAAACCGAGAGAGCCAAGTCTCAAACTCAGATGTGTCTATCCCTGAGTTTCAAATTTCTAAACTACATCATACTGGTTGCCACTTGCACTTCTCAAACTCCTTTTCCAAAGATCACTGATGGTCTTCGAGTTCATCCAAGGTCATTCGTTGCCCAAATTGAATAATGGCCATCTTTCCAATTAAAGGAAACAATACCTTGATGGGTAGAGTGTTTTCAATTCTAAGTTTTCCTCCTATAATTTTTTCTAAAACCTTTGGTGGTTTCTGCTGCTCATCTGTGAGGCAGACAATAAAAAAAATGAACAAGCAGCAAATGAATATTAATGGCGGAACTCGGAAACAGCAGATCGTGCTTCCCTCCAGAGCTCATTTCTGCGTGCACACGTGTTGTGATTTTACGTCGCATACCTATAATATAGTCATTTTCTGCTAGTAAAATTGTTCCTAGTTCAAATGCTGGAATTAAATACATCCATATTTCATGGTGTTATGCAAAGAGCGCTGTGATTTTCAAGCTGTCTGCCACCTCACAAAATTTAAGAAAAAATATATGCCCAAATAAGCCTGAGACAATGGCAGCTAAACATTTTTGGGCTGTATTGTTTATGTTTAGGAAACTCAGTCCTCGGTATAAATCCAAAGCCACCAGACTTTGAGGATAAAGACCTTGGCACTTTCTGGGTTCTACAAGAATAACGTCATTTGTCAGACTAACTGCAAGACCAAGAATCAGTTTAAAGGACCTGAAATCTCATTTTAATTCTTGGCCTGGACACCAAATAAAATGTCTTGGGCCTTGAAAACGACTGGGATATGGTGTATTTATTGGCTGTGACTGCAAATCTGGTTAACTTGATGGGAATTTATAGAAAAGAGATAAGGCAATGCCAGGTTTTGCTTTTGGCCATAGATGCATCAGGTTAATAAGACACAGGATGGTGGCGTGGATCTCAGTGGAGTGGCCCAGACTGAGTGTCCTGGAGTTGATGATTAATATGAGAATGGAAACTGGACTTTAGACATTAGTCCCATCTTTCTCTAAAGTAATCATTTCTACTTCACCATTTCTGCTCTCCAAAACCCCTCTCATTTTAAATCCATATTGCTCCTGAAATATTCTGTTTTCTAAGAAATATTACTGTGCCTGTGTCTGTCTCTCTTTTCTCTCTTTCTATCACCTATTCACTTATCTACACATGTGTGCATGCACACACACAGCCCTATCCATTGAAAACCTACTTTGAGCCAGGTGGTAGCAAGGCGAAAACGTATACTAATGATCCTGTACAGGAAGGGATTATTGTCTAGCAAAGAAAGCTTCCTGATTTTCCAGGAGATTAACTACCTACTACCTTCTACAAACTCAATATAAAATTTTACCATGCTTAGTTGTGCTAGCGCTTTCTTTAACACAGTGGATTCAGCAATATAAATACCACATTAGTCTGCTGACTATGTGCTAATTTGAGTCAACTTGGACTGGGAATCATCTGTTCCAAGTCTATACAGGTAGGCTTTAATTAAAAGCCTTTTAACCTGTGTGAGATTGGATCTTATCAATTCAGGTGAAAAATTTTTTTCAAATAAATCTATAGGTATTGAGGCTCTGAGGAAGAGCCCAGGTGCCACGATCCTTCAGTGAGTCATTCCTTTACAGAAGAAACACTGGTGCTCATTTATTCCTTTCATGAAATTGCATTGATTTCCATACGGTCAGGACACGTCTCTATTTTCCAAGATCATACCCCCCCACACTGAGTTTCAAATCTACTTCCTTGACATCTAGAGATGGCAGGGGAGCCCTTCTCTCCCTCACTGATGATCCGTGTTGCTACATGTCATCATACAACGCCAGGGGCCCATTTCGTTTATTTCCATGAGCCATTTATATTGATACACAGCCCTAGAAACTAAAAAGAGGGAGAGTTTATGTGGCCACATGAATGATTCACACTCAACACCATGTTGACACATTCCAGGGGATGTAAAAATCTCCGTGCCATTGATTTCAGCTCCATCAGCATAATTTTGTTCCACATGGTACAGGTAAATCGTGGTTAAATATTGGATCATTTATCAACCAGTGGTGTGTAAGCCAGATCTCATAAAATCTCAGGAATGACTGGTGCTAACAAAGCAGCTCCCAACCAACCGTGATTATCAAATCTCTCCTTCTACAATCTGTTCCTCATTTAGAGGAAATGCTAAGGAAATTAAAAATTAGTAAGCTTTATCCTTTTATTGGTAACAATATAAAAAGTATTATAATTTTGTTTAGAATGAAAGTCTTATTTGGAGGCTCTATAATAAAGGGGGAAATTTGGTATCACTGGCTCTTCTCAAAGACATATTACAGCTCTTTGTGAACGCATTGTATTTGAGAAGGCATATGTCCGTCTGCTGTTCCAAGTGCCTCAGCTGAAATACACAGAGAAGGCACATTGAATGTGAAAATTTTATGATTATATGAAGGGGATTCGGTGACAACCAAGGAAGTCAACCTTTAAACATTAAAAATAGAGTCTGGGTAAGGATGCTCCAAAGACAAATGTCTCTGTAATCAAACCTCATTTACTTCTAAAATGGTATCACCAATTGCTTTACAGGGAAAGGAGATGAAATCAAGGCAGCATTTTCCAAAGGCCTTCAATTTGACTTTCTCATTGCTTGGTTCTGTATATTTATAAACAGAACAAAGTAGGTAACCATTTTCTATCACTGGGCTCCTCCATCCATTCTTCAGTGCCATGCACCTGATTAGGAAAAGGGAGACCAGAAATTCGCATCTATGGAGGGCACAGAAAATGAGAAACGATGGCCTCAGTTAGAAACAGAAGAGAGCCTGGGGGAGTAAATGGTTTGATATGATTTTAAAAAGAGATTAAAGAACTTTAATTCCCCTCACTTTGAGTAGCCCTCTTCTTTAAAAAAAGAAAAAAACCAAGATAAATTAAATCCTTCACCTATAAGGAAATGTTGATTCTTACTATTTCAAGACACTGAAGTCATTGTTATCATAATGACTCACAAAGGAAAGTTGAATAAACAACATTATAATTTAGTATGCAAAATGACTCACCTGCACCTCCTTGCCTTTAGAAATTATTTTAGGGAAAAAGAATTTAACAATGCTACAGTAAAATGTTTGGTCTGAAGCCGGGCATGTACAGGAAAGCAAATCCTAAATTTTGTCCAAGAGGAGAACAAATTCCACGAAAACTGAGAAAGCAGAATTTGTGTGTCGTGAGGGGAGTTTGGTTACGTACGTGATGCACTGGCTGGAGTTATCTGGGAATTCAAGGACACCCAGATGGTCAAGGTTAGGATGCTGACTGTGTTGGGGAATACAGCTATAAATCTATTTACTTAGCAAGTTAGAAATAAATGAATCTAAAAAGTAGGTTTCCCAACGAGATGACATCTTCACTGGGGTGAAATATGGGAATACAGGAAAAGACAGGAAACAGCCTGTGGGAGATCTGGCTCCCCAGGTGATTTTGTGGTATACAGAATCAGCCTTTGGTGAAAACCAGTCGAAACAAATGACTGAGTCCTTGACATACCATATGTGACTGGCCTAATGCTAATCCCATGAGCAACTTAGGGAAGGTGGCTCATGTCACTTGCAGGAAGCCATAATTTGTTGGAGCAAACTGCAGATCACAGGGGAAGATTAGCAAGGACATAATTAGTAACTGGGATAAAGACATAAGGCTCTGGAAATCAAGCTCATCCATGTAGTACTCTTTTTTGTTTTTCCAGGCCAGGAACCAGGCAGACAACCTGGGAAGGGCATGTGAGTATCAGCTCTCTCCTTGACTGGCCCATGTTCAATTAGAAGTGTCGGGTCTGAAACTGTGTATGTTAATTTGAAGCCTACACCTGTGGCTTTGGGCAAACTTCTCAATCTCTCTTTGCCTCAGTTTCCTCCTCTATAAATGGGACAGTGACTATAGACTATAACTATAGAATAACTGATGCTGGAAAAATTACATTAGTATCTATGTGCAAATACATGGACCTGTGTCAGAAGCTATTACAAAGTACATAATTAATATTAATATTAGCATATTAATCAATATTAACATTTGGGGAGACATAGGGGATTTTGTTTCTTTGAATCACTTTTTTCTTAATGGAAAATGAGAACAACAAATTCCATTTTATAAAGTATCTACATATATTTAAATGAGGTAAAATATAAAGTATACAATGTTTGGCACCGAATGTATGTGTTAGTTAAGAATATTTCTGTGCTGGGCTGGAGGAACGGTACAGCGGTTAAAGTGCTTGCTTTTCAAGTACAAGGGCCCTGAGTTTGATTCCCCGGCACCACATAAAGCCTGGCATGGTGGTGTACGCCTGTAATCCCAGCACTCAGGAGGCTGAGGCAGGAGAGCTGCCAAGAGTCCAAGGTCAGCCTGTGCTATGTAGTAAGTTCAGGACCAGCGTGGGCTACAAAGTGAGATCCTGTCTCAAAAAAGAAAAAATAATATTTCTGCGCCCGAGTAATAAAAAGGACCTGTAACCGTGACTTAGACATATATTGGGTTTATTTTTGTCACAAAGTTAACAATTCAAAGTTTGAATGTTATTCATGTTTAGTCAGAGACTTCATTACATCTGAGCTTTCAGTCCGCATATCTGAGATTACAGTTATCCCTAATCATCCATTGAAGATAGGTTCAAAGACCCCCAAGGAACAACCAAGTCTTTATAAAAATTAGCATCGTATGTGCATTTGACCTACACATATCCTCCCATACTCTGTAAAATCTCTAGATTACTTATGATATCTCATAGAATGTAAGTTCTATGTAAATAGCTATTATGTTGTGTTGTTTAAAGAGTAACAGCAAGAAAAAAGTTGTTCGGGTTAAGTATACATAAAATTTGAGAATTGGGAATTGGGAACCAGCCTGTTTTAGCAGGCAACTGTACCTTGACTTTGAGACAGGGAGAGAAGGGAGAGGATCCTGTGAGCTACATATAAAGAAAAATGTGTGCATGGATAGGGCTGCCACATAAAATACAAAATGTCCAGTCAGATCAAATGTCAGATAACAAATAAATTTTCAGTGTATGTATTTCCTATACAGTATTCATAGCTTATATGAAATTCAAGTTTATACGAGTGGCCTGTATTATTTTGCTAAATCTGACAGCCTTATGCTAAGAGCACTTAACAGATGGCTGCTTAACCCTATTGCCCAAACGCTCTCATACTGTAAACATTTGCTGCAAAGGACTCTGGGAAAGGGCCTTTTTCAGTATTTGGAGTGGTCAAAGGACAAAAGGAGTGAGAAATGGCATCAGGTCAATCAACTGATGCCTAACCCGATAGATTCTCAATAAATACTCATTTTTATCGCTGTCCTTCTCAAAGGTCTGATTGTTCCTTGACACAGAGAAAGCGCATATAAGCTTTACCATCTTAAAATATCACAGCATTCATGTCAACATACGAAATTCACAATTTTTATATTTTAGAAATAGGAACTAAAGCTTAATTAGCAAATTTAGGCACAGTCTATGTTAGACATGCTTAGGCTAATTTTTAGTCAATGGCTCATATTTGTGCTAACAGACCTTCCTGGGACACGGAATTGTTTCTTTTACGTGTCTAAAGATGAAACTGGGTCTAAGAGGGCATGAGTAAGGTGTTAAAGCACCAAGAAGGACCCTTCCCCTTACCTCTGTGCCATGGTCCTTTCCTGGACTTAGCTTAGCTGCTGCACTTTGAGGACACTTGTTGTTCCTTTGCTTAAGCTAAAGGATGGAACACTGATAGATATTAATTCCTAACTCCTAAAGGTAGCCACAGAACAGGGATCAGAAACTGAGCTATTTCTAGGAGAAGAGCTCTGGGTGACTTATGCTGTCTAATTTGTCTTGGCAAAACTAAGAAAACCTCTGTAGGTACCAGGTCCGTTTTTCACTCCCATTTTTTCCAGGGCATGAGAATCCTTGGGGCTTTAACTCCACAAAGAAAATTGTGTGGACCACATAAGGACCATTAAAGACACTACTACCAGGGCTGAAGGAGTGGCACAGAGGTTAAAGCTCTTGCCTAGCAAGATCAAGGCCCTTGGTTCTATTTCCCAGCACCACATCAGCTGGTCGTGATGGTACACACCTGTAACAGCACTTGGGAGGCTGAGGTAGGAGGACTGGCATGATTTCTAAGACTAGCCTAGGTTACATAATGAATTCAGGACCAGCCTGGGCTACAGAGCGAGAACCTGTCTCAAAAAATAAACAACAACAACAAATCACTATAAGCTGCTTCAGTATCTTTTCAGCTATAAACAGACTTTTGTTTTCTACCAGAGAGATTGACAGAGAGAAAATAAAAGCTGTTCAACAAGGTCATCTCCCAAAAGCCTGACGTAAGTGGTCTTGGTTCCCTGCGTGGCATGAAGGAACATTAGCAGAACCAAGTTTGGTTGACAATCTGAACTCAAAATTCTTGGAATACTTACTTGAACCATTTATGCATAAGTCATTTTAAATTCTAAAGTGGAGTTCAGCAGTATTTCACTTTTGTGCATGTGAGGTGATATCAAAAAGGGGTCCTTACCCCTACCTTGCATAAGCAATAGATTTCTGTGGGGTTCTCATGCTGTTTCTCCTGTGCTGAACCTACTGACTATTCTCACACACAGACCTTGACTTTCTGTGCATGGCCTTGGATTACAGATAGCTATTATCTCATTCCTTCTCAGCCATAGTAACCTTCCCCAGTCTTAGCAACCTGACTACTCATAACACAACTAACAACTTTCCTGTCCTTAGAAGATGGCCAACTTAAAAAACAATCATGACTTCCAGTGTGAACCAAGCTCCTGTGAACTCATTGCTCACCTGCCTGCTCTCTCAACTACCGGCTTACCCCAATTTTCCCTCTTCTGAATCATCCCCAATCTACACACCAGCTAATCGGCCTAATCCAGAGGACCAGGGATCTCATTATTAGATGTCAAAAAGGAGCTAGCATGAGGTTCTTAGCTTCATGAACTTCTTAACCATTCTCACACATACAACTTGGCTTTCTGTGTTTGACATTGACTTTGAGATAGCTACCACCTTATTCATTTTCAGCCACGGTAACTTTCCCAGTCTTAGCAACCTTCTCAGGCCCCAACATACCAGCTTAACTGGTCCCAACAGTTGGCCAATTGATGATGACAACCCTGAGCCCCAGTGAGGACCTGTTTCCCTTAACCTATAGCCCCACCCCCACTTTGTTCCCTTCTGCCCAAATCTACAACCCCCGGGCCGGCGGAACAGCCCAATCCCTGGCTCTCAAGCTGGTTCATCCACCCACACTAACTAAAAGTTCTGCTTTTCCCATAACTGGGACCTTTCACCTGGACTTGAGACCTAGGTCTAAAGTCTAGGAAACAATAAACTTTAACCCAAATTCTTTTGTTGCTGGTAATGCTTTGTTTTTGTTTTTGTTTTTTAAATCTCACTGGAGTCCTTCTTTGACCCAACAATTTCCCAGTGTGATAAGCTATGTGCTGGTTGTCCTGGCCTTCCACCCGACTTTATATTTTTCTTAGAGAAGAGTGAGAGATTCTTATACAAGAAAGAAAAGAAAAGACCAGATACGAGCATACAAGCATATATATATATATATATATATATATATATATATATATATATATATTCTGCTAACTGAGACATAGAGGAAGGAGACAGACTTTGAGTGGCAGTGACATGGGGAAAACACCCCGAAGGCCCTCGATCCAACGCGGAGAACAGTCTAAGAGTACTTGTTAGGTCAACTTTGATTAAGAGGCTGCAAACCAAAAGCTGCTAAAAAGCAAACCTACACTTTGTTATTTGAGATCAAATGTTTTGCCTTCCCTTTTTCAACATCTTCTGTTGCTGTCTCCTCGGCAAATAAGCTAATGTTTGGAGAAGAAATAGATTTACAAACAATCCATCTTTCTATTTGGATACGTGGTCACACAGAGGAAAGGTTTTGTTCTTCCACAAAGATATCCTGCACAGAAAACGCATACAAATGATTGCAGCTGTCACTGTCACAACTTAGAGAAAATGCAGATGGTATAAAATAATATTCACAAATGGCTAATAGAATTTTAATAGCTACACGAAAGAAGAGAAAATGAAGGCGCTGAATCTACTTAGGATGTGAAGAGAATGAGATGGTCCCGGGAAGCATCTTCAGGCAGAGCGATCCTTGATTTTCCCCATGCTTAGAAGTGTACTCCCTGGTGCATTGATTTATGCGAGGATTAAGCAGCAATCATAGTCTCTAGACTAGCCTGTAAGGCATGTGCATAAAGTATGATATTTGCAATATGCAAATGTCATGTATGATGAATGAAATGCTCAGTATGTCTCGAGGACACCCAGATGCTAACCAGCCACTGATTCCTTAGTGCAAGTGGAAAACGAACTTGGAGCAAAGATCTTGTACAGCTCATCGATTTTTTTTTAATAACATGGTTTTTGAGTCTAAATACCACGCTACAGCTAAAGCATACATCATCCTACTCATATTAGCTTTAAATATTTCTTAATGACAATAACTGTCAGAAGTAAGGACTAAGCAATAGGCAGCTGGGACTGCGTATGTTTACATAGCACATACATGGCAACACCACACTGGTACATAAAGAGTAGGCTAAGGGGTGGACACCAAATTTTCGGTCCAATACTTAATATGAACAAAACTTGAAAAGTATTGTGCAGGGGGAAAAATAGATAGATGATATGTGTAGTCAGCCAAAGGCCTTAATTAAGTGTGACACTCAGGATGATTCTTAGGAAAACAATAAGGTCAGGGACACATACAGGCTCCACACATACAACGTTAAGTTTCAGAGAGATGGACAGTATTAAAAGCAGCCAGGTCCAAGTACAGCAATTCATTCTCTAGACAGAAATTAAATCACTGGGGATGGAATCTACTTAATAGTGACCTGGGAATTCAAAGTAAGAACAGGAACTCTGCTGGTCCAGAGCTGTAAGGACCGTGAGCTGCAGATTGCTTCTCTACTTATTTGTTTATTTTTGAAGGGATCCTAGAGGCTTTTAACTCTAAGAAGGAAGTTTCCAATTACACAAAAGAACGAGACCAACAAGGAGGGGTCTGATCATTCATGTAGCCACCCAGTCCGACATCTCATAGAAGCTCAGAATGGTGATTGTAGAATTGCACAGCTGAGATGCTGTGCGTGAGAATCTCTTCTTACCAGAGCTAGTGGTTAATTTTAGAAGACTTTGTGGAACTGTGTGCAGGAATCATGGTGAGCTGGGACATTTCTGAAACTCAGAGATGATTGAGGGCCTTTCTATCAAGCAACAGTGACATCTCAAAGGCATTGGAGCCAGTAAATGAGGTAGTAACGAGGACTCCAGAGCGACCTGTCCAATCAGTAAGTCACTAGGAACTCGTGTCTCCTGAGCGTTCACAATATGTGCATCACTCCTATGTGAGGCACTAAATCTCAGATTTCGAAGACTTAAAACCAAAAAACAGAATGCAAAATTTCTTACTGGTTTTATATTGATTTTATATTCATAGGATAAGATTTGGGATATAATGAGTTAAATTTAGTAGTCAAATTAATCTCAATTGCTTCTTTTTATGTTAATGTATTAATAGCCATTGGAAAATTTAAAATTATGTGTATGTCTGACATTCCTTTTGTATTGAACATCACCGCTTTAAGGGAAAAAATCTGAACTTGGTGATCTGTGCTTCTGCTCATCCAAGGGTGGCCTGAGTCGACATCACTCTGCACACCATTGCTACACGAAGGGGGTAAGTCAGAAACTGAGGAAAAAGATCTAGAAACCGTCACATCAGTTTGACTTTGTCGTAACGTCTAAGTGCATAATGTCTCATTTTCTGTGTCAGGTTATGCTGAGTTGGGAGGAAAACTTTTTTCACCATGAATAGTTTAAGGGACCTTAAGGATTTATCACAAGACTGGTGGGTTAGAGCAGTGGTCACATGTGCCAGAAATTTAGGGTCTTGGAGGCAGCTGTCAGAGGCTTGCTCGTGGTGTCACCAGAGGAGGCATGTGTTGGAGGCCACCAAAACAAACAAGCAAATAAATAAAATAAAATTTAAAAAGAATTAAAGAAAATAGAAGATAATTTTTCATCATTTCCAGAAATTGTCAGTTAGGAGTTTCCATATGGCTCGCTAAGATTATCACCAGATCAGAGAGGCTGGACAAGCATGGATTGTGAACTTGAGGGATGTCAACCTAAGAATATAGGACTCAGGTGGAGTGAAAATTAGCTTTCCAGGGCAGAATTTCAAATTCTCATCTTTCACAGACCTAGGGTAAGTATATTTACTCTTTTGTTTCTCAATTTATTTATCATTTGTTGAGACATTCCTATGCTACAGGGATTCTGCTAGGTGATGGAGCTAAAAAATTAAGGTATGATATCTGTCTACAAAGATTACATAATATTGTAGGTAGGAAGTAGAGACGCCCACTTGTGTGTGTGATTCATGGGCCTGACCAAACAGTAAGTAGGATCTGGCTACCATTAGCCAAAGGACTAAAGGTGCTATCTGCTAGATCTTAACGAAGAGTAAGTAATACTGCCCTCTTAGGTATCTCATAGTAAGACAAGGAGCAAATCATTTGAGAAAAACATTAGAGGTTTCAGAAATAGATAGAACGAGGTTAGAACCCTGGTTTACTTGCTCGTAGGCATGCCACCTTAGGCCTTAATTCCCATTCCTCTGAAGAGATACAACAGATATCTTACAACAGATATCACACATATTAAATAAATATTATAAGTTAAGTATCAAGCACATTGCAAATCTTCGTAAACGCTTGGACACACTTAATAGTTAGCTTTCATCAGGACAACTATTTCTTCTCAGACCTTTCTATGAGGCTGAAACTTTAGGCGGTTTCCTTGGCCCCGACCAAATTCAGAGCGCTGTAAATTAGTCCATGGAAGACATAGTCAGCTAATGTACTTTTAACTCACACTGAGCTGGTACAGATTTCAGCTGAATCAGACAAATCAATGGTGGCATTCTCACTAAGGAGCTTGAATGGTTGTCGATGGGGCTCTGAACAAGCTACTCCAAAATAGGTCACCTTGGCATACTGATATTTTACTGATTTTTTTTTTTACTGGACTTCAGATTGAACTCATATCCTTCCCACTGAGTTGCATCCTCAGACCATTTTTCTTTGAGACAGGATCTCACTAAGTTTCTTGTCGCTCAGTTTCCCAGGTTGGTCTGGAACTTTTGATCCTCCTGCATCAACTTCCCAGAATGCTTGGATTACAGGTCTGTACTGCGGGGGCTGGCTTGTCTAGTGAATATTTTAAGCTGAGGAAATGCAAGAAAACTGTAGAAGCGAAAAGCTCTCTCTGCATTTTCTTCACCCTTCTTCCCTGCAATGTAGACAAAAGAGAGAAAGGGTACTCTGATGTTCCCATTAAAACAGGTGCATGGAGCCTTCTGTCTATTCTGAGCAGTCGATACTCAGAGAGGAATCTAACCAATCCTTGGGAAATCCCCCCGCATTTATTACCAATACGGCATTCTCTTTGTCCAAACGTATCATCCACAACTGTGTTGCCTTCATCAACCCGCCATAAAATACACGAGTTTAACCATGTCTTTGGATTTTCATTTCCTTACTAAGCCTTTTATGTCATTAGAAGTTTACATTAGATGAACGCGTATGCTTTGTTCTTGTTAATCTTTGTCAGCTTCTTCCGATCTATCCAGGAATCTTAGAAAAATTGAGGAAACTCATTCCAGCCCAGCAGGGTCAATAAGCAGTTGCCAGTCCCCGAGCCTGTCAGAAAATTGCACATGAGTTTCAAACACTAACGTTGTTGCGACTATCATAGCAGCCGAAATGAGATAACGGATGTGCAGGTGCTCCAGGAAGTGGACAGGCCAGGCAATATAAGGTGTTATTGTGAACAAACATCGTCTACCTAGGAAGGCTTGGGCTGCGGTAAAGTGGGCAGCGTGGGAGTTCAAAGAGCGGATTCTGCTCAGAGCCAGACAAATGAGTGGTCGTTTCTTAAAGGATTTGACATCTGAACAGTCACGGAACCCTGAATCTTAGCCCTGGGATCTAATCCAGGTCCAAAGTGGACAACTGCCAGTCCTGGCAGAAGAGCCAGCTGACTCAATGTAACATCAGTCACTTGGTGACATAGACAGAAGGCGGGGGAAAGTTCCGCTGCGTCCATAGGTCTTGCTTAAACAAAAACAGAATGAAGTGTCCTGGCATTTTTCTCGCAGCTCTCTGCAGTCAGCTGGGCAGGAAGGAGGGAACAGCTTTGTCTTAGTTACTTTTTCATCGCTGTGACTCAATACCAGATATCTACAACTTAGGGAGGAAAGATTTATTGTAGCTTACAGTTCCAGATAGTTTCAGTCTGTTCGTGGGTGGCCCACTGGAAAATGATGGAATCACATGGTGGGGCCGCAGCTAGAGCAGGTGCTGCCTGGGAGGCACAGAATCTCCTTGTATTGTGGAACAGAGAGAGACTATTGGAGGAAGGGTGGAACCAGCACACGCACCTCCAGGTCAAGCCCCAAGTACCCATCCCTTCCCGCCAGGCCCCACCTCTCCACCTTACACAGTATCCATCGGTACTTGAGACTTTTGGGGACACTCCAGGTCCAAACCGCAACAAGCTTCAATCCCACTGACAATGTCTTCGTACAGCATTCTACTACGGATCATAAGTCTTTATGAAAACAAGGTGGCAGTCTCCAGAGCTCTCGTTGATGTGCATTCTGTGTGTAAGAGCAAGTGTGTATGTTGGGTGTGTGTGGCTGTGTATGTACAATCAACCACGTTTGAAGTATAACTAAGAGAAATTTGTTTTTCATTCGATGCAACTACCAGTATTAACTTGATTCACAGAAAGAAAGAAGAAAAATAATATGATATGACTGTGATCTGTTACCCGAATTAGCTGAAGAAAGGTGGCCCTTTACGCTTACACACTAACTCCCTCAGGATTACCTGATTTGACTCTCTTGAATAATTATGATACATACCAAATAAAAGGTTGAGAAAAAATTCTCCCAAATTGCTCAATCAACCACAAATCTGATTAACCTTCGATTTTTTAAACTGAATTAAGTGAATTTGCATCGTAGTAATGTAAGCATATATGTGTACTTATATTCCTTGCTGCTGGGAGTATAGATACGTAGATAAATCTATGAGCAGTGCAGAGGTGTTAGTTGGCATTCTGGTAGACACTGAACTTTGTTTTCATGATTATTTTTTTAAATACAGAGTTTGAAGATTTTTCTCATGGAAAAGAATCAAATCTGTACATAACTCTAAGATATTTTCCGGAAAATTGTGTAGAAGGTAAAGCCTTTCCTTACGTTGAGCTTGAGTGACCAATATGAATAGAACACAGATTGTGTAGCACAGCCCAGTAGACAATTCTACGCAGGCAAACAGACCTAGAGAGCTAAGTTAGGTTAGGGAGTGCATTTTTTACTTTTAGTGTATTCTCTTTTATTTATATACTTCTTTCAGAAGCTCTAAAGTAGGACTCAGGCATGCATATTTTTAACAAGCTCCCAAGGTGACTTACATGTGCACCAAATGTAGAGAGTCTTATGCACAAATACATATTCTATCATTACAAAAATATGTTATCACATTAAAATTTAATAATCAATTATAAAAGATAATTATTACTCACAGTTCTACTATCCTAACTCAATTTCTTACAGCATCTAGAAATATTTACTTCCAGATACCCCCAACCCCAATACCATAAGTCATGGATTTGTGTCATTTTCCAAGATTTATAACCCTATAATTACTACACGGGATTTTAAAATAAAACTTAAGACAGCATTTCTAGTGGCTTCCGTTGTGGAACTCCCCTCTACTTAGCACATCTGTCACTCTCTTCCCTTAACCGTCTGGCCAAATCACCCTGGACTGAGTCTAGGATGACACTCAGGGTGGCTACCGGCCCTGGGCACTACTTTAATTGTTCTCAGTGCATTAGTGTCATCCCTTTGTCAGAAAGCCTTGAACTTCAAGAAGTAACATGGGGGAGACAGTGGAGGTCTTAGCCTGGATTTATCCATATTTTATCCATAATTTCTGTGTTTATATATACAGGAAGATGGCAAAGCACTGCGTGGAGTCCTTCGCCTCCCAGGAGTTCATGAATTTCTCCCTTTCACTTACACTGCGGGGATATTAAACACATTATTCTGTTTTGATTGAACGCCAGTAAAATTAAATTTCATCTTTCCATCTGCAGCACCATGCAGAGAGGATTGCCTAACAATAACAAAAAAAGGAGAGCTTACTACCGAGGAGGGACCCCTTCAGGACGCCCAGAGACATACCACTTTCTCCTGGAGGAGGTGAGTTTTTCTTTTCCATGGCACAAATCTCAACATCTGCTCTGTCTTTCTCTCCCAGACGCCCTGACAGGTGGGGTCATCTTTAAAACCTCACTAGGAAGCAACATATGGACCGTCGGCACTCAATAAAAAGTAAAGCCATACAATGTGGGGGCGGACTGTTTCCCATTTTCCAGCCTTATCACTACTCTTTAAGAACTTTCATTTCTCCTGGTTGCCCTGGATGCCCGCCGTCCACGTGCTGGGCACAGCATTTAGATTTTCTTCACTCTTGCTATTTCCAACTGTTTCACACCATTTAGCCCCCTCCCTTTCTCTTGCCCCCCCAGGGAGAGCGATGTTAAATGATGTTAATCCGCCAAATATTTCTGATCATTAAGAAGCCATCAAAATTAGCATAACCATCCATCGGAGGAGATTAATTGCCAAAAAGTGGAGAAAGGATGGGGGCAGTTACATTTAAGGTACCAGGAAAAGAGGCAGGCTAAGGGTACTTCCTTTGTGCTTTTGAAAGCGGGGTGAGGGCAGGAAGCCACGCCCCCTGCATTAAGAGACCAGACCCAGACTACGGAGGGCGCCATGACGACGGCTGGCCAGGAATCCCTTTGGTCATTTTTCTCTTGCTCCTCTGAAGGGGAGATTTTTGGTGACTTTTAAATTCAGTTCAAAATCTAGGTTGAGGGGGAAAGAAGCCCCCACAGGCCTCCTGTAGGAAATGCCATTAATAATTAATACCCAATAATCATCAAACGCATGAGGGACTCGTTACGAGGGAAGTCTTGACAGCCCCACGGACAGATGCTGGGGCTTTACTTCTTCATCAGCTTGCAGAGTCGGTTCAGCAGGGATCTAAGCTCACATAAGCAGTGACAAAAAAAAGGACAAATAGCGGGTTTGCTCACGGAAGAGGCTTATGCATCCCTATAGGGTTTTTTTCATTTTAGGTTTATGGCTTAGTGGGGAATTTCTCTTTAATTGGGATTGTAATATAACGATGGAACCTGTCGACATTTACAAGAGAGATGGGAGGATAATTCTTCCTAACTTGTTTGTTGTTATTATCACAACACTGGCTCCTTTAGGATGCTCTGTAGGAAGGAAGCGAACAAGAGGCTGAGGGACACAGTGAACGAGAAAAAGATGGAAAAGCTACCAGAGGTGGCGCTTGCTTGGATAGCAGCCAGCAGGAGTAGGAAAGCGCCTCTGCGTGGCCATTCGGAGCCCTCAGCACACACACACACACGCACACACACACACACACACACTGTCACACTTAGCCTTCTGATAACCCCAGGAGGCAAGTGTCAGAGCCTCCGAGTCTGCATCAGGAAATTGAGAAACAGAAGTTGGGTGATTTTCCCAAGGCCTGAGCTAATTAAAGGGAATGCTTAGGGTCCCTTCTCAGGAGCCAGGTGCTTTGCTTCTCCATTGAGAAGTGGGAAGGAAGGATTCTCTCTACAGTCAGAAGAAGAGGCCGGGAGGCCGAGGAGCAGGGATCCCCAGCCATCTTACCCACCTTCCGTGGGCAAAGGCTCCACAGAGCTGGCAGCCAGGACCACAGTGGGAAGTCCTTCTGCAAAGAGAGCTGCATGCAGAGACTGCCTGCTGAGGGACAGCCAGGGCCAAAAGCCCATGTGCAGATTCAGGTATCCCAGAGACAAGGGCATGGATAAACCACTTCCCTGGCTGCTGATCAGCACTCGGCCAAACCAGGTCTTTAGGTATGTGGGGGAGCTCTTCAGTTCAGAATTCTATTTTTGAAATAAGAAAAGAAGTGGAATAAACAAAGAATATTGAAAATAATAGAAAAAAATCAAATACATATAACCTGAAATTTTGTCAAATGTCATGTTTATTCTACATGCATTTTATTTTGAAAGAAATTTAAAGTTATAGTATAATTTTAAAAAAAGCTCTACTGCCTAAATTTTATTCACCTTCCCTCTTTTCCTGTATAGAAGTTTCTGTTCTAGAGTTGATGATACACCCTTAGCTTATCAGTTTCCACAGTTTCTACTTATCCATGTATACGTGATTAATGTATGTTACTGCTTTGTGCCCTTATCAGTGTGGATAAATTGCATTTATATGCACAGTTTGTATATAATCTCTTTGTAAGCAACTTCCTTTGTTCATTTAATATTTTTAAGTAAATCCATGTAACCATGGAGCAAATTTGTTTTATTATCTGCAAAGTATACAGTTGTACGACTAAACCACTATTTATTTATTCCTCTTTGGTTGATGATATTTAAGTTTTTTTCAATTATTCTGCTAAACACAATCCCCCAATAAGCATTCATATACACACCACCATAAGTACCTCATGCAAGACATTTCCTGGGAGAGAAGTCATTAGGTTCTATTTCTAATCTTGATTGTATTGAATTAAAAATGCCACATTACTTTCCACAGTGCCAATTTTTTATACTCGCCAGCACGTTTCCGCACACTGTAGTTTTAATCGACACCTTCTGGTTCTCATTTATATTTGCTTTAATACAAACACGATTGAATTCCTTTTTCTATGTTCATTAGCCACTCATATTTCTGCATGTGTGGATTTTCTTCTGAAATATGTGCAGCGTTTTGCCGTGTCTTTTCTTACTCTGCGGGAGGGTGTTTCATATTCTGATCACTAATTATTACATGTCACAAATTCTTTTTTTCTATGATACTTTTAGTTGTGTGGAAGATTTTAATTTTAATGCAGTCAAATTTATCAGTCTTTCACTTTATGATTTTGTTGTGCATGCTTTCTCTGGAAAATCCTTTACTGCATATTTATATATATGTTTCCTATATTTTCTTATGCCAAAGAATTTTGGTTGTTACATTTAAGTTTCAAGTACACCTAGAACTGATTTGTTTGTGGTTGGTGTGCAATGAATATCATTTTGTTTTTTCTATATTTTATCAATAATCCTAGCATCATTTGATTAGACTATAGTTTAAGATGTCATTTCTGTGACATGCTTTAACTGTCTAGTCAAGGAGTCTTCTTGCATGTACTCAACTGTTTCGTGGGTATTTTTCACTATTATAAAACATAATTCACTCTTAATTATTTTTCAATAAGTGTTAGTAAACATGTACAACAAGTGCCACATCAGATTTAGCATTAGGTTATCAACTTGCTAAAAAAAATCTCTTTCGTAGCATCAGGTAGAATAGACTTGAATATTATTTTCATTGGGGAAGCATTTTATCTCCACACAACTGAGGATTCTCATTCACAAATATTGCTTCTTGTTTATTTATATTTTTGCAGCCCATTATTAAAATATTTTATTGTCTCCTTTTTGCATATCTTGCTATATTGGTTCCCAGATTGACTTATTTTTAGGTCACCTTTTTGCCTTTTATTGTAAGGTCACAGTTACTACTTTGTATTTATTTATTTATGGTATTTAAGGACATAATTATTTTTCACTTTAAAATTTTTATTTTAGATACAAATCACTTCAACAAAAGCATCCATTATGGTATATAGTTCAGTCCACTTTGACATGTATACATATGTTTATATATATCCTGTATAACATTGATAGTATTCAACACATAGAATGGTTTCCTAACCGAATACACCTCTTTCCACTTCTTCCCAGAGCCTCCCTCCAGGCCCACTAACCTTGTCCTTGTTTCTGCTCCTGCTAGCGTTTATCTTTCCTACCATCTTATATCAACAAAATCATATACGTGTAAAATCATGTCATCTGCGAAATTAGTTATACTTTTGAATTTCCAATCAGTGCGTTTTCTTCTGAAATTGATCTCCTATTGCTACAAGGATTAAAAGAAGTGGCAAAAGTCAACATTATTACCTTGTTTCTAATCTTGGAATAAAACATACAGCATTTCACCATTAACATTCTTAGTAATAACTTTCCCTATTTGTAGGAGTTTTTATCTTCTGAATTTAGTGACAATTTTGTGATGGATGCATTTTCAGTGCTAATAAATGTCTCTTCTACAGCTATGAAAATAATCAATATTAATCTTCTGTTTAGTTTATCACTGACTAGTTATAATTGCTGTCAAATGTTAAAAATGCTGATTTCAGTAGATTTAAATGAATTGTCCATGAGAAAATATTTCTTTTCATGTACTATTTCATTTAATTAGCCAAATTTTGTTAAGAATGTGTCTGTACTCACTGAGTCTTTTCATTGCAATGTCTGTCTGGTTTCATAACAAAGAAATATTACCTTATAAAGTGAATTTGGAAATGCTGTTTTATTTTCTAAAATTTAAGATTTAACGCTGATTGCATATTTTCTTTAAGTGTTTGCTGGAATTCACTAGTAAACACATTTACAACATTGATTTTCTTAATAAAACTGTTAAATTAAAATTTCAGCATATATAACTAATAACTAGAGTTTATACATTATATTATGTTATGTTATATTATATTGAATGATGTATTGTATATATAACGTTATATGTGCCACTAACCTAATGGAGTATTTTTCCATGAATCCATCTTGGTAATCTTTACGTTTTCATATTTCATCTAGTACTTTTTGTATTTATCTAGTATGCCTGGCTTACCATCATAAAGTTGTTTATAATATTGTCTTAATACCTATATAATCTTTCGTGACTGGGATGCACCCTCTTTCATTCTGATATTGGTGAGATTATTTAAGCCAATTTTGGGGGGAAAATATTGTTCACATTTTCTGCATTCTAGCAACTTTCTGCCCACTATCAATATCACTGTCGAGTCTCTAACTACAACTACAGGTTAGTCTAGATTTATACAATTTTGCCTCAGATATTTGGAGATTCTCTTTTCAATGAGTACACATTTAAAGGCGCTGTATAGTTTTGGTGAATTGATCTTTTTACTATTTTTGTAATACAAATAACCTTCTATATCTACCAATACTGTATCCATACATTCGATTAAACTCGGCTTAAAAATACTCTTAAACATATTGGGTCTATACTTACCATGAACAGAATATTTTTCATTTCTATTTTCCCTACACAATAAAGTAAAATAACTTTGTACATAACGCGTACACTGTAGTGAGTTATCAGGCTATAGAGATAGCTTAAGGTCGGCAGGGGATGAGCAATAGGTTAGTTCCATGGAAGGGCTGTTGCCCTTGTGCAAGAGCATCTGTGGACTCTGGCATCTGTGACAGATCTTGGAGCCAGTCCCCACAGGCATCGAAGGACAACCCTATGTCTTGTTTTGAAGGTGACTTTGTCTCGTATCAGTAGTCATTTAAGTTTATTTTGAGTACCTTCTACTGAATGTCTCCAAATTATTGCCTTGTCTGCTTTTTTGTTAAGACCTCTCAATATTTTTACATTTTATATTTGACAAATTAGTCTCACACAGACCACAAACACTTAGCTGTTTCCTGAGTCTTTAAAATTCAGTCTACTAACCTTTTATTTGTAATGTGGCTTTTGACCGTTAACATTTCACATAGTTACTGACTTCGTTGGCCGTTAAGTCTGTCTTGTGATTATTTTCTTCTATTTGAGTCCTACTTATTCTGTTTTGTTTGTTTTGCTGCCTCACCTGAAACTTACCATATTTTAAATTTTATTTCATCTTATTATTGGCGGATTCTTTACTTTTAGTGATTTCCCTAGGGTTTGCAGTTTAATTCTTTTATATATCATAGTCTATTTTTTTAAAAATATTAAACCACTTCCTCTACAGTATGTATTAGAAAAAAACTCATTTCTTTCCTCTGTCTTTTGTGAAATTGTTAGTATACATTTTATTTCCATGTATTCCATCTACTCTCAAGTAGATTATTGGTGTTTGTGCTTTAAATAATGAATTATCCTTTTTTAAATAAAAATAACCTTTTAATTTTGAAATCACCTCACCTACACAGGAAGGTTGCAATGATACAGAGTTCCTGAAATCTTTTATTCAGCGTCTCATGTCATCATGGTACACTTGTCAAAACTAAGAACTGACAGTAGTCTTGTTATGCACTAAATATTGACTCTATTCAGGTTATGTAAATTTTTTGCTAATATCCCTTTTTTTAACAAGACAAATCTTTTTTCATTGTTTTAAAAATAATCTGAGAAGTATTTGCAATTGCAATAAATAAAAATGCCATTTGCTGAGTCCCTCCCGACATCTGTGAAACCACCGGCACACGATAGCACAGCTGAGATGCAGACACGGATAGGTCAAAAGACAAAACATTCCCCCCACCGTCATCAGGATCCCTCGTCCTGCCCCTGAGCATCCGCCCCCGCGGTCCCCAGTCCCCTCATCCTCTCTCTGTCTCACCTCCTTGTCTTTTGCTTCTGGCAACTGCTAATGTGTTATCTATTTCTGGAAGTTGCTACTTCAAGAATATCATATGAACAGAACCATCACCTATGCAAACCTCTGGGTCTGGCATTTCCTTCATGTAGTACAATTCCCCATCAGCTCATCCAACTGGGTGCCTCTAACAATTGTCCCTTGTCGTTGCTAAGTCGTATTCCGTGGCGTGGGTGGAGCTCTCACCGTGTGTGCTGTCATTCAACTGTTGAAAGACATCGGGATGTTTCCAGCCTCTGGATCTTATGAATAAAACTAAATAAATATCTCAGTATCAATTTGATGTATTTTTATTTCTCTGGATGAAAGATCACAGTGCAAGTGCTGATGACAGGAAAGTTGCACGTTTGGTTTTTAAAGAGGTTACAAGCATTTCCAGAAGGTTATCGTTTTTTATATTCTCACCAGGAATGCATGACAACCAGCTTCTCTGCACCTGAGGTAGTATTTTGTGTTCTTGCTATTTTTTTTTTAATTTTTGCTACGTTTTCTAGATGTGTTCAGATATCTTAGTGTAGCTTTCATTTGTATTTTGCTAATGATGATGCTTATCTTTCATATATTCATTTGCCATTCGGCTATTCTTTCCAGGGAAATGTTTTTCTTAACTTCACACATTTTCTGTTTGGATTGTCTGGACTGTTATGGGTGTAGAGTTTTGAGAGCTTTTGAATATTCTAAATGTATATTCTAAATGACATGAGTGTTTTTTAATTTTTGTTTTTGTTTTGTTTTGCTTTGTTTTTTTCATAAGACACGTTTTCATTGAGTTGCCCTGCCTGGCCTCGCAACTCGAGATTCTCCTGCCTCAACCTCTGAATAGCTGAGATTTCAGGCACTTACCACTCCTCCTCACTCGGAAGCTAACTTTTGCTGAAAGTATTTTCTACCACTCGATAGCAAATGTTTTCTTTTATTCTCTTACTAAAGTCTTCTGCAAACATTTATAACTTTGGAGAAGTCAAATTTGTCACTGTGTCTTTTATAGAGCACATTTTTGATGCGACATCTTGAGTTTTTTGCCTAGCTCTCAACCTCAAAAGTTTTCTCCTACAGTTGCTTCTAAAAGCTTTACAGTTTGGGGTCTTACTTTTAATTCTGTGATACATTTTGAGCTTTTGTTTAAAGTACTAAATTAGGTCAAGACCCATTTTTTCCTCAGTCCAGCTTCTTCAGCACTATTTGTTAAAAGAGCTATACTTCCTTCACTTATTTACTTTTGTGATTTGACCAAGAAATCAGTTGATTCTCTTTGCCTATTTTGGATTTTTCGATTCTGTTTCACTGATCTCTAAGTGTGTCCCGGGCCACATATTCTTGATTGCTTTAGCTTGCAGTACAATAATTCATCCAATTGTATTTGAAAGAATTGTTGTAGGTAACAGATTTTTGTTTGTTTCTTTGTGTGTATATTTGCTCTCAATGTCCATTTTAAGATATACTTGTCTAAATTTACATAATAAATTCTGCTGTGATATTTGGGGTGATATCATAACCTTCCAGTCTGTGCATATGGTGTCTCTCTCCATTTATTTAAATCTTTGTTTTTTTCTTGAATAATTCTGTAGTTTTGTAGTTTTCTGCACACCAGTCCTGTGCATATTCTGTTGTGCTCACACCTGTGTGTCGCTTACCTTGTATCCTGCAACATCCTTTGTTTATTGTTAGTTCTGGGAGTCTAAAAAGTAATTCATTGGGATGTCCTACTGTAGGTAATTCTTCCATCTGCGAATAGGGATCATTTGTTTTCTTCTAATAAAATTTGTTTATTCTTTTCTTGCATTTCTGCCTTATTTATGAATTATGATTTTTAAATAGTGCCTTTGAATTTATCTCTTTAGATTGCTTTTTTTTAGTGATTGCTCTAGTATTATATATAAATCACTTCCCACAGTCCACTGGTGTTGACATTTTTACCAGCTCAAGTGAAGTAATGAAACCTACTTTCTTTCATGTTTCTTTATCTTATTCTAATTATTGTCTTAAGTATTTCCTTTAAACTAGAATTACCTTTATGGATGACATTATTTTCTACCTGTCATTTAATACCTGGTTGTAGCAGAATAACACAGTGCTCCGTTGTCACTCTGGGTATAAACTTGTCTGTGTTTGGGACCTGATTTCCAAAGACCCACAGGTACTCAGATGCTGGCTTGCAGTGTTCTGATGCAAGATACATACTTTTCTGTGCTTCATTTCTCATCTATAAAATAGACATCACATGTTATATGTTGTAAACATCAAAATAGGAGTGAACTTAAAGTGATTAGAATAATGTCTGACATATTGCAGTCAGACAATAAATATGAGGTCCCATTACATGGTGCAAAAATTAGCACATTTTGTGCATTGTGAGCGAATGGCTGTTTTTATAAAGTATCTTTATAGATTAATTATTTCTGAATCTAGGACTTTCTTGGGCCCAGCCTTGACCTCTGTTTTCTCCATAGCTAGGGTCGTTTGATCCCCATCTGCAGACTCAGCCTCATGCTGGTCCCCTGATTTGGAGAAGGAAGACCCCAGGATCTCACCGTTTACCTCAGAACCTGTTCCACATATCCACACACGGAACTGGGCACCTCGTTCTTACTCATGCGCTCTGGACTCCCACCGTTGCCACTATGACTGTTTCCGAGCCGCATCTTGACTTCCTATGATCCGAACTTGCCTTGCTGTGCTTCCTGGGTTGTAAACTCTGCCGAGCTCCATGCATGACTTTGGAATGGGCATTAAGCTCCCTGGGCTCTCTTATAATTAATGTTCATAATTAGTGTAAATATGCTGCAGAGATTTGCAGCACAATATGCCACACATGGACCTAATTGGGACCAGAGCACTTCAGCCCCAGTTCTGAGGCCTTTGCGATATGGGAATTAGAGGCATATAAAGGGTTCTAAGAGGACTAATAAGGCATATGAGGATTAGGTAATTAATGGATCTAACGTCATCCTGAAAAATGTTACAAAGAGCTTCTCAATAGTCCTGCATTTTGAAAGCAAATTTCTTCGGGCAAGACGATTCTGCATCCCTTTCCAGTCTGTAGAAGTCTCCCTTTTAGAGGACATCTGGGGAGGACAAAAGTTTGGTTTGTATTTCCTTACACCTGTGGTGCTTGAAGATAAATCTTTATCAGGAAAATACCATGGAGTGGAGTGTTCAAATGGTTATCTAGATAACCCGCATCGAGGGAGGAAGATACGTTCATTTCTTGGTTTATTCTGCAAGGCTTTATTTTTGAGAATCGGTCAGTAAGGCAGTCATGCAGAAGATATTAGGTACATAATAGGAATTCATTAAATATTTGCTGGATGGATGAGTCTTTTATTCAAAATTCTGATCATTATTAATAACTTTAATCGCTCTTCAGTTTCCTGTGTACCCTCATCTTCTGGCTTGGTTAATGAATGGTGATGAGAAAGCCAAATCCACTCCTCAGATGCGTGTTGGTTTACCCCGCTGTGGGAGAAAAGCTAACTCTTATTGCATGAAAACTTGAAAAATGTTTTTTTTTTACGTATAGTTTACCAGAGAATGTTACAAGGCCCCTCCTTTGCCCCTCTCTCTCTCTCTCTCTCTCTCTCTCTCTCTCTCTCTCTCTCTCTCTCTCTTCTGATGCTGTGATTTGAATCCAGAGTCTTCCACATTGTAGACAAGCCCTTTATCACTGACCTACATCCCTGTTCCTCTCAGCTCTTTTCTTGACATAAAAACTTTAAATCCTCATACCCCTAAGCCCCAGCTATTACCATGCATCTGAGTTGAGCTTCCCCATGTCCCAGCCACTCTCGTTAGGTCTCTTAGCTATGCTTCTGATACAAAGTCCCTAGAACATAGACTGAGGCAGCGGTAAAGATTAAGTCCGACTACCAGTCATCCTCACTTGACCTCACCACCAGGTGGAACTGGACCCTTCTCTGCAGGCCTTCCTCCTCTTCCCGCCATCCCTGACCACTTCCGTCTTGCTCTACACAAAACTACTCGACCCACGCAAGCCTCCAATGCTGGTTGTCTCAGGATTCTTGGGAGCCCATTTCAAGTTGTGCTAATGCCTGACATTTAGATTTGTTACACACTGTAGTTGGCTACAAAATTCTCAGGTCCTTATCCCAAGGACTGCCCACCACTGAATGTCAAAGCACTTGGAGTGTATGTGACATTGAATTGGTAAAGGTCAGCAGCCAAGACAGAATGAATCATCCCTTGCCTTTAAGACGCACTACCCAGCTCATTATGATAAGACGCCTGTTAAATTTTGTGCTGCCTACCCCCACCAGGAGATGAAGGCTCCTGTGTTAGCAGCACTAATGAACCACTTGCTCACGTATCTTTCTTCCACATGGTTTGTCACCGGGGCTGTCCTGTCCTGTAAAGCCCCAGTGACAGTGAGCTGTTGACAGAGTATTAGAAAGAGCTCAGATCTTTAAAGCCAGGGATGTGACAGAGAATTTTTTCAGTTCCCCAATCTCTACAGTGTCTGTGCTCTAACACGATTCCATTAAATCATAAAGATTAGAGCCTGTCAGGCCCTTAGCATCTTCTCTCTGATTTGCAAAAACGAGTGGGGGATTTGTTATTAATTCTTGTTGTTGCAGCTACAGAGCAGGCACTGTTAACTATAGCTAAGCCATTAACCTGATTGGTATTAATCAGAGGTGTCCCATGAGTCATATTGGTTTGAGAGGCCTGGATGCTTTTCAGAAAAAGGGCTTTGTGGAATCAAATGAGAATTGATTGATGATTCCTGAGTGTATGTATCCAGCTAAAGAATGAGCCACATTATGGGTGCCTCGCTTTAATGAAACATGGTCCTCTCTGCACGCAGAGAAGGCAAGTTGGCGTAACAGACCCATTACAACGACAGGCACGGCTTCAAGTCACTTCTCTAGCTGTGGGATTAGGAAACACTGATTTATCTGTAGTTTCAGCCCATCTTCCAGAGTTCACTGTTGTATATTTTTAAGACACAGGACATTGGGTTTGTCAGAAAGGGGAGAGAGAGAGAGAGAGAGAGAGAGAGAGAGAGAGAGAGAGAGAGAGAGAGAGAGAGAGAGAGAGAATTGTCTCATCGATGGTAGATAAGTGATAACTTTGGCATCTTATGCACCTCCAAGGATAGTTTTTGGAAGAACTAGCACAGAGGTTTTTTTTTTAAATTATTGCCATCCATGAACTACAGATTCTATAACATGTTGAAAACATGCAACTTGGGGAGACGGTGACCATCTATACCACTTTGGCCTCTATTTTCCTCGCTCTTACCCTTTCCCTGTGGCTTCTCCTCTCCCACCCATCAGAGATTCATCCTTTTCCTAGCGATCCATTGCTCCTCTTCCTAGCCTCTCTCTCACGTCTGGGTCTTCTTAATCAATTATTTTTGTGAATGGTATAGGAAGGACACATGTTAGAGGAGAAACTTTTTTTACAGTCTCTCCAAAGCCCCCTGGACAACACAGCCCACCTGCTTGAGACAAACATCAATGGACGTAGCTTTCAGTCAAAGCACAGAAACAAAGTCAAGGAGTCTGCTAGGGGATTAAGCCCCTGACCTTGGCATCATGAGCATCATGTGGTAATTAACTGAGTTAACCAGAAACAGATGCTCTGGACAGCTGAGGTGACTCTCTCTAGAAAATGCCAAAACAAAACAAAACAAAACAAAAAAGCATTCTTCAGTTATCTGATTCAATTATTTCCTGGGGAACCTTCTTAAATACTTTGGCTAAATGGTTGTCTGCAAGGGCTTTTACTATGTGAATGACATGAAAAGAACATAGATATTAGAGCAACTACCTGGATTATTAAACAGCATGTACATTGAATGGCATAGCACGGAAGTTATTTTCCCTAAGGGGTATATTTAAGTTGGAAAATGAAATTACGTTAACTAAAGGGTTTGTAATAACTTAATCCTAGTTAATTTGTCCTTCCCTACACTGCTCAAATACAGATATTAAAGATCTAGAAATGACCAAGGCAAAGTGTGTTGATAAGGTCTCATCTACTCTCCTCCACAAAATAGAGTCAGTTGGTTTCTATTGTTGTTGGTGGTGGTGTAGTGTAAGTGGCTGTTTTGTCATATGCTTAAAAATGTAGTGTGTGTGTGTGTGTGTGTGTGTGTGTGTGTGTGTGTGTGTGTGTGTGTGTGAAGCATACGGATATATTATACATACAAAAGTGTAAGCACAGTGATATAAAAACCTAAGTAATGGTGAAAGTTCAGGAAGGAAAAAGAAAATACCATAAAATAGTATTGTTCATGTGTACAATACAAACCAGGCAGTATACAGTTATTAAAGATATTCTCAGATATTTATAAAATACAAATATTCATGGTCTAGAAAAGCTGCATAGTGGCTTCTGACACCCGGACCTGAAATGAAAGTATGCCAAGGTTTCTACCAAAGGGCACGAGCACTTTGTGATAGGATGGAGAAGATCTCCATCCATGACATCCCTGTGGGACAAGGCACTAATAACGACCGAGTTATGGCCATGGCTTCCAGTGATAATGACACAGGTCATATGACACCTATCATTTGTCCTACTTACATGACATTCGTCAGGTAATTCTTGGATTTTGGAGTAAGGTTCTTAAGCTCAGATCTTGATTTTTAGGTCTGCCTCTTTTTACAACATGGACTGAATCATATTTCTATATATTCTGAATCTCACAGAACTAACCATTGTGCAAAGCACACTTCTCAAAAATATTTAGCTAATGATTGATTGATGAACAAAACTAAGAGACATCTATCATTTTTGCATGAATGAGATTTCTCTATTCTTCACTAAACATCTCCTAATTACATGCCATCCCTCTCCCTGTAGTTAAAATGGGGAAAGGCAGACGTGCGCAAACACTGAGACCCCAGAGCCTTGACCTAGCCCAAAGGTGATGCGAGGAAAGGTACTAATCCAACTGTGCAAACCAGAATCTCTACCGTGGGGAGTTTGAATTGAGACTAAGCTAACTTTATTAGTCTGATTTAACCCTTTGGTGGGGTGTTTTAATATTAGGAAGTCTTGACATTTTTGGGAACATTGTTAATTTCTTTTGAGATAAGATCTGACTCAATAGTCCAGGTTGGTTCTGAGTTTACTATGTGGCCCTGACTGGCCTCACATTCAGAGCAGTCCTCGTACCTCAGCCTTCCGAGTGCTAGGATATCCCACCATGCCCGGCTTGGGGACACTGTTACATTCTGAACATATGGAAACCAGTCAATTCTGTAGAAACTAGGGAAGAAGGACACATAAATGTGAAAAAAGAAAGGAAAAACTAAGAGATTTCAAAGATACTGCTTAACTTCACTTCTTGAATTAAGTTTCTTGGCTCTCTAAGAGATCTGAACGTACATAATAAGCATTGTTTTTTTTTTATTGCTGTTGTTGTATTATAGCCTGGTTCAGCCTGACATATTAACTAATAGGATAGACTACAAGACTTTAATGTGACATTCACAACTCATTAAATATCTATTAACTATATACTACCTCCCAGGCGCTCTTCTAGGATGTTCAGATTTATAAGAAAACAAAACAAAGGCTCTGCTGTGCTCTAGGCTATCCTACCCTTCCTTACACTTTACCAGAAGCTGGAGATGCAGGCAATACTCCCGAGTGTTAGCTTAGTTGTTTTGAACTGAAGGTTAAACAGATGAAAGGGGGCTTGACATAACATAGTCAGAGAGGAAAAACTGAAAGAAAAAGAATTTGATAGATTGCAGCTTGATACAAAAAAAGAGCACTCAAAGATGCATAAAGTTGTGACTCTTTGGTGTGTATGGCAATTACCTGATCTTATTAAAATACAGCCCCATTCACTCCTGGAAAATCTTTCTCCCAAGATCTGAGGTAGGCCTTGAAACTGTTCATTGTCCCTCAGGTGATATAGACAGTGGTGGCCCATGTGGCACTTTTTAAGTATCAGTGGTCTAAAGAATGCATGAGCTTAACAAATTCTAAAAACTGTTTGAAGAATTAACAATGATCCTTCCCAAATACTTCTATAAAACAGGACAAGAACCTAAATGTCCGTTATTTAATGAGGAGCAAAAAATAAATGGGGCACATCCTTCTAATGGAATAGTGTTTACTTAAAAAGGAAGCAATACATGGTACGTGCTAAAACTTGGATGAACCTTGAGAACATTACAGAACCAAAACAAAGCCACAAAATTCTACCTGCTATACAATTTTATTTTTTGGAAAATGTCCAGAACAGGCAAATCCATACAGACACTCTGCAGGTCAGTGTTTGTTGGAGGCTGCAGGGAGTGAAGAGGAGAGAATTACTGGGTTCCTTTCAAAATAATGAAAAAATTCTGAAACTAGACAGTGACAATGACTGTGGAGGAGGAAGGTTTTTTCCCCCCTTACTTAATTCACAGTGGAAACCCCTGTAACAGGAGAAGATTAACAAAAGAAAAATATACACAATTATTTGACAAATTTCACACGAAACTGGAACCTTCATAAATGAATATCTAAAGAAATATGGGACGCTATTTTTATGCTTATGTTCAGTGAAAAGTGGACGGTTTGGGAGAAAGGATTGGAAGGAAGGCAGAGGGGATAATCCAATGGTAATTCCTGGGAAGGAGCTTAGGAAGTTCTGTCTGCTCTGACTTTTCCTGGCGTCTTTCTGTAACACTCCTTCCCTTCAAGTATAGAGCAGGACACCTGTCACATCAGCATCGTTATCACTGGGGAGGAAAGGACGAGGCCAGTATTCCCTTCCTAGATTTTGCAGCCTGCCTCAGGAGAAAAGAGCAGCAGGTTCTGTTCCTGACATTTGCTCGGTTTCCTCCATTTAATACACTCTACATGGCAAGGTATTTTAGGGTAGGACATCTTGAAAATCAGTGGATTGTAGACTTTAAAAGAATACGTGAATTCCATCTTAATAAAGCCATTACTAATTTTTTAAAAGAAAGAATGGACCTCCTTGGGATTGGTGACAGACTGACATTTTCTGTCAATCTACTTAACGCTAACTGCAGCGTTCTCTCTCTAGCTGGGTACTCCTTGAGCTGTATGTTGAAGAAAGGAAATATAACCTCCACTCTTAACTTCTAAAATCCTTTCTGATCCTGAGATTATATAGTAAATAGATCAATAAAAAGATCATGATTGTAAGCGTATGGTCAACAGATACATAACATGTGTTCGTCTCGTGAATTCTTTGGGTAGCAGGAACAAGTACTATCTTCTTAATTTTCTTTTTAGGCAACCAGTATCCCACCTAATTTGTATCAGATAAAAATATAAATAATGCTGTATTGTAGTTGAAATTTGGTGATAGTATGAACAAGGCTCTGGTTTCTACAGACGGTACCACAAAAATAAAAAGAAAGAAAGAGAGAGAGAGAGAGAGAGAAAGAAAGAAAGAAAGAAAGAAAGAAAGAAAGAAAGAAAGAAAGAAAGAGGAAAGGAGGCAGAAAAAGAAAGAAGAAAAAAGAAAAAATGAAAAGAAAGAAAGAATGAACAAACAAACCTACCTAGTGCTACCTACCTAAAGAGGTATTGTAGACATACGGCACATATAGACTCTTGCAGACTCAGAAGCAAATTTACAGTGTTGATGTGAAGAAAATACTACAGCCAACTGGCTAAAATTATGGATTTTGGAGCCAGCCCCCTTAGACACAAAACTTGATGTTGCCACTAACTTGTTGTGTAATTTACTAAATCTCACAGGCTCCTTTACTCTTTTATCAGCAAAATGAGGATGACAATGGGTGACTTTCTCTCCCTGCCTACTGTTTAGGCATATGATACTATTTTGTAAAGCGTTTTGAGCAGAGGAGTGGCACATTGGAAGCACAGAATCAGGTTTTGTTAAATAAATCTCTAGAGTTCATTTGGGATTGTCTTGTAAAGATGTCTATCCAGACGTAAATCCTTATGAAAACAGGAGACCCTTCTAAATTTCTCTCTTTTATTAGATAATTTCTGTTTTGTTACCTCTACAAACTCTTAATTTTCCTGGTTTCTACTTAAAACCCTTTTTTATACATGTAATATAATCATGGCTAGGTTTCTGCATAAAGTATATTGAACACAGAGCTATTTCTTAAAGAATCAATTAGGGATATAAAGAATTTGCCTTGTTTTTCATATAATTTTGAAAAATCTTCCCAGAATAAAAATGCCTGAAGATTGTGGTGGTGCATACCTATAAGCCCAATACTTGGGGTGCTGAGGCAGGAGGATTGCTGGGAGTTCGAGCCAGCCTCACCTATAGAGTGAGTTCAGGATGAGCCTGGGGCCCCTCCCCCCAAAAAAAAGTCTTAAGATCTGAATACTAAACTATAATTCATTTAATCCTCAAATAGGCATTATAATCTCAATTTTTCTGGTGAAAGAGCCTCATCTCAGGGGATTTAAGTGACATCTGCAGGCTCACACAGCTAGCAAAGAGGAGTAGTGACAAGATTTAAAGCCACAGCAGTATAGCCTACCACCTATGTTCCTTCAGCTTCCTCTGTTCCTCACAGCACCATAGTGACCATTACATGTACATTTTTGAATGGCAAGCCATATTTTCATCCTGTACAAATGTTTGCTACTGAATTCTCTAAAATGTAAAATATTTCATTGGTTTACTATTTTCAACCTACGGAAGAAGAGGAGGAACTTGTAAGAGGGAAGCTAAAATGCTGAGGTCTGGCCCTGACCACTCGTTGTGCCAGGCAAGGACAGGAATCGGCGATTCCCGCTGTCATTGCTCTCAGGAGGTTTTTGCAAGCCAACCAGCAAAAGTTACTGCCTAAGTACTTATTTGTCTTCATTGCTTTTGGGGACCAGTAGGATCCTTGTCAAGCCTGAGTGATTGACCCCGGGTCATTCACGTGCCTCTCCTCAAGGATGCAAAACCCCTCTTGACTTAGCCAGAGACATTAAAGAAAGCTGCTTGACGTTAGACATCAAATTGATTTCATGCCAAGATTTCACTCAACCGCGGGTGACAACCATTGACGTGTCAAAGCCTTACAAGAAAAAATAAACACGTCTGATGCAAAGAGTCCTTTGTTTTTGATGCCATGTTGAATTATGCACCTTCTCTCAGATCTGACACCAGCTGTGACTATTCTCTACAAAGCAGGGTGGAGGCACATAGGTTCTCAAATTGGAACAGCAGAGGAAGTCAGAGGACAGGAGATTCAAAGGTGGCTGCATATTTAGGACTGAGGGAAAACCAACTTCCGGTATCCCTCATCTTCCTTTTCTTATTCAGTCCTGTGGAACCCGACTCGTCATCCTCTGCCTCCTGCTTCTGAATGCTTGAAGTCACTTACTTGTCTGTCTTCCCTAGAGAGCGAGTCTGACGTTCAGAAATGGCTTAAAATCTCTTCCGATATTCTTGTCTTCAGTCACGTCTGTTCAAGGTGACCTGAGTCTCAGGACAGCCATTCTTAGCAGCATCTCAGCTGTTGGGGGTGGGCTGGAAGTGGGGGCTGCCCACAATTAAGGCCTGGTCTGTGCCTATTTTTTTGTCATCCGACTCAGCCTGAGGGATGCATAATCAGTTCTCTGATGAGCTTCCTAGCTTCTGGTTTTCCTGAAATCTTTTCATCCAGCTGTGTTTACTCTTTTTGTTTTTTTTGCAATCTGTCTGAAGAAGACGGAGAATTTGCATAATTAAGAATGACCTGAGCAATCTCTGCTAATGCCTCCACTAAAACCTCTGACTATCCCTGTTAACTAATTACATCTATCATTGTGTCAGACAGGTAAAAGACTCCTTCAGTCTGTTGAGACAACATTATTCACCTGGGATTATCAAAGGTTTCAATTTTGGCCATTAGCTGAAATTGCTAGGGTCATTCATTATGGCAAATTCTGCATCCTTTGCAGACAGACCAAAGTAAATGCAGAATCAGGAAAAGATTAAATAGCCATGCATCAGAAGCCTAATTCAGGACCTCAGCCTCGTCTTTGTTAGAGCTTAAGGATGAAAAACGAACAGAAAAATCTTGTGTGTTTCTTTGTTTTAAAGCAGTAAATATTTGAGCTTTGGCTTTTAGGTGCTAAAGAGGACCATTTCTCTTCCAATTTCATTCAGCCTTTTAAACATTTATTTTAGTACATCAATAGGGAAAATATTAAAGTAGTTAGAAACAATGAAGTCCTAAGACTTAAAATTAAATTTCAAAATTAGCTGTCACCCTAATTCCCCATTCTCAGATTCCACTCTTAACTACAGATTGCAGATACAATCTCACATTGCTATTGGGAAAAAAATGGGAATTGTACTCTTCAAGTTAAAATTTTTCGACCTTTATCATGAACATAACATAGAGAGACCGGGAGATAGGCAGAATACTAGATTTAGACAAAACAACAAACATAAATTCATGAAAATATCTCTAAAGAAATTGAAATATAAGCTTGGATGTTCAGTATTGGTTTAAATTCCTTCTATATGTACCTCTCACTTTCCGAGCACATGGTTTCTCACCTGTCCTCCATAGAATTTGGCAACTTTGTCCCAAGTCAATGAATATATTTTATGTTGGGCAGAGTCTATTATATAAGAAAGATATTATGATCATGGAAAAGAATAACAAATACCATAATAAAATATAAATAGTTTATGTTCAAATTGGAAAGACAGGTCATATAGAAACAAATATAATTAGCAATTAAACAATATTGTTTGTTAACAGCATGTTACTGTGATTTCATGAAAGACTCTCACTGTCCAGTCACACTGTCTAATTTATCTTTTATGACACCTTTCCATGGGAAGTGCACATGAGCACCACGCTCATTACACGTGTGCTTGCCTTGCAGAAAGGAAAAGCCAGGAGATCATAGACCAGGTCACTAGAGAACTCGAATCACTGCTTAATGGAAATCATTCCTCTTACAGATTTTTTTTTGGGGGGGAGAGAAACACCAACCCAAAACATAATAAATTAAGAAAATTATATATTATACTTAGAAGTTAAAAATCCCCTAAGTACCATAAAATAGTTTGTAATTACTGGATGCTACAAATCAATCATGAGGCGAAAAGAATCCCATTGTGATGATAACATTTGATCAAAAATTTAGACGAAAGTGAGAAGGTAAGATTCGGTAGTACACAGGGGAAGTCTTTGTGGTATAGAGTCCTCCCACCCTCCTGGAGGAAAGAGAGAACTCAGAGCTGGGCACAGTGGAACAGCTGGGTGGAGTCCTCAAGGCACTGAACCTGGAGCTGCGACCCCCCCCACCCCCCCAGCAGGTCAGTAATGTCTGAGATAAGGGAAGAATAGGAGTGAGAGTAGGAGCTGAAGTGAAGAAGTAACTAGCAGAGGGATCCCCTCAGGCCTTTGAAAAAACTTGGGCTTTCTGATAGGTTTGGAACAAAGAAGTAAAATACACTTATCTCCATTTTTACAGACTTTCTCTGTCTGGCAGCTGTTCTGAGGGCAGCCTGCGGGGAGGACACAGTAACATAACCACAGGAGGAAGAGGGCTGAGGGCTGAACCAAGATGTCAGCATAGCAGGGGGAGAATTAATGTCACTGTTATACTTTCTGAAGGTGGTACCAGGAAGATTGCCTACAGATTGAGTGAGGGACAATGCCGGAAGTGAGAAGTCCTCGGTGACCCCTATACTTTCTTTCTTGAACACCTGGAAGCACAGGGGTGTCACGAATTGAAACAAACAATAGACTGCATGTGACCTGGAAGGGAGAGCAAAAACTACTTGAAGAGAGACTCATCACCTATCATTCTATTAGACACTCAAAGATACTGAGAAAGTAGTTGGATATTCCAATGTGATGTTCTACCTGAAGATGCGTGAATTTGGAAAATGACAGGGAACCGATGTTATGTAAGGTCATTGGCCTGGATAAGATCGCCAAGGGTGTGAGGGTCCATAGAGAAGGATTGAAGCATTGGTTCTTCCAACTTTCTAATGTGGTAAAAGAGAACATAACCCCCCAAGAGGACTCTCCCAAAGCTAGTGAGGGAGGTGCTGCAGAAGCTTGGAAAGAAAGCGTTTCAAGCAGGAAGGACTGAACAACTATGGCAAAGCCGGGCAAGTGCAACGTGTCTTGGGACTCCAATGTGGATTTAGCGATTGGAAGAAACACTGATTTTGACAAGAGCAGTTTCAATAAAGGGGTGGAAGAAAAGGCCTGGTTGCATTTATTTTAATAGTGAATGAGCAGAGAGAGAAAGAATAGAAGCCTTTGTACTGTAAAATTAGAAAAAAAGCAATAAAGAAATCTTCTAAAACACATATATGACTTAAGGAGTTCTTATAAGATAAATACTATATTAGCCACACTTTAGAACAAAAACAGGACTCTGCCAGGCACCCGCCCCTGTCGCTCATTCACGTGTCACATCTCTATTTCAAACACTTTGCGGTATACAACATCCTGATTTGTGCAGTAATCACTGCCTTGTGCTTAGGATTCTATCAGTCAGTTGTGCCTTCTTAGACTTCAGCCTTGCCCATTTAAAAATATTTGTGTGTTGCGAATCTCTTCTAACATAAAGGTTTTACCTCCATCCTTGTCCCAATAAACTCATGCATCCAGACTTTGAACAATGACAGCTGCTAATATCACCTAAGAGAGAGGGGGAGAGAGAGAGAGAGTATGTGCCTCCTAGTAAGAGAATTCAGCACCAACAAGAAAGTGTCTTGCTGAATGCATCAGACACAGGCTACATCAAGCTGTCAATTTGCAGGAAACACGAAGAACAAAGACAGTATTGAACCTCACCATGAATATGCTGTCACCAAAATGCAGACTGGAAGAAAACTACAAAACTACAAATGTAACGCCCTTAGATTTTTCAACAAAAAGAAAGTTTTATTTTATCATGAAGAGATAGTAATTGCCTGTCAAAAGATAATGACAATGGCTAAGTAGAGAGAAAAACTAGCTGTGCAGGTGGAATCGGGAAAACTGCTGGCCTCGTCCTTATCTACACAAATCAGGAGGCATTGAGGGTTTACCTGTGAGGATGGAAAGAGAGAGAGAGAGAGAGAGAGAGAGACAGAGACAGAGACAGAGACAGAGACAGAGAGACAGAGACAGAGAGAGAGACAGAGACCTGGATGCCATATGCCTGGGAAAATGGCTACAGTAGTGGTGCTCTTTGATGCTCAGAGTGCATCAGTATCCTCAGTGAAAAAAGGAACAGTCCTTAGCTAAGGATGTGGATGGGAATTAGTGACATGAGCTTTGGGGAAATCTTGAGAGGAAGCAAGTGATAGATTAGGAAACTGTGTGTGACTGTTTCAATAGAGTTTTCCCTTTTGGTTACATGCATATTTGTGAGTACCTTGTAACCTTTACTATGAGAATAATTCTTTCAGCCTAAACTATTTCAGCAGTTCTCAAGAGTCGGGTCCTCATAGAGTCCTGCCTCTCACGTGTCCTCTTGCCTGTCAAAGCCCACCACTAGTGTCAACTCGTTCTACTTATTGTGTGCTACTTCCGACCGGCCACGTGACTCCACACTGTGTCAGATTAGCCACACGGAGGCATTTCCCAGAATTCTCTTTCCCATTTGGCTCTTGGCTTAGTCTTAGTCACTGAGAATCATGACATTGGAAGGTAGAAATGAAAAACTCTCTGAACTCGAATGCCAGGCATCCGCACCGAGGCAGCTGCTGCGTGTTGCTGATGAGCAGCTGCGGCAGCTCCTGGGCCTCAGCTCCTTGGGAAGCAGCCAGATTTCCTTCTTCTGTTTCTCTAAGTCTCGGGCCAAGCCAGTGCACATCTCCATGGTGAAGACTGAAGGGTCTCCCCTGACCAACTCATCAGGTTGAAGGTAGTAAAAAACAGGGAGAGACTGCAGTTTGTCCATAGGGGTTCTGGCTTGTCATTGGGCTCATTTTGTGGAGAAATTCACTGTACTGAGCACTGGCATGACAGTTCCAACAAGTTCAGGCCCCAACACCAGAGACAGGGCAGCAGGCTGCTCCACCTGCTCCGGTGGAGGCTGAAAACTGAACCCCGGTAATAACAGCCTTATTCTACATCATTCACAGCGGAGTTGCTTCTCCAATCAAACCTGCCTCACATCCTGGCCCTGGCCTAGTTTATCGAGTTAGCAGTCCACGCAGAATACTGGTCCTGCTGCCCTCCAATAAGATTACCTCAGCTCAAATGCTGAAGGTTCCTTACTGCAGTCAGCAAAAATAGGAAAGACAGCCCGCCTTGCCAATCCTCTCTTCCAGAGGTAGAAAGAGGACAGGGCCTTTGTCCCTGAGGATGTTTCTTTCCTCAAGTGAATCAAACTTGCAATCCCTAATATCAGAACAATGTGGTTGCCATGCTTGAGTCTGAGATGAAATGCTTTTTATAAGAGCTAATCAGATTCTACATTAATGAGAGAAATATGAAGCTAATCAACACCACAGAAGGTCTCTAGGCTCAGGCCTATTAAACTTCATAAAAAATTAATGACTGAAAGAGCAGACTCTTTTGTAAGGGGTCTCTTGTGGTTGGATAAGGGCCTAAAGTCCCATTCACCTCTCATTACATTGAATTAGCCTCACTTTCTAACCCAAAATATAATCCATCAAGTGGCATTTTCCACTGGGTGTTAGCCGGCCAATGTTTGAAAACACTTGTAAAATATTTATTACTTTTTCTCTCTCGCTTTCTTCCCTCTGTCCCTTTCCCCTCCCCCACCCTCAGCCAATTTCCTCTCACCTCATTCACCGAGGCTTTTCCCATTTTAATTAAAGAGATTTGTACTCCTAAAGCCTTCTGGGAAATGTCTTCAATGATTGTGGTTTGTGGAGGCGTCTGGAGCTGCTTGGCAGGAAACCCCAGCCCTCTGCTCAGAGCACGCACAGCATTTGCTTCTGAGTCAGTAGCCAGGAAAGGCCAGGCAAGGATGGGAATCAACTGGGCTGAAAAGTAACCTTCGAGCTTCCCTTCCTACCTGCAGTTGCGTCATCTCCGTGTGAACGCTCACAAGAATCATTGAATAGATTCAGCAATTTTTAATTGTTTACAAAACTGACAGGGCCAAGAGCAATTACATCCAAATCCTCATCTTTCCCTTCAGCTACTGTTGTCCCTAACTGCAACTCACCTCCTTCATGCTGCTATTGTGGGCTGGAGGAACCCATCTCCAACCCAGCAAGACGCAACAGGCAGCATTCGACTCTGGGACACAGCGAGCAGTAACTGGATAATGGAATAGGGCGGAGGGGCCCCTGTGTGAGTTCTAACCAGAACACTGATCATTAAAGGAATCCCTTTACATATTGAAACATTTTCTATATTTAAAGGACTCGGGTAAAAATAAAAATGGCAGTGCTACTGGAAGCCTTCTGGCATGCTAAATGATTACTAATCACACCACATGGGGTGTGACTGGAGGAGTGACAGAGTAGAGGCCCAGGGAAGTAATCTGGAACCCCTGAGAGACAATGCGTGGTTCACGGATAAGTGGAACAGAGAGAAGGGAACAGGAGTGACACACGGGAGAAAACTCAAATGAAATATGTACAAACATTGTGGCAAGAAAGCCAACCCTGGAACGGTAGTTTGTTAAAGCCTCCAACTTCACCGCCAATGCAGGGCTCATAGACCAGTGCTGCCCAGCACCCCCAAACATGTTTAAATCTTTTTTCTTGTTCTAAAGATTCTAAACGTGGACACAGCCCTGGGGATTCTTGTAATACAAGCTATTAACAGATCCCTGCGGCATGTGCCAGAAGAGGTGTGAGAACGGGGGTCAGACGTCGGCAGCAGCGGTGTCAGGGTGTGTGTTTCCCTGATTACGATGTCGGCTCCTATTGCTCTTTCTCTGCTGACATGTGCACGAGGTCAGGAGCAAGGGTAGCTCATACTGGCAGCTCAGGAAGGGCTGCCGTACACGGTAGTTCGGTTTGTTTCTCAACAGGGCTCTGGGAATAAACTGAAGATAGACGGGCTGGTATGACAGGCCCCAACATTATGCTTAACTGTTCTGCTTGACATGTGACTAGCTTTATAATAAAGGCCTAAGCATGAATTACAAAAAAAAATGTCCTTATTGGCTCAATGGTCGGCCTTCTGACGAACAAAATTTGCCTGAATGCACCCATCAACTTGGACATAACTGAGAGCACAGTGTCATAAAGCCCATGAACTTGGCAGGACAGACGTTAGGCCACCTTTAGGAGGGTTGACCTGAAATTCATCTAATAAGCTTTTAAAACTTGATTTCCCTCAATAATATTTAACTTCTTTTAAGCTGTAACCTACAAGCAATGTGAAGTCATTAATTATAGAAAGTGGGAGGTGCCTAGAAGTCTGCAGATTATAAAATAACATAGGAAAAAAGCAAGCTAGGCTCTGAAGAATTATTAAGCATCATTGGGTGTGTAAGAGAGTGTGGAGGAGGGAGGGGAAAAGATGATACCTTGTTTCAGTAAAATAATTCTGAAAGATCTCTACCAAGACACAACTGTGTGTATGGATTAACTGGGTATTCATGAGCCTTTTACCAATAAAGAAATGAAGTTCTCAAATTGCCTACATTGCTCCAATCCAAGGTAAAGGATTTTCAGAAAAGCTGTCAGTTAATTATGTACATATGGACACATACGCACACATATGAACAATGAGGCTTTGAAGTCATAGTCATACACATAATAAGTACTGTGGAATCTCTGATCCAGGCAACTGCTTAACTCTGTTGTTGTTTGCTATTCTCTTGTACAATTTTCATCTGGACTTTGTGACGCATTTATATGAGGATTGCAGATGTTTGAGGGCGGCTGAAAATAAGTTCATTTGCTTACCAAAGAACACAATGGTCCCATAAAATCTCTGTCCTTGGGTCCATTTCTTACCATGTTAATGGTTCATATCAGGTTGAAGATGTGAGCACAGAACTTCTGTTCTGAAAACCTTTCTACATTAGCCTATGTCCTGATTTTTTAAAGCTGTCCTTGGTACAAAATGTGCAGAATGCCCTTCCTTGGGCACACCATCTCATTTATCTTCACAACACCATACTACCAATATAGCTGATATTCTCTTTTTATTGATTAGGATGATAGTGCTTCAAGGGATTAAGTGACTTAGCAAAGGCTACACTGTTAAAAAAAAAATAATATAATTGTGAGACAAGCTCAGGTCTTTTCTCTTCCCCAAATTGAGCAATTTATCTCAATAACATCCTGGAGCTCATCGGCTAGTATAGTCAGAAACCCACATTAAAAAATTATCTCTTATTCTACTTGAAGTAAAAATAGGCATGTATCTGAGTATTCCAGTAAGACAGTTTATGCCCTTGTAGTAGTAATCCTCTTAGCAAGCCTGAGCCACAGCCCCAATATTCAACTTATTTATCCTTCTTGCACACTGAATCAAGCACGGTTCCTTCACTCCCTTAACCAGTAGAATGCCGAACTAATCTTGTGGAACCACTGTCATGGAGAAAGATCGGATTGCAATCAAGGTACAAGAACCACGTGTCCAAGAGTAGGTCAGAAAGTATGCACTTGACCTTTGCCTAAAGACCAAGGTGCCATAGGATCCAAGGTGCCATAGAATGTGTTACCTGCCCCTCTATTTTTGCTAGACAATGTCTATTGCATTTATCTAACCCTAATTATTTGATGGAACTCAGGTGTGGGAGTGGAGAACAAATAACTCCTCTCTTTAGTCTGTAAGTCACCAAATTGAGAGACACCCGCCACCTCACTGGACCTGGTTCAGTTGATGAGATTCTGCGCCTCAAGCCTGTGGCCAAACCATAATGGAGGTGAAGGTACTCTGTAAATGGGGAAAAACGGAAATCCCTAGAGGCTATTTATTAACGTGTATTTCTAACATTAGCTCTCATGAATTACCAGGGCCCTTTTCTAGAGAGCAACAAACTCAAATCCTTATATCCTCAGCATTGCTCTCATCTGCTTTTCAGGGGCTTTGGTGAAGATTTTTAGAATTAAATTCTTGCGCAACTTCCATGTTAAGGAATTTCTTCGGAAAGAATCTCGTTGGGCAGCTGAGATCCCTCAGTTGCTAAAGTGATCATCACATCTCTGAACAACTACTGGAGTCTCTGCTGGGTTCTCTGGGCAGTGCTTTCAGACCCAAGACTTTGCAGCTACTTGCCTGTGTCCAGGATTAGCAAATACTTCCACAAGAAAAAAAAAAAAAAAAACTAGCATATATTCAGTTCACTCTCCTGTAGCTTTTCTTTCTTTCTGAAGTTGACCTCCCTGCTCCAAATCTTTCTACTATCTCCATGGTGCCGGTCTTAGTTCCTTTCTCATTGCTGGGACAGAATACTCAACATCCACAACTTAAGGGAGGAAAGATTTATTTTATCTTACAGTTTGAGAAGGTCACAGTCCTTGTATGAGTAAGTGGCTGGACGTGGTAGGATCATACGATAGGGCTGCAGCCAGGGCCAGAGAGCCAGAGGCAGAAGTCCTCAAGGCATGGCAGAACAGAGCCAAGTCTGGAGGAAAGGTAGATCTAGGACACACCCGTTAAGGTCAAGCTCCAAGCATCCACCCCTTTTAGCTAGGCCTCACCTCTCAATGGTGTACAGTATCCATTGGTACATGAAGATTCGGGGGGGGGGGGGGGGGGCGCTCCAGATCCAAACCCCAATAGTACCATTACCCAGATGATTTTTGTGTTTCATTGGGCTGTTCTCCTCTTCTTCCTCCTCCTTTTTCCCCTTGGCTGGAGCATTGGCCTACTCAAGCTACTCTCTCCTGCTAGAACTAGTAAATTCTTAACCACCCAATCTAAAGTAGCCAACTCTGCTGTAACTCTCTATGACCTACTGATTACTTCTAACACACAAATAAGTTCACTGACGTTACCTGATGTCTTCTCTCGCTTTATTTTTTTTGTTCCCATCCTATAACGTTGCTTGTTTTACTTTGTACAAAAGACACCTTACCTATTGGCGATGTTCTTGTACATTCAGACAGAAAGAGAACCAGGCACATGGTTGGGTTCTTAATACATCATGTAGTGAGCAAACGTTGAATAAATGAAATAGGCACATTTTGGAGGAAAATAAAACAGACCTCAAATCAACAGCTCTCCTTTTTTATTGATTTGTACTCTATACACGGCTTAAAATAAAATTTTGTCCTTTGACAGTTACAAAATACATTCCAAATAATGTGTGCTTTAAAGAATCACACACTAGGGTGATTGTACTTGACAAAACCAAATTCTGCTTCACTGAATAACTAATTTATCCAGCAATTTGTTTTAAAGCCACATATCACAGTTTCAGATTTTCAATTTTTAGGATTATTCTTTTATTGTTGTGTGATTTCATTGCCACTAAGGAAAAAAACTACCAAAAAATTAACCCTATCTATTTCAGTTCTGACTAGTTTTGATCATGGGACTCTTCTCTCTACCTAACTTTTCATTTCCTTGTCACCTGTGGTCACAGAATTCTGTGCTTGCCATATTTACCTTCATCCATCACGGGTAATACCACCAAATGATCATCGATAATATTATAAAGAGAAAGCACAATCACCAGTATGATGGATGAAACGATCTCTGCAAACTGAAGTCACTATTAGTCAGCCCCTTGTCATTTTTCTGGTGACCCAAGAAGCTGCAAAGGTTCGCAGGTCTCATCGAGCCCCGCTGGCCATGGTGGCTTTCTTCATTTAAAGCTCAATAATTGACTTGCAATGAATCCTGTCCTTCGATTTCACATAGTGTTTAAGTTCAATAATTATCACTCACTATGTGGAAAAGAAGAGGGTTATTGCAAGCTGCTGGCCACGTGTTTATTGGCTGTAACACAATGACAATAAAACACCAGCACACGTGATGCTGTAATGCTTCTGCTGTAGTGAATCTTTGCGTCATCCACTTTGGTTTCTCCAAGAACAATCTCTTGGGAAAATCCCATAGAATTAGGTGTGGCTCATTTCACATGCCAGGGAGCCAGGAAATTACAGAGTCAATGAGGTATTTCACTTATAACTCTTCTTTAAAAATTAATTTCATTAGTTACTAATGAGGACAGGCCGAGAGACAGTCTTTGCCTCCAATTGTTTGAATTGAGAAAAAAACCTCTTGCTTCTGGGAGTCTCATAATCAACCATAGGAAGCCATCCCTAGGGTCACAGTGTCCAAGTAAAGAACACAAAATGGCTGAGAGAAAATAACACTTGGTGATGTACACAGTTTCAGCTCACTGTCAGGAATAGGCTCTGCTTACAAAATATGTCTTTATTTTTCCCACTCTCAGGTAATCTCAGGCATGAGCTTAGAAGTCTTTGGGAAACAATTGTTTTCCCTTTGAGAACCCTACCATGGCAGAGGTGCCAGGATAAGGTTTGGAACTGGATACATAGGTGGTACAACTTCCTGTAGTAAGTCGTCTCAAAAATGGAAAACGTTGAGCTTTGCTAGTGACATGTCGGGGTTTCAGAATTCACTAAATATTTAGCTGTACACGTCTCATATTTTTAAGAAGTTAGAGTCTTACCGATGAGATTGAAAGGACTTACTGATAATAAGCCACATTTCTCTTAACAGAGCACCAATGCCTTGAGGAAAATAGTGATTATTCATCTATAAACAGATTACCAGTAGTCTAAACCAGGAGCCTGCGCCAAAGGCAGCAATATTAACATTTAACTTCTGGTGTTCTTGAGTGTTATTGAAATTTTCTGTAAATCCACAATCTAGCAAATATACCATCACCAGGAGTTTTTGTTAGCAATAGTGAGTGGAAATCAGCACACCTGAATGATGTCAGGACAGCCACCAGAGCCTGGTCATTATCCATTGCGGCTCTATCATGCCCACCAGTCTTTTGACACAACCCATATATACACATACATGTATATCTCTCAGCAAACTTTAGCGAATTATGAGTGCAGAATTTGTTGAAGAGGGGTAGCACAGTGCATTAGGCAATTTTCCATCACTAGGACAAAATACCTGGCATTTGAAACATAAAGGAGACACTTATGTGCCTCAGGGTTTCAGATGGTTCAATCTATGGCTGGCTGGATCCAAGGCAGAACTGGCCTGGTGGAGGGGCCTAGCAGAGGAAGGGTGCTCAACCTATGAAAGTTAGGCAGCAAGGAAATGAGGAGGACCTGGGGACAAAAATATACCATTCCGGGTCATGTCTTCAGTGACCCTACCTCCTCCAGCCAATCCCTGTCTCCTCAAAGCACAGTCACCTAGAACTGGTGGACCAGTCCACTGATAGGTACCCTCATAATCCAATCGCTTTCCAGAAGCCCTGTCCCCAAACACATGAGTCTTTTGAAGGACATTTTAGATCCGTACCATAACACACAGCATTTCACTAATTTTTGAAATTCAAGAAGAAACTCATGGGTGAGAAGCTTGTGGAAGGCATATTTGAAATTTCCCAATTTCTCTTTCTTGTAAACAAAGAAAAAACCAAAACCTATGAAGATACATGATTTACCTAAGAATTTTATGCTACTTGCTAGCATAACCAGGACTCACATTTTTCTATATCATATTGATCTTTAAATTGTATTCCAAATTCAATTTGGTTTAGTCAGTACTTACTAAGAAGCTAATATGTCTAAGATAGACATAAGAAAAGTCTGTGTCGTATTCACTATAATAAATGTGATTATAATATCATTTATAAGAGAAGACTTAGCACCCACAAGCAATGAGACTTAGAGAACTCAAGAAATGTGCCTGTGGCCTGGAAGAATGGCGCAGCGGTTAAAATGCTTGCCTTGCAAGCTCAAGGCCCTGAACTTGATTCCCCAGCATCACACAAAGCAGGGTATGGTGGTGCACGCCTGTAATCCCAGCACTTGGGAGGCTGAGGCACGTGACTTGCCATGAAGTCCAGGACCAGCTGGGACTACTGAGTGAGACCCTGTCTCAAAAGAAAAAAGAAAAGAAAGGAGAAGAAAAGAAAAGGAAGGAAGGAAAGTGCCTATATATCCTCAAAATAGTAAAGAAAGCCAAAGTCTAAATTTGAGTCCATCCTCATTTCCAAAGCCTACTCTCATTTCACTGCCCTCCACTGAGGGGCAAGGGGTCAAGATTTTGTCTTATCTATCTCTGTATCTGGAAAAATCAGACTGCTACATCCTTGGAGTTCTAATTAGTATTTCAATGAGCAAATGCAAAAGATCTCAGGCAGGGTGTGAATTATGAGTATAGAATTGGACTGGAGGAAGAGTCAATTCTCAGGATCTTGACCGCTAAGCAGGTTGGAGATAAATGATGCAGGAAACAAAAAGGAAAAAATAGGACAAATATTAACTCTAACTAAACTCCTCTGCTCTATGTTTTTCTCCAGTGGATATCAGCTGCGTCCTGCAACGCCTTCCTCCCAGCCCTGCCCGTAGGACCTCTCCGAGCCAGAGGCGTCTTATGGAGAAGGGAAGAGGATAGGGCAACTCACTGGCTTTCTGTTCATAGCCCTTCCAAACCCTCCCCTGCTGCACACAGTCTGTGTTCTGGTAAGGATGGGCGGTACAGTGGTTGTTAAGCAAGAAAGAACAGGTGGTGGTGAGCACGGAGGGGTCAAGACAACTTTCACAGGACAGATTGGCTCCCTTCCCCCAGTTCATTATTGGCTCTGTCTTTTCACAGGGTGTGTGCCGGTGGCAAAGGTCGTTGTAATTTTGTCCAGAAGTGAAAGGCAGGGGATGATACAAAGAAATGGAGCACGTTGTTGCCGTATCTGAAAAACTGCCTGATATCTGACAGAATGTTTAGGTTTACTTGGCCAGCACACACGGGCACATGCGCGAGTGTGTGTGCGTGCACACACACACACGCACGCACGCTCAGATAGACAAACAATTCAATTGAGCCATGAAAACGACACCGACCCTGAGTCTGGAAAAAGTCAGGTATCAAGTCTAAAAGAATAATGTTCCTTGCATTTCCTTTCCATTCTTTTTGCGTCTGGTTTCCACGGGAAACGACAGCAAGAAGGGGAGGAAACAAATGTTCTCTTCTTAGCTAACACCACCCAGCTGAATTCAGTGAAAAAGTTGATATTTAGCATTATATAAAGGAAACTTACCGCCCTTAGTTTGAGTGATAACAGCAGCATCTATACAATTGTTTCCAATAAAACTGGAAATTTAGAGAATTCTATATGAGAGTGACTAACATGCATTCAAATCATTTGGATATATCAGGGAAATGCAGGTTTCTATTCCCAGTGTCTGGATCAGCCTGGGGTTCTGCATTTCTAAGAAGCTCCTGGCGATGCCAAGGCCGCTGATTGGTGGGCCACTTTTGGAATAGAAAGAGAGCAGGCCAGCCTCCCTGTGGGCAAACATGTGTTGTGAGATCTGAAGGGAAAGAGATAGAGTATCTTAGCTGCCAAATCATTTCCGACATCTGCCTAAAAGATAGTTGACTAGGAATCCACCCAGCGGCTCGGGGGTGGACCTTTGTCACTGACTACTTAGAGGTTCACTTCCTCTCAAGACGGGTGCAAACCATCCTAACAAAGGCACTCCTGGGAGGAGGCATCCACCCCTTTCCTCCTTCTTCAGGTGACACAGAGGCACCGAATGGTGGCTTGTGATCCATCTCCCATTACTGACAAGGCTGTGAGCTTGTCACAGCCCAGAGTGACAACTGCTCGGTCCCTCCACTCAACCCTGCTATGAAATACCAGATTAAATTTATGTCCTCCTTCACCCTATGGAGGGGTGTCTTGACATCCGGGGAAAATTGAGGGTAAGGAGGTCACTGCTGCTTTATTTGAGGCGCAAAGCCTATTCTCGATGCTGTTTGACATTATCCCAGATACGTTTTTAAATCTGTAACAGGAGTGAAGAGTTGTAATTGGTTTAAGGTATCCAGAGATTTCTGGGCAGGCAGGGTCTAAGCTGTTGTGCCTGCAAATTGCCAGTTGCTGAGGTATGAAGAATAAAAAATGAGCATCCGGCACTAGCTAGTGCAACCAACTTCTGCTGCTGAGGGTTCCCCGGAACCTCATATCCAGAGATGCCCCGGAACAAAATAATCCCTGTCTACTCCCATCCCGAGGAGGCCATTGCCTTTTTTTTTTTCAAACGTTCTTCAGTGTTCCTCCTGATCATGCTGAAAGTAGTAATCTTAGGGGAGTAAACACCCTGAGCTCTGCCTTTGAGGTCCAAGAGCTTCTCCTTCAGAGACCAGAGCGTAGAACCCAGGCAATTCTAAACTCAGCAGGCTCAAGGGCCACTGCATCCAGCACCCAGTTCCTTCTCAACCTGCAGTGTCCACTGTGTCTCCGCAGGGCTCTTCTCAACTACAGCCAGCCACAGCCTTTTTCACCTGTACTCTTTTCTCTCTTGGAAATTAAGAACTTTTAGGGGCGTGTTTTCCGGAAGCAGGTACCAAGATCTTTCAAACCTTCCCAGGGACTTCTTTTTTTTTTTTCAAAATTAATGAAACTTCCAAAAGCTTTTTCTGCCTCTGCCTCCAAATACCAGTTTCTGTTAATCCTTAAATATTTTTGCCTTGGCCTTCTTTCTTCTCATACTCCTTTTCCCTCTATCTGTTCCTCCCTTCTTGCTTTATGTGCGTGTGCACACAGACACATGCGTGTGCTCACACACACACACACACACACACACAAATCCCAATACTTTACTCTTTGCGGTAGAAGAGACTCTATAAAGATGCCAAGGATGATTTGGACTTGCCATCAAGAAAACGGACACGTGCTATCTTGAACTCAGGAAGTATATGAGCCATTTAACCGATAAAATGCATTAAATGAATTGCTATTGGTTTCCCTCCTCCTAGGAGAAAGCCTTAAGTCCTCATCTGCGTGCAGCACGGCCCAGCTGGTTGTCTTTCGGCGGAGCTGGGGTAGACAGAACTAGGGATTCATTTCCCAAGTTATAATCTCACAAGGCACCACGATCTGCTTCTTATCGCTTACCCGCCTCCGCATTTTTTCCTTCGTAGTCCATCCCTGGCTCACAAAAACTCATTCCTGAATGTACCCAGAGTTGCCCCTGGTGCATAAATGATGATTCTCTTCTGGACTAAGAGGCCACCAAGTTTACGTCAGGGCCACTCCCACCCACACACCTGGGTCATATGAAAATTCCCCTCGCCCCTCTGTCGTGATGTGTAACGTAGGCATTAGGGGTGTGTGCCAACTACATTTCACTCCCCTCCTCATCCTGTTATTCTTGGAATGGTCAGCCAGTTCCCATTTTCAGATACAAGGTGATACCTTGCCTTGCCTGTAATCTGCATTTCAATTCCAGAACCCTTGTCTACACAGCCAACCACGGACAACCGCAAGACTTATCTGGTCAAGTTCTCACAGCAGATACTGCTCCAGGGTCCATCCAGTTTTCCGTTAAAGGAAAGCAGACGTACAATCTTTACTCAATATGAGTGCTATTAAGCATATGCTTTTATATTTACAAATGAGAGTGCCTCTTCTCTGCAGTATGGTTTGGTTTTATCACTGATGATTTACTCACTTGTGCGGATGCATCCCCAGTATCAGGGACCTTGTTGAACTGAGTTCTATACTCTGGAATTTTACTGCCTCTTACCAAAGCTGATTTTCCAAGAGCCACTGTGAGAAAAATCCAAGGGAGACTTCTTCAAGGACAAGATGCTTTGAAAAATGGCGCAACTGTGAGAGGGGGAAAAAAGCAGTATCCCCCGTGAGGAGCCAACGCTTTTTAGCTGATGGCCTCATAGTCACATTTCCATTTAATTTTGAACTTTTGTGAAGATGCCATCAGTGATTTGGACTTGTCTTCAAGAGAACCGACACGTGGTATTCTGAACTCATGGAGTAAATGTGCTGTAAAATCGATAAAACACATTAAACAAATTGCTTTTGCCCCCCTCCCCATGAGAAGGACTTATTTCCTTTTTCTGCATGCTGTAGAGTCCCAGTTGTTGGTATTTAAGCAAAGAAATAAGGAGAGAAGAATATGGAATCACTTACTGAGTGAATAACCGAGGCTAGACCTCCCCTTAGCAAGCTGTGTAAACTAAGGGCATTTCTCCCTCCCTTAGGTCGAAGATCATGTCCTTGATGTATATTGGTTGCATACATTACATTCACTCAGCGCAAATCAGAAGTAATGATTAGAACTGCATTGTTCAGAGGTTAAATGTCTTCTTTCTTGCAAAGAAAAACGTTCCAAGTTTTGAGCGTATCAGGAGAGGGGGAGGTGTTCAGAAGAGGGTTCTTCCAGTCGAACACCACTTAAATAATCTAAAAGGACTGATTCACATGGGATTTATGGCAAAAGATCCCACAGAACCTCCTGAGGGTGAATAAGGATGAACTGCTACCAAGCTGCTACAAAACCAGCACTCTGGGAGGCTGAGGCAGGAAGATGGTAAGTTCTAACCTGCCTGGGCAACTTAGCAATTTAGTAAGCCCCTGAGAGACGAAAAAAAGGGGTGGGGGCGGGGCTCATTGCAAAGGCCAAGATTCAATCTGCAGTACAAAGAAACAAACAAACAAAACTACCAAAGAATGGATAGTCCACTTGAAGTGGGACTTAGCAAATAACGGTTAGCCAAAAATAATGTTAAGCATAATTTTAACATTAAGAGCTCTTATGACTACACTAATGAGCACACATTATTTTATATAATGTTGGTGGTTTTCTTTATTGACCCCATCTCACAGATAAGGAAACAGGCAGAGAAAGTGCACCCCGCTCCGTCACATAGCTGGCAGCTGGGGTAAAGCCTTTCGGTACCGGAGAAGTACGAGAAGCTGAAGTCACATCCCACCGCCACCACCTAGAGGAGAATAAAGAGCGATCTGGCCAAAGGGACCTTTTTGACTGTCTTTGAAGTTGATGGAAAGATGCCAATTAGCTTAGAGCTGACATGTTCTAAATAAAAGTCTCCGGAACTATCGTTAGTGCATGCGAGCAGAGGGTAGAGAGCGGGGTGGAAGTTGATTGCGGGGCTTCCATAATTAGTCGTGTGACATTTGTGGTCATGTGATGTGAGTTTCTACTCAGCTCCCTTCTCTAGGGAGATGCTATTACTGAGGACCCATAGACTGCAAGCATCAAAGGCTACAAAGAACATCTATTAATAGTTCACGACCTCTAATTAACAAGTGAGAAAACGGAGACCCCAAGAGGGGATGTGACAAGCCTGAGGCCATAGAGCTGTCCAGCGGCACCGCCACACTGGACCTCAGATTGCCTGATTTCTAGTGGAAGTTTTCCCACTGTACCTCTAGATTTTTGTTCATAAGAGAAATGTGAAGAAGGCCAGCTACAAAGCAATACTACAGTGTTCTGTTTCATCGGTAGAGAACAGAGAGGCCAAATGAATAAAAACAGCATCCCACTTAATTATTTTAATGATAAAAATTCTAAACATTTAGGAGCACGAAATTCATCCGCTCAGTTAATATTAGAAGAGCAGCCATTAATCAGATGGTCCACTTCGGCATTTCAAGGACATGAAGGTTCTTAACATTTTGCGATTATGGAGTAGGACGTAGCACTTAGTATTTAGATATCATGGAACCCAACCCTGTTATGCAAATGCTGTCACAGCTATGGGAGAAAGCCCAGTGCAACAGAGCCAATTATTAAATGTCAGGGTTGTATCTTAGTATCAGCCTGTTCTACTTGCATAAGACACTGCTTTCTTCCGTTCCTGTCCAATGTAGTGTGACTCTTAAAAAAAAAAGTAAACCAAAATCTTGAATTTACAATTACTTTATAAATCAGCCAATCTATACTAACCGATACTAGTTCCCCCAGCCAGCCACCTGAAGGCATTTGATTTCTCTAGGGTCTTTGGCCCACACTGGAAAGTCTAGGCTGTAAGTTGCCACTGGAGAGCTTTTTTCATTTCTCCTTATTTTATTTGTATTAGGCTAAAACATTAAAGGAATTTTAAGAAACTTATTTTTTTCCAGAAAGAAACGTGGGAAAGGGGACAGAAATATCTAGCAAGAGATGCATATCTACTTGCATTTTGCCCTTTTCATAGCGAGGGGATGTTTTGCAAGAGGAGAAGCCAGGTGAGGTCATGAAGGAAATTCCTCGCCAAAGACCAATGACCATGACAACATTTTGGCTTTTTCTCTTTTTTCTCAGTCTTTTCCCGTGTTCCTTTTTACAGCCAACTTGCTAGGGTTTGCAACAAGAGTTATTCGAGGCTCTGTAATGATTCCTTAGTGTGGAGCATTTCTCAGCGATTGTATGGAAGAAAAAAAGGGAAAGGGCTAGAGTATAGAAGCTAAATTGAGAGGACTGAAGAGAAAATGCAAAATCAGAGGATTAGTATTTGTTCCAGCCCCCAATTCTAGCTCCATTCTGAGCCTTCGGGCAAGTTCTTCTTTCTTTCCTTCTTTTTTTAACTTTCCCAGACCAGGATGGGTTTCCACAATATCCCTTGTATCCTGAGGGGGTAATTGGAAGGCTAAAGAAAGATCTAAGGGGAATCTATAGAAATGGCAATTGTACCCTCATGTTTTGCATCAAATGAACAGCCCGGAGGAATATGGAGTCCATGCATCTCATGCCAACTTTGGAAAAGGCCAGCAAAAATATGTGTGGGCCAATTTCCTGGGTCATACTTTCTGGTCCAGTGGGTAAAACATTTGATAAGAGAATAAAATTTTGCTGACAAAAAAAGATACAGTGATTTATTCATGAAGTGTGTGTCTCTAGGAGACAAAAATGAACACGGAACTGGAAGGCTTAGGACCATTTGGATATGAGTCCCAGCAGGCATCTTCACGATGGCTGTATATATTTTTTTAAGATCCCTGGGAAACAGGGACAATGTCTAAGTGTTACATACCTGGTTGTGTAAATGAGAAGAAACTGTAAGCTTCTTCAGCATCTGACTTACATAGAGGAAGAAGAAAAAAGGTAGTTCTACTTTAATCCCCAGAAACATTGCTTCAAATTTAATGATCGGTTTCTCACAGAAGGAGAGTGACTCTTGTCACTGATGTATTCAGGTGCCTAACACACGCTTGACCCACATGCATTCTGCCTCCCAATCCTGTTGCCTTTCCCTGCACGCAGACAGTTCAATTACACTCATGTTTCCTCAAACTTTCTGATTGGTTTCTCAATAAAGATCACAGGAGAATAGAATGTACAAAGAAAGGGACAGGCACTAGGTTTACAGGCTAATTCTCTTAGCACAGACTGGATGCTCATGCACCTGCTTCTCTCCTCCATTTCTCTCTACTTTCTAACTCCCCATTTCTTCTGTGAAATAAGTTCACCCCGTGAAACTGAAACAGAAGCCACAATTTGTACGAATATGCCACGGCTCTTAAAACACACCAATAGAAAAGTTACATTGAGTCAGTAGAAACTCAGACTTTATTTTTTTAAACACCGGCTCATTCTGACTCACGTGCTTTATACCAGGAGATCCCAGTCTTTTGGATACCAGGAACTATTTTAGGTGAAGACCATTCTCCCAAGGCTGGAATGGGGTGGGAAGCTGTATTTGTTACGCAGTAGCTTGGTGGAGGACAGCTGTGAAATGACAGGGAGCAGCAGGAGAGAGCAGGCACAGGAGGACATTAGAACCTGCTGATAGGCAGTGCTGTTCCTCTGTCCCGGCAATGCCACCGATCAGTGGCTCAGGGTTTGAGGAACCCTGTATTATGACTACAGAAAAAGTAACTATCCTACAATACACTTTCCCACACTTAATTATTTCTAAGGGTCTTAATTACTTACTTGGTGCTGTGACAGAATACCTGACATCCACAATTTAAAGGAGGAAAGATTCATTTAGCTCACAGTTTTAGAAGGTGTCACCCAGTCCACTCATGGGCAGCGGGCAGTGGTGGGGGCACACGGCAGAAATGGAAAGCTGTTCACCCCAGTGAAGACAGAAAGCAGGAGGAAGCCGATCTCTGGAGACTTGGCAAAGGCCACAGCTTTCCCAGGAAGAAGCTGCAACAATGAGTCATCTTCTTCCCTTACTCAGTTCAAGATGCCAATTGGGGCCTCTCAACCAGCGTGGACTCCCCTACCCCGCATTCTGGCCCTCAAATGAACTACACCCACCTGAAAGCTATTCCCTGGGAATTTCCCAATTACAGCGAGTCAAAGCAACCTCTCCAAGCCAAACCGCAAGCATGCAACCCTTGCAGTTAGGCCCTACCCGCTAATAACGTATAGTTCCACAGTTACTCCACTACATCCAAATACGTGAAGCTTTTGGAGGACTCTCTAGATTCCAACCATAGCACCAAGTTAGATCACTGAAGAAGCAATTTAGGAATGAATGAGTTCTAACAAATCCCTGTCAAGACTATCACGTGGCTCACTCTAGCGTCTCCGCATCTTCAAGACCCTCCCTGCCCGCCTCCCTGGGTGATGCCCTTAGCTCCCAGCAGCACCTGCTGTATTCCCTCTTCCTGTAGCAGCTAATGAATGGGACTTTGTCTGTAGGTGCACCCAGGCAATACTTGGCTGGTGAACTTGTACACTAAGGCTCAGACAGCGACTCCGAGGCCTCTCTTAAGAAATGAATGGACCTGCCTTTTCCCTCGTTGTCTTAGGCTGGCTTCACAGCTGGAGTATAACGTAACAACAGAAGTTCCACACTTCGCTTCCTTTGGTCTTACAAAGTTCTTCAACCAAATATGCATTAGCTGAAGTCAGGACAACTTTACCACCTGATCTGAGGACATGTTGCCGATTTCAATTTAAGTGCGTCTTTTGGTCATTTCTTTTCCTTTTTTCCTCTCTCTATAACAGCGGTTGGGACTTGCAATAGAAACGCAAAAACATACAACTCTCTACTTGACACCTTTGAATTCTGACAGAAGCATCGCTTCAGGATTGGCCTGTAATTTTCCTGGCTCAAAGGCGCATGCAAAAGGCAGTCTGGCCACACAGCCCACCTCTGCAGAACTCTTGGGTTCTGCTGTGTGTCCTGCAGTACATCTGGAAACTCAGACTCACCGCCCAGATAGCCCAGCTCATTACCAGTGAGAGCAGCTCAAACATTTCGTTTATCTAACTACAGAAGAAGTCAGGGTGCACTTGTTTTAAAAATGGAAGTTTATTATTTTATCTTCATAATACATGCTATAGGGGCTGGAGAAACAGCCCTGGGTTCAATGCCCCAACACCATATAAGTTGAGCATGGTAGCACACACCTGTTATCCCAGCACTCAGGAAGCTGAGACAGGAGAATTGTCATGAGTTTGAGGTCAGCCTGGGCTTCATAGTGAGTTCAGAACCAGCCAGGACTGCATATCTAGATGCTGCCTCAAAAAAAAAAAACCTATAAAAAATATGCTAATAATTATTTAAAATATAAAATATTAATATTTGTATTGTGTATGCAAAAGATATAAAATAACTATTTATAAAAAGAAGAAATAAAATGTTACCATTGAAATACCACCAGTATTTTTTATTTCAGTATATTAAATTTCCAGAATCTTTTATATGTTTTTGTACATAAGAATTAGTTTGCTCATAAAAATGTGTTCATCTACAAGAGATTGAATCGCAAATATAAGCACATATGCACACACAAATACACACACATACACACATACACACATACAAGTGTGTGCAGAAAAGACAGCATGACCTTAACAAATTGCTAACTCCATTAACCTAGATTTTGTGTTGTTACTATTATTCATAAAAACAACTCAATGTTTCATGCACTATTTTATCATTTAAAATTATGCTCATATATGTTATCCTGCCTGAAATTCACACTACCTGTAAGGGATAGGTAAGATATAAGATGATGTTTTCATTCATATACCGTGGACAATACAGTGCAGGGGTAGGAGGCATGAGCAGGGCCTTAGCCTTAAAGCTTTGGGCTGGAAAAACGTGTGTCACAGGGCAGTGCAAAGTGGACTGGAGAAGCCGGTTGGAATGCCAAAAGGCCCCACAAACAGGTATTTGCCTTGTCTGAACATCATTGTCCCAAATCCACAGATTTAGCTGGACATATTGGTGCATGCCTGTAATCCCAGCACTCAAGAGGATGGAGTAGGAGGATTGCCATGATTTCGAAGCCAACCCAGGTTACATAGTAAGATTAGGATCAGTCTGGGGTATAGAGAGAGACCCTGTTTCAAAAAATAAAATAAAATCAAGCCAGATCCACAGATTTAGAAGCTTCGTTGTCTCTGTATTTAATGAAGGTTTGATCTGTCTTCTTAGAACACTAGATCCACCACTCAAACTGATACCTAGACTCTCCATTGCAATTTCTTGGTTTATCATGAGAAAAAATACACAGGGGACAATACATTCACACTGGTTAGTCAGCACACAATCCTCTATAAGCTGGGTGTATTAGAAGGCCTCTCCTTAAAACAGCTTGCACTAAGTCTAGGAAGAATGACGATCACTAATGTACTCAAATGCTTAACACACACCTGTTATCACCTGCCAAGACCACAGACACCCTCCCTCCGCACCCCAGCTCCATCAGTGCACGAAGGGCATGCTCACCTTTGCTTCCTTCACTTAGCTTCATCCACCTTCTGCTCCTATGTCCATTCCCTGACATGCTAAGTGGGAATTCACTCGATGTCAACGCAACAAACTAACATTGTGCTCATGCCTGCTTCCATAAGATCATAGCCAAATTGCTTTTGTTTCAGAGTATTCTCAAATTCATTAATTATTCATGTACTTTCTTAGCTTATTCCCCCAAATAGCTCATCATATGCCTAGGCTGTGAATTTTGTGAAATCAAGAGTTCTTGGACTAGACCTAGCTCCACCTCAAGGCTTTGCATTTGCTGTGCAGCTTCCTAGAGGGTCTTCCCTAACTCCCTCCGGCCTTAATGAAAACGCACCCTTCTTCTCTGAAACTTCCCCTATATTCTCTGCAGAATTATAATACCTCTCCTTCCCTGAGTGGTTATCACCTTTACTTGTTTTTCCTCTTAACGCATACCATCAACTCATATGTCTTAAATGCCGCCTGAATGCAGTTACTCATAATCTTATCTGTTGTCAGTCAGCCCCCACTAGCGCACAAGCTCTACAAAGGCTGAGATGTCTGCCTGAATTGTTCACCATGTCCTCAGCTTCCAGGAGAGAGATGAGCACATAATATCAATAGGTGATGGGCTCAGATTTACAAAAAACAACACAGGAATGATTCTCAACCCTTACTGACATTAAACATCCAGGGAATTTTGGGGACATTTTGACTACACCTCCCAGGGGTACTCATGTACCTAGTCTGAAGTGGGGTCTAAGCACTGCCAATATACCGTAGGATTGGAACATGTCAATTTCAACTCTCATAATACTTAATTTTTGTGTGGAGAGCACACACCTTTAATCCCATCTATCAATAACTCTCAGCACACTCTTCATCTTCCGACATTCCCTTCATCCCTTCTAGATAAAGAACTTAGAACAACATTTGGAGAAGGTATACATGTAATTTCAGGAGGATCCCATTCATATGATATAACGAACCAAAAAAATAAAAATCACAGAAATGATAGACAATCTCTGGATATCATAGAAAATGTTTAAGAAAAATGACCACTATGTTGCACAGAGAATTTCAAAGAGCGAAAGCAAAATTCCCAGGGGCTGAGAATGTTTCATATTCTTAAAGCTATATACGGACACATCTCGGTTTATTAAAAAAAAAAAAGAAGAAGAAGCTGTATCTGTAGGCTGGGTAAACAAATGGATTTCAGAACCTCTTACATCTGAAATGTAGACCTCCTACTGCTCCCCCCAGCGTCCCCGCCTAGCCTCCTAATTGATGCAAAACTCATTAAGCCATAATTGCTGTGCAGCCTGGTACTCAAGAAGGCGCTTGAATATGCACCAAGAAGTCATTCTGATCCTCACCAGTGCTCCCCTCTGGATGAAGAAAATCATTTCTTGGCCACCCCATGCTGAGTAGAATCCGCGAACTAAAATTAGGGTTCAAGTCGCCAACGCGCAACATCCTGCTTTGTTCATCGCTTGTTTGCTCTCAGAGATCTGATATTGTCGTCACAGCAATTTCATTCTTGGCACGGTGAAGAGGCAAAAGGGGGCACCGGGGATTCTACCAAGGTAGTAATTTTCTAGGTAATCATCCTAATGTCTTCATTCTGAGTGCATTTGTATGACTAAGTTAATTAGGGGAGTTAATTTTCACAAATGGCACCAAAATGCCATTTGCTGGTGACATAGCCTTGTGCCAATGCCTGGCTCAAGAAAACCAGAGAAGATAGGTTGATGATCTGCATCCATTACTGTTGCCCAGCTTGGACCAGCAAGGACTGCGTTTGGCAGATGTGTCAAAGGTTTGGAGTTTTCTAAATAATAATGCCAGCAGCTGCCGAGCAGCAAGGGGGAATGCCTTGTCTATGTCTATGTGGCCAGCAGCTCAGCTACCTGGAAGTGTCGCTAGGTGGGTATGAGCCACGTAGAGAAGCTGCTAACCCCAGCTGGCGGTGGCCTCTGGCTGCCTACGTTCCTCCTGAGCTGTATGCTTCTCTCTTGAGAATTCTGAGGCTGTAGGGGTAGGAGACACATACTACAATGAATGGAATTCTAGGGAACTCAAGCTTTTCTTCCCTTACTCTGGTGACTCTGGAATAGGACCACATGTGGATGAAGCCATCGCTTCCTTCCAGGAGAAAACATTTATTCTGTGTGAAGGTAGGTGAGAAAAAGATAAACGGGGGAAATTCCTGTGCTGTTAGTGGATGGGGAGGAGAAGGGTAAGGTGATGTTCATCCTCAGGGCCACCAAGAAGCCAGCCAGCTATGGGTTTGAGAGAAAGTTGGAGCCCACACCTAATTTTACACATTTTTTGAGGAACTTTTTGGAGGCTCTTCTGATCCTTGCTATTCTGGAGGGAAACACAGTATAGTAAGGAGAGAGCAGCTGATGACCCCGAATGCATTCTGTCACCTCCTATACACGTCTATCTTGCTGAACCAACTTCTTTACTAGGAAATGAGAATCCTAACACCTTCCTTGGAGGACACGCAGGTAGATTTCATCAAATGGTTTCTGCAGAGCACCTGGCACACAATGGGCGTTGATACATCTCATTTGCATGCTGCTGGGTATGGAATCCGAAGATATTTCACCCATCCCAAAGAGATTGTCACGTGGTTTTTGTCCTGAATAAATTATTACAATAAAGAATCCTCAGCCTTTCTCTAGACTGCTGTGGACTTCATTGTTATGAAGTCTCGTTACTTCGTCACCACATCTTGAAGATGAGTTGTGTAGAGATTGAAAAAACAAGATGGCTACATCTATTAGGAATTAGCAGTAACTGGAAGGGATCTGGGAAGATATATCTTCCTAAGGCTGCCAAAGAGTTTCAGCAAAGGACAGCCATCTACTCTACCCTCATGCAGGGAAAAACGTCTACACTATGAGCCACTGTTTGGAAACATGTTGGAGGACAGGAGAAAAACCACCTGGCAGAATTAACTGGAAGCCAGATGTATCTTGTCAAATGCTAGCTTTCCAAGCCTTTCAGTGTTTTCTGTGGTGTTTCCAATAGCCATTCCCCACAGCTTTGGTGCCTGCGCTCCAGTCTTCCTTCTGGTATGAGGTGTTCCTTTTCTCCTTAGTAGCTAGGGATACAAACTTCAAAAAGATAAACCGAGAAAAGTCTCACTTTGGGTGAGTGCCCTGGAAATGTTATTTTTATATCCTGTGATAGGTTAAACTTTGAAAATGGAAGAAGCAAAGCGAGAAAGAAAACTTTACCTGCTCGTGTCAAACATTCTTGAAAGAATTCTGAACAAAACAGAAGAATGTTTGGTTTTATTTTACTTGGCTTTGTTTTTCTCTTGCTTCTATTCTCTGGTCAATAGTTCTGTTGCATCTTCTCCCCGGAGAGCTAGAGCTATGGAAAATGGTTCCACTTTTGGGAATGTTTTATCACATCGTGTTTTACAAGCCTCCAGAAGTTCTTGACACACAAAAAACATACAATGTCACACCAAAGGAGTTTTCTTTTGAATCTAAATGTTGTTCTCTCTCTCTCTCTCTCACTCACTCTCTCTCTTTCTCCTGTTTCTATGTCTTTCTCTCCTTCCCTCTTTGCATATAATTTTTAAATACCATGTTTCCAGAAATTTTGTTTTTAAAAGGAAAACTCAAACAAGATCTTTCCTCATCTTTTCTAAGGACTTTACACAAAGGCTGACCAAAAAAATTATGGTATTTATTTAAACAAAGTTATTACAGTAAAAGACATATTGCCATTAGTTCTCTTCAAAATATTTCCTGTCTCAAACCCATTTATTCTGTCCTTCCTGTCAAGTTTCTAAAGTAGTTCTGCAAATCTTTTGAGTCTTTTTGTGAATACCTTGATAGTCTGAATTTATCCAAAACTTTTCTAACAGTTTCTGTCAAATACAAATGTATAGTATGTCCTTGATCACCTTACTCACTAGGTCCTCCTCGAAGTCAAAATGACCATGAAAGGTGAATGCTTGGAATAAATTCAGGACATCGAGGCAGACACAACTAAAGACTTCAGGCATGAGGACTTCCAGAGCTACTTCAAAAAAATGAGCAAAAAAAGGGTAATTTTTTTTTTAAAAAAAAGGAGAGTATTTGAAGGGGAATCATGGTGATGTGTTTCTTATTATAATATTTAGAAAAATTTTATTTAAATATTTACCACACTTTCTGTTCATACCTGATCCATGTTATTTACTTTAACCTCTATGACAACCTTGCTAAGGAAAATGTTTTCTGTGCCTTACACAGGAGAAATTTACTTAAGGAAAGATTTTCTGACTTGTCCAACATTGACCAACCTACAAGTGATAGAGAAAAATTCAACTTCAAATTTGTTCAACTGTAGAAGTCATACTTAACTTTCATTATTTAACAGGAGTTTCCAAGGGAATTCTAGGCACTTGATCACTGGGAGAACGAGGAGAAACATTCTAGTAGGAAGGCAATACAGAGAAGTTTTGCCTTTAGCATCTTGGCAGAAGCTACTGCGCAGCCCCTTGATGGGGTTATTCCTAAGGTAATGAGCACTCTTAATACAGAAGGATGGTTTGCACTCAAATCTCAGAGCGCAGGGATTTCAAGTTAGGAAGTGAGTTGGCTTCGTTGCTTGGAAATTTTCTGAATGACAGCAAAATAGGGTATCTTGTGGAATATTTCCTATTTTCCCAAGAGAAAAAAATTGCTGGAGGCTCTACGTGGCCCGGTCCCACATTTATTCAACATTTATTAAGTCCACTCCATTTCCTAGGCACTGTGCGGGGAGCTAGTCAAAAGCCAATCAGATATGAACCCAATTTTGGAAGACGGAAGAAATCATAAGTCAATGAGAAAAGTCTCCTACTGAAGTTGTGCACACATAATGACAACTCAGTCAGTGGCTTCCGTAAAAAATAATGAATCACATTCCATGTAGTTTAGAGAATGAATATCATTGTCAGTTTTATTGATCAGGGATGACTTCATGAAGAAGATGGCATTTTATCGGGGATTTGAAATATAGGTAAATGTAATACACAACATGATGGCTAGGGAGCACAATGTACAGGGGCCAACAATTCCATCGCATGAGGTAATTAATCACTCTATTCTCTGCCTGGATTCCTTCTGTGCTCTGTGTCCTGACTCAAAAACATGATCGTTAACTTTCTTATTTCTTGTGGAAACCTTAAAAATTGAGCCATATTTTGGATTAAGTTGGGTTCAAGATATCAGAGGCACACACGCGCGCACAACGGAGACACTTAAGTGCCACAGTCAGTGAACACAGGGAAGCTGCCAATTACAAGAATATGTAAAAATGAGAAAGACACGAAAGTAGTAAAAAATTTAAACTCAGTTGCACAGAAACAGAGATATTAAAGAGAGGCAAGCCACCTCAACCCACAGAAGGCCACCAAGTCTCGAAGCAGTATACAACAGATAAACTGGAACGGGGTGTGGGGTATGAGTTGGGGTATCTGTTAAAAATGGTTTTTATGGGCTAGGTATAAATCCCAATCCTACCCAACCAATCTCTTGCTTCTCCCACATCTATGGCAGAAGATCTGCTTTTCAGAAGATCTACAGAGCCAGAATCTAGATCTCCACAGCTGAACATTTTATATTCCCAAGTATGTCATCATACAGTGCAGCCTGCCATCAGTGTGCACTAAACTCATTGATGCCTGGTACTCTATAAAAGCTTTTTAGTGCTCCAGTCAGTCATAGACAGGATTAGAAAACCAACTACCACAATAGCATGAAAGACACAAACTAGCAAAGAGAATATTCATTGAGAAACAAATCAGAAAACAGAAGGAAAATTTGAAATACATTACAGCTAATATTGTCAGAGTGAAAGAAATATACTATTCCTACGAAACCAGAACAGATACAGTCAAAGAGACAAGGAGGAGGAAAAGGAAGAGGGAAGAAGAGGAAAAGGAAAAAATGAAAAAGAAATCCCTAAAAAGGCACCAACTAGAAAGATGAGTTAGAAATCGCAGAGCAGACTAGGGCCATAAGGGGACACCACTGGCCCCAACCTGCTTAGTAGTACTGAACTCTATGTTCATTTATTATAAATAAAATAAATAAAAATTTCTAAAGATTTAGGATTATGCTTGTATAAGTAGAAAGATTTGAGAGAATTTTTTTTTTCTCTAAAGCATTTCAGATTGAAGAAACAGCTAAAGCAGCATTTTAAAAAATACCTAATGAATTGCTACCTACTCATGGGAATTGATTTCTAGTTTACAGTAACTGAGGAAAGGCTTTCTAATTTCTAAAATCTAGGACCCACATTTTACAATGTCACTGTAGTTTTATACCGCCTCATGCACCTGTGTACTTAGAACAGAAAAGAACCTATTAACATCGGGGAAAACTTAAAATTTGATTGAACGCTGAACAAATACACATAATTGGACCTCATGTGAAGTCAAGTACTTATCCAGTGAAGAAAATCAACAGTTACATTGTGAGACTGTGTATACTGTAATTTCTGTGTGCTTTTCTTCTTAGATTATTAAGTAATACATAAGACATAAAAATACTTCCCCAAGTAAGTATGTGCTCAAACACTTAGGTCCAAGAATATTCATTTTAGCACTGCTCATACTAATTAAAGATCAGAGCCTAGAACGCTGTCAGCAGAGTATTGTTTGAATAATGTGATGCATTTTATAATAGAATATATCCGCCTGAGACCTACAAATGCTGTTAGCTACCAGAGCAAAAAGATGGATATTATACTTGTAAGAGAAATGAGCAGTGCCCCAAAATTTGCATTCAGTGTGATCTTAGATTGAATTTCATTTGCTTTATTTATACATTTTAAAACACATTCATGTATTAATATTCACCTCAATTAGAACTGTGCCCTACAACTTACTAATTTTGTGTTGTTCAGTGCTTCAACTCTTTAGCCTCCAGTTTATGATGTGAAAGGTAGGAACCCAGGTAATACGTACACCATCAGGTTGTTGTGCACAGTGAATGAACTCATACATGTTAAATACCTCAAACATCTCCTGGCATGTGGCGGTCACTGGGCCTGAGCTGAAGTTGGAATTACAGTAGCAACAGAGGGAGGCAAAATTATTCCACGGGCCATCGATATTTCACCTCTGAAAGGCGAAATTAACTCTAACCACCATAGTTTCTGTAAGTGACCTGTATATTTTCTGTATGTTCATGATAATAAAAAGTGGAATTCAGTAACAATTTTTTTAAAATAATAACAGAAAAAAATAAGATGATGCATCTCTCTCTGACAGTCTCTCGTGGAAAGAGGGGAAAGTAGATTGGCTTTCCTCTGGTTTAAGTAATTCTTTTAGTGTGTTGATGGTGTTACTCAACCAGGGAGCTGCAAATAGATTCTTGATGGTCTGAAGCTTTCTCATAGTGTGTTTTAATTCTCAAGGTGCATTGGATTTGCAATTCCGATGATAACCCTAAGAAGGTAATATAACGCTAGCTCAATATTCTGGATGAGCATGGAAACCCAAGCATTGCCAGGTGACTTCTGCACATATGACTTTGTCCAGGGTAAGGAAAGAATAGCATGAATAGTGAGGACGCCATTTCTCTAAACAAGGTGCAACAGGCCTGACACCGTCAAGCGGGAATAATGGTTTTGCTGTATTGTATCCTGAACAAAAGAAAGTTGTATAAGACATTTTTTCATATCAATCACAAAACCTCAAGAGAATATGTATCATAGCACATCCATAGAAAAGAGGTGTTTTGCTTATGGCAAACACCATACTTCACAATAAACTTATACTCTCAATTTGAATTTTACAGCGTTTTTACTGTTACTTATATTTAATTTTTATAAGTGCATTTGGGATTTATAAATTAGGCTTTTTAAAAATCTTTTTCCTCATTTTACTAATATATATGTGATACATAACATTTACATTGAACTTCAGTATTTTGTGCACATATGTCTAGCTTTATGTCTACACGTTTAAGTGACAATAAAAATAATGTAAACATTGGATATTATGAGAATTTTTTCTCTAAAGGGAATTCAAACATTTCAGATTGCTAAATAATATGGTGTGTAGACTTTAATTAGAACAGAATTTTAGTTTAATTTACCTCAAATTTCTAAAATCCCTGATTATATTTCTATCACTGGGCTAGCACTCTGGTTACCACAGAAAGCATTTAGTCTGTGGTCTTAATATCTGATGGTCTCAACATTTTAAGAATGTATCTCATCCAGCCTTAAAAAGCAAAATAAACCAATATGTAATTAAGAACCTGGAGTTGTTCAAACAGTCTATAGCACCTTAGTGGTGGGGAAAGCTGTTAGGAGAGAGGGGATTTGGGCTTTGGTTTTGAAGGAGGAGTGAGGAGGAATTCCAGCTAGCGAAGCCCACCGAGAAGACGTGGGGTGCGTATGAGGGTGATACACCTCACTTGGGTTTCTGATAGTGTTGGCTGGGGCTATTTACATGACAAAGGGAGCCATTGTAAGTTTATCAACATAGTGATATAATAGAAGTGACACTTTGAAATGATGGAAGAATTAATAAGTTCTTAATACATCCCAAGCACTATGCCGAGTACAGAAGCACATACCTCAGCAATAGATACTCTAGCTTGACCATACTCCACAATTCAAGAATGTCAGCAGGGTCAGATTATCAGGAAGGGTCAATGAATACATAAATGAGAGCCTAGATGGTTGGGTAATTTCCTTAGTAAGGCAGGTCTGCAATACAGGCAAGGAAGGGGGTGTGGGTGAGTGAGTGGGTGGGTGGGAAAACTGCTTTAACCATCTGTCCAGCTAGTTCTTAGAGGATGGCCCCACCCATGGGTCACGGCTCGCATCTGGAATGTGTCCCAAAGCCTATGTTTGAAAGGTGATTTCATCCTGAGCGTTAATTCATGGATGCCCTACGCTGTTTAGAGGTGTGGTCGAGTCAGAAGGGTGGACCCCTGTGTCAACCCAGAGGATCAGGTCACTGGGACATGGCCTGGAAGAATGGATTCTAGCTCTGCCCTTCCTCACTCATGGTCTCCTGCTCCCCGTGCTTGGGATAGCTTCTCTCTAACTAGGTCTCTGCCAAGCCCTTCTGCTATCGCCACCTGCCACAAATGGACTGAGAACTTCTGACACCGTGAGCTAAAAAGAAAACTCTCCTCCCTTAATCTGTATAGGTTAACTATTGTGTCCCAGAAAAGAAAATGTAACTAAGACGCTGTACACAGCAGTCTTTATCCTAACAGTCTTTCCTAGGCCATACATTGCCGCTATGAAGCCTTGCTATTAGACTTGGAGAGCTGGGGTTTAAATTCCAATCCTGCTTTAAGGCTGTTCTAGAACCTTCCACAAGCCGCATAACCCTTTCTCGGCCTCAGTTTCTTCAAGTGCAGAATGCAAGCCATAATACTTAGCAAAGTCAGAGAGAAGAAGAAGTTGGGAATATTCTGTGTGCATTACATGTACACCTTTCATCCTTTCTCTTATCTCAGCTCTTGAGTTTGGTTGAGAGACCAAGAAGTAGAGGTGGGGTGAGAATGAAGAATCACAAGACACCAGCTCTGGACTGACTGAAGGAGGCACTGACCCAACAAGTCAGACAGCTACTGCGGGATCACAGTTTTAGGTCCCAGCAAGCAACGTGCTCAGGTGTGAGAGCTTTGGTGTCAACCACTGGGCTGTAAATCAGAGCTCGGCAGTTGGCGCTCACAGCTCCTTCCAAGTCACAGCACAGAGATGAAGGCTACAGAGACCAATCAGATGCTCTTAGGAGATGGCAAGAGATGGAGACAGGAAAGTGAGTGGAAAAGCAGGCTGGGTGCCGTCTCATTCACCCTTGGGAATGGCTCCTCCATTCCTCTGTGCCCTGTTCCACAAGCCACTGGAATGAGCAAAGAGCAGACAAGGTCTGGAGTGAGTGGTGAGGCCAGGGCAAGCAATACTTCCACAGAGTAGACGTGATTCGGAAGCAAATGTCACCAAGAGGCCCAGAGAAATAAACTCTTGCACACGTGCTGACCATGGAGCAGAGATCTGCTGTGGGGAGGGGATGGCACCTCCTTCAAGCAGCAACTTAGAGCAGAGACATATTTCTTACCCAGCTCACAGCTTCTCATCAGCCTGACTTTGCCTGTCTACAAAAGGTCATTGATTTTATAGTCCACAGTCCTTCATTTGTCCCTTGAATTAGCCTGATAAAAGACTAATTTTCTAGTAGCAAAGATAGAGCATAGAGCAGGTTCTTCTATTTAGAGATAAATGGACTTTTGCACACAGACACTTGGTCTCGCAGAATATAATTAAAACATAAGAGAGCTGTGAGTTCTGCAAATCCAACAAAACAAATGGGTAAAAATCCCAGTCGAGGAAGGAAGCGAAGCATTCCTTACAAGTCCAGCCAGCCAGATGTTTTGTTTTGAAACACTTCTTTTCTAATTCACTGTGGCAACCACAGCTTGAGACGTGGAGTCAGCCTGAGTGGGACCAGGCATTCAGAGCTGGGCTTTCCTGGATGCACTGGGGCAGCCAAATGCTCAAGGCAAGGCTGTCCCCACAGATGTAAGTCACAGATCCTATTAATACATGGAGCTGGGAGCAAATCACACACTTTGATTTCAAACATAATCTTGGGGCTTGAATTCAAACCACTGAATTATGAAAAAGTTTCATTAGTCGGCTAACAGGGCTACAGGCTTTCACTCCCCAGGGACACTCAGCTGGGCAGATAAAAAATTAACTTTCTTATAAAGTGCGTTTAATTTAGAAAACTTCCCGAAAGGATTGTTAGTCCTTAATTCAGCCAATGTTAATTGGACATCTCCTGGTGCCTCACCAACTCTGAACTATGTATGACTAACAATAACTTAGTCCAGCTGTTAGTAAGCTTACATGGTCTCCCCTAGCTGAGTCTAAGTTTTGTCAAAACCCCCTTTTATCCATGTTCTTGGCAAGCACTGGAGTCACTAAATCTGCTCTTCATCACATGATACTTCTTTCTCGCTCCTTTCTTTAGAGGAGATTTGAGCACATGGCCGTCCCCAAGTTCCGAGAACTATACTGCCCTATTTCCTGGCATGTCCTCTAGAAGAATGGACCTTAACTCTCCAACCTGCATAGATCTGAGGAGCCCTGTCCTGTTCTCTGTGCACAGATGGTACAGAGTCTTCCTGGTCTCCTTGCTTCCTGGACCAGAGAGAAGAGAAGCTTCCTTACCTCATTTTTGTAGAACTGAGTGGGGTGAGCAGACGGTAAGTGGCAAACCTAAGAAGAAAGCAAAACAATCAAACTAAACTGTGCTTTGTCCCCCTTCAGAAAGAGGCCTCTGCTGACCGTGCTCTGCCATTGCTGGACACAGTGGTGCGGGCTTCTGCCCATCCAGGAGTGTTGGGAAACCCCGTGTGTCACAGATGTGTGCAGTTTTTTCCTGCAGGCTTCCGGAGACAGCAGAGGGGGCAGCAGGAACCGTTAGCTTAGCTATATGCTGCCTGTTTTTCCCAGGGAGGTGGCTCTGGGATGCAAGGAAGGAAGGCGCAAGGGGGACAAGAACAAGGCTGATCAAAATCAGCACGTAGAAGCTAGGAAGCCAGTTCCTTCTGCATGCAAGTCTGAGGAGCGTAGGGGAGGAGGGCAAGTGAGTGGGGTGTTACGGAAAGAGCCACAGAGGCCAGGCACTCTGGAAGATCTGTACTCTTAATTTAGCTAGAAGAGTTAATGATTTTAATGATTTGTTGTGATCTCAAAACAACAGTTAAAAGATGAATCCACATCATTAAGGTCATTATGGTTTTTTGCTTCATTTAGCAAATGGTGGTGGGTTGAGGGGCTTGGTTTGAGTGTTGGAAGTTGTTTTGTTCTGAAGACACCCACATTTAAAGACTAAAAACAATCTCCTGGGGCCCAGGAGTATTGGCTCCCAAATCCTTTGCAGACAGAAATGGAAAAATGTCCTTGAAAAGTTAACCCAAAAGTTTGCTCAAATGCCTTTTCTGTGTATTCAGGGCATAAAGCAAACAAGCACAGAAAATTGAAAGTTGATTGTTTTTCATCTTGGCTAGAGGCTCTAGTCCAGGGGAAGAGATGTTGTTTCCAGGGCATTGATAGTCTGGGAAAAATTCTGAGGATGCATTTAGAATGAAAAGAAAGGTCCGTTTCCACTGCTGTGTGCAGGAAGGGTTTGTTGGTTGCAATGTTCTTTATGTTGTAAGGGTCCTGTACCATCCAAACAATGACATAATAAATTTGATCCTTTGGAGTTCTCTGTTCACTGCACATATACAGTGCATTGACTATCAGCAAAATTTAAATCAAAATTCCAAGGCACTAGATATATTCTGAAATGTTCCTGTAGGAATCTGTAAAGGTCACCTCTTTCAAAACTTTCCTGTAATTGACACTTCCTCTATCCTGACGAGTCTGTCTTCCCTGAAGCCCTTTGAAGTGAACTGATGTAGAAAATTCTGGAAAATTCTAGTCCCCCTTACCACTGATAATGCTTCCGAGAGGAAACTATATCTCCTCCAGGATTCTTATTAGACTTTACACCCTTTAGCCTTTCATCTACTACTCCCACTTCTTCCTCTGCAGCTTAGATGCACATCCCATCAAATCGCATTACCTCCAGCCCTGCTTTGCTCTACAGACCCCAGGATGCATTGAGTCTTATTACTCCTTGATGATTTTAGTCCCTGGTTTACTGATTGATACTCACTCCAATTCAACTTGCTGGAATTCTTTCTGATGTCAATATATCCGAGAATGCTATTTTCAACACTCTGGCCTCTCATCTGCATGACACATTTCCCTCATCATCTCCGTCATCCCACCCCGTGGCCACCCTCTAGATCTTAGCATTACCAATAATTGTACCTCTCCCCCAATATCAAATGCGAGTACCCTATTAACCTGTTACTGGCACCTCTTGCTGTCCAACACACTCTAAGCTGCTACAGCTCCAATAACCCTTCCTCGAAACTTGTCAAAAAATGCAAAAATATATTGGCAACACAGATTTTTCAATAGTCCTCACCCCTTCATTAAATTATTTTCTTTGCATGGCCTTGAACTTCGTGATAAATAAATGTGATTGCTTTCTTGTGTAAAATCCAACGCCGTTGGTTCCTCTCTTCTTTTTCTCTTCACAATGACCCTTCAACTAAAGTGCCATAGAAGCATTTAAATGTATTCAGAAAAAAAGTCATTATTCTGAATATATTCATGATCCTGACCAAGGTCTTGGTTTTTTCAGACGATATCTCCTAAATTCTTCTAATCACTCCCTTTATGCTTTTCTTTCTCAAGCTTCCATTATCTCTTCTCTATTCGTTGTATTTGTTGTTGACTGATGATCTCAATTACCACTTGACTAAGATATCAGAAGTTATCAGAAAACATTCCCAACCACATACCTGCATCTATTATGAATATGTGCCCTCCACTTCGGCTGTGAGCTTGCTAAGATTGTCCATCTCCTCTTATCTACACTAGCAATTCTCCCCTTTCTCTAACAGCATCAAATTTTCTCTCACAGCTAATGATTTCTATAATAGAATAATCATCATCCTACAATTGTCAATCATTTTTCCTGCAGGCCAAAGTGGAGAAGTCATATTTCATGCCAATCCTTTTGAAAAACCCCAAATCCAACAACTTGTATATTCAGAATTCACCAAGTTTTCAACCACCTCCACAGCTGCCAACTTGGCCCAAGTTGTATTATCTCTTCCTGAGATTATTATAATAGTTTATTAACTAATTAGCTAATTTCCCTAGTTCTTCCCACGTGGCCTTCTGTTTATTCCCAAGACCACATTTTTAAAATGACAGCTTTAAAAGGAAAATTAGTCCAATTGCTTCCCTATAAAAATCTCCAATGGCTTATCACTTTATCAAGGGTTAAGTGCGAAGGTCCCCGGTTCTCCCTCACGTCTATTTCCCCCACTACCTCTTAGACCTTATATCTGATGCCCTCTACTTTGCCCACTCCAGTCTGACCATAGTGTTTGCCCAGATTGTTCTTGAATTCAAAAACTACATCTCTGCTTAAATATCTTCACATGTGCTGCTCCAGCTCTCCGGGACATCATATCCCCAGATAGCCTCAGAACGTACACACACACACACACACACACACACACACACACACACACACACACACACGTCCTCAGGTCTCCTCTCTTACATGCCAAGTCAACTCCTCTCTTAGATAACAGTCTACTTGAAAGAGCAACTCCTTCTTTCCCAGCACTCCCTTTCCTGTAACTCACTTCAGTTTTTTCTTCTGATACGAATCACCATTCGATAGACTGTATATTTGCATATTTACTTGTTATTATCCACTTCTATCACTGAAATATAAATTCTGTGAGTGCAGGAATTAAAATCTATTTTTGATCCTGTCTCAAAAACATTCTATTTTTTTTTTTTTAATATGATGGTTCCCTGGTTTCTGGTACAAAAAAAAATTCTGTCAAGTGGAGTGTACCCATATACTATTTGATGAATAAAGATTTACCAAGTGGGTGAATACATACATTAAGCAATTATTGAATATTAAGAACTGAAGATGTGCCCAGAAATGTAATATAGGAAAAAAGCAGAGATATTTGCTCCCAAGTCCTCAAGAAATCTATAATCTCTTTCCAGTAAAGTGTATATCAACATCTTTGACCCATAAAATAGGAAGTCAAGTTTTGCCCCTAGCGATGGCCTATAACTTCAGCAGACAGGGAGATATTTGAGGAAGTCACATAGGAGAATCTTTTTTTTTAAGCTTAAAACTGAACAAGCAAATAACTCTTCTTTCATAGAGGAGCAAAAGAAAGCCTTTGCCTTCCCTCCAGTGTGCCAGAGAAAATGCAGAACATGCAACACAGAGAGAGTATTGACAGTCTGGCAGGAGCCACAGCGTGCAGACAAAAATGAGCACAGATGACAGAGAGAAGCATATGTATTCCAAAGAAATGTACGAAACACAGAGCATGCACTGTGCAGAGCTTGCTGAGGAATAGAACCCTTCCATAAAAATTTGTGTAAATCAACTGTGTAAGCCAGCATCAATAGGACTTTGTGACAGAGTTCTCAAAGAAAGCCACCAGACATCATAATCCTAGGTGTACCAGGACTGCTAGTCCCGTGGAGACACGGTGAGAAAAATACATATCTACACAGCTAGGTATCTCCAAGGCAGGGCAAGAAGTGACTGCTCTGTGCAAATGTGAGATTTTTCTCTTGGCCACAACAGTGAAAGATTCTCAAGTTAATTTGTTTAGCGAAGAAAGATAAGAAGCTATTATTAAAGTTACACAGTCTAGCTTTTATGGGTTTTCAAAATAAATTTATGCCAAAGTTAACTATGTAGAGAACTCCGTATGATTTCTTGTTAGAGTACTACAAGTTCATGGTCATTTTTCACTGAAAGTTGGCTCTATTCTTTCATCTACTTAAATATTCACTTAAGAACTACTAATAGAGTACTCGTTCCCCCAGAATTATTCTCATCAATGTCTTATGAAGTTGTCACTTTAATGGGAGGAGAAAGACAGAAAACATATAATTTATTCAAATTCATTTAAATACTTAATGTAGCTTTATATTACATTTCATACTTACATTTTATATATCATATTTCATAGCTTTATATTTGTACAGCAATTAAAATAGTTAAATAATTATTAACAAGTGGCTTATGTAGTTTGCCAGACAGGGCTCAGTGCTATGCCAGAAAGTTGGGGAAGAGGAAATGCCAGGGAAAGCTTTGTGGCTATCCGGTTGAGTTTGGCATGAGGAGGTCCTCCTGACACTGTGACATCAGAGCAAAACCCAAATGCAGTAAAAAAAAATAAATAAATAAACAAGGGGAATTATTTGAACTTCTGGGGAGGAAGCATTCCAAACAAAGGAAAGCAAAGATGCTGAGTCTTCTGTGGTGGCAGTAGCAGCAGAGACTGAACACTGACCTGCCTACGGAACCGAACTGGGGTGAGCAGAAAGTAGGCCAGGGAAGATGGGCATGTGCTCCATCACCTGAGGCCTTAGCTGTTGAGGGAATGTTGACTTTTACTTTTACTGAAGGAATGTTGAGTAACAAGGGGAAATGAGAAGACATTTCTATATGACTAGAAATTTACTTGAAAACTTTTCTTTGAGGGTCATGTTGAGACTTGCTGTGGCTGGGGGCAGAGGGCAAGGCCAGGACCAGGAGCCAGGCAGGCCAGCGCCAAGGCTCCTACAACTTCCTGTAGGAGAGATGATGGCGGCTAAGCAGCAGGTGGGAACGCGCTGCATTCCATGTAGCTGAGGCTGAGCTTGCCTGCAGGATTAGCTGAGGTTGAGAGAGAAAGAAGAGAAGAAGGCGGAGGCCCAGGGCCTTTAGCCAGTTCCTAAAAGGATGAAGTTGCCATTTTCTGAGTTGTAGAGAGTATATGAGACAAAGAGCAGATCTGGAGGAAGGAGGCAGCTCTCTAGCAGACACACTGTGTCAGGATGCCTGGAGGCATCGCAGGGATAGATACAAGTTTGGAATGATAAGGTAAAGAAACCTGCCTTCTAGTGCTATAATAAAGGGTATTTGGCTGAGCTGACTTTCTATCTACAATAATGAAGATCCTGAATTACAGTTAGGCAAAATTAGAGAAAGCACACTCCTACAACATCCTTTCTTAAGATTTGTTTCTAACAGGACGTGATACATGGTGAGACACTGATGTGTGCCGATACTCACTAGGAAACTACACCAGAGAGCATTTTCCACCACTCTGGCTTCTGCATTCAGCTGGCGGGTCTTGTCGTGAAATCTAGGCCATGGACCACTCCCCTAGACGCTGAGGTGACTGGGAAACCAAGGTCTGGCTTCTACAGTAAAGCAGAGTGTGGAAAGTATGGAGAGGAATAAAACTGCAAGAAAAAATGCTGCATAAAGACGATGAACATTCATAGAAGGTTTAAATATCTAAAGAAGAGGAGAAAGTCACTTCTATCCGGCCTCTGAATACGTGTTGAAAAAGTCAAGTGGAAGGAGGAAGGAGGAAGGACAGCTATGTGTTCCTGCTCTTTGTACTCAGGCTTAGAAGAATAGATGCACCAGATTGTGGGGTAGTGTGGGCTAGGGAGCCGTAGGAACTTCTTCCCAGATTCCTAGTGACCCGGGAGAATTACTACCCAAGTGGGAAGCTCTGTACCAATCAGAGCCACAAACGTACTTGCCGGTTAGGAATTTTGGTCAGGTTGTTACAAGCGCGGAGCTTTCACTTTTCTTGATTACATTAGACTGAATAAGATTAATTTTTCTTCCTATTCTGTAATTGAAAAAAAGATTGAATAAAGATTAATTTTTCCAAGATGTCATGAGAGTTAATTTGATGACTCTATCTGCATAACCAAAAAGGGGAAGTTTGCCTACATCACGTTCAGAAATCATAACAAAAAGAAATCACAGAGAAGGAACAGAAGTGACAGATCAGACAGCATACTTCTAAAAACATCGTCCAACATTTTAGCTTCTCGAAAGGGGAAGTTCTCCCTATCAAAATAATAAGAAGAAGTAAGCTAATCTTCAGAACTGGCAGAAAGACAAAAAGAAAAAGCTCCCAAGAAAGCTACTTAAGTTGGAAAGGTGGTTCTGGGACCAAGAGGTGGACAATCGCTCCAAAAAGATAATGGCTGTGAGGTGAGCAGGGATACAGTGGGACCAGATTGAGAAACACCACAGCGCAGGAGAAGAGGAGATCCTCGATACCTGGGGAGAACAATACTTGATCCAAGAAGAAATGGGAAGCTATCACTTTAGAAGAGAACCCCACCCACATCACACACACATGAACTAAGGAAAAGGGTGCACCAACTGTGAAATCGAAGAGAGAAAAACGCACACTGTGGAGTCCAGAACCTCTGAATAGAACAGATGAGGACTTCCGTTCTGTGGGAGTAGAAAGGAGGTCATATACACAAATGCAGAAAACGTGATGGAAGATGCTACAGAAGTGTGGCTGACCAAAAGCAACCAAACAGAAAATGACTGCCTGGATTTAAGTGCCCTCGACAGGCCAGAAGCGGGAGAAGGAATTGAGGATGACGGTGGTGATGGCCAAAGCAATGATGATGGTCGCAATCATGATGTTGATTAGTTTAAAAATGTGTTAGGAAATGATAGCACTGAGATTGAAGGGATGACCAAGAGCCAAGCTTTACGTGTAACATGATAGTGTGCCTGATTCTGACAGGTGCAGTCCAAGATGGAATCAAGTCTAGGAATACAGATGGTGCTAGTTTCCAGACTTCTTAGGTACCAGATTCACAGACTCACATCTCTTTCCTCCAAGCTCGTCATGCATCCTGTGATATCCTTCTTCCTGTAGAACTATTTATGTACAGGAATTTGGGGGAATTATTAAAACAATTTAAATTGTGAATATTAAAAGTCAGGAAACTTCAACTATTTGAGCCCAAATCACACAGAGACACTGTAGAGGAGAAAAGCCACTAGTGGAGTCCTTTGGTCATCCATTACACCCTTTCCTAATATCGCTAGGTGGTGCGTGAGATTTCTTTTTTCTGTTAACAGTGGAAATCTGGTACTTTTTTTTTTTTCTGTCTCTGTAGTCCAGACTATACACAAACTCAGGGCAATCCTCCTGCCTCAGCTTTCTGAGTGCTAGAATTGTATATGTGCACCATTGTGCCCAGTTGATGTTTACGTGGTGCTGGGTAATTAAACCCAGGACCTTAGCCATGCTAGGCAAGTGCTTGAATCACCAAGCTCTGGCCCCAGCCTGAGAAACTTAGGATGACAAGTACAGCCAGCGCTAAAGGTGAACAGTTCCAGAATGGGAACCAAAAAAGTCAATGAGGCATGGGTTTAATTGTCTGAATTTTGTTAGTTGTACACTTTGTCTCTATAAACTTTGCTGTTGCCTCATTTATAGGGTATGATACTTTTTCCTATGAGTTGTTCACTAGATTAAGTGATGGAGCATTTTAAACTATTCTCTGATAGGCCATATGGACATCAAACACTGCTATCCAACAGTCTTCTAAAGGGTCCTACTTATCTGGCATTGTGCTCACACACCTTTCAAGGCCATTGGCTATAAGTAAAGATCCTGCCTTTGCCGTAAACACGAAGCACTCTCTGCAAAGTGATCAGTTCACTCAACACATACTAATGCTGCACATTTCTCAGTTAGCCAGGAATGTAGCTAAATGCTTAGTGTGCGTTGAGCTGAAGAAGAGGATCCTTTGTGGCAGATACCAGACTGAGTGTGTTGCACACATCACCTCTTAAATAGTCATAGGAATCATGCAAGGTAAGTATTAGTCTCCAAGTTTTTCTGTTGAAAAGAGTAAGATTCAGAAGGACTGTTTAACTTGACCATGGTCCTATTCTGAAAGTTGTTGGCCTTTAAAGATACTGCCTTCCCAAACCCCAAGTTTCTTCCTAGTTCTTGGCTAGATTGTCTGTCCTGTATTCAAATGGACATCAATAAAATGCATTTTTTTCTTGAATAAAGATTTAAATCCTTTTCTTGAAAGAAGATATATGCCTGTACTTAAAAATAATTTTGCGAATGAATAGGAAAAGCAGAAATTGGGCCCGCTGTCTCACCCAGCGCTGGTCACTGTCTTAGTTACTTTCTTTGGTTGATGTGGGACACAATACCCAGTACACACAATTGCAGAGAGGAAAATTTTATCTTATCTCACGTTTCGGAATGTCTCAGTCCATTCCTGAGCAGCCTGCCGTGGGGGACGGGCTTGGCTGAGGCCCAGCTGGAGAAAAGCTGCCCGTGGTACGGCCAGATGGGAAGATGACTTCCAGAAGAAGCGCAGAGCTAGCGTGTACTCCTGCAGGTCCAAGTCACGTCCGAGGGATTGCGTCTTCCAACCAGGCCCTCACCTCTTAGTGGCACAGAAAATCAGTGGATGAACTTCCATGATTAAATCACCTTCCAAACGCAGGCCTCTGGGGACATTCCAGATCCAAACCGCAACAGTCACATAGTGCTTTCTTTAGTAAACTCGCAAATTCTAGTGTTTCGACAAGCATTTGTTTGACGCTAAGCTATGTTTGGCCTAACTTGAAGGTAAAAATGGAAGGAAATCCAGATACTAGATTTTTCTGATTTAATCTTGAAGTTTCTGAGTTGAGATGTAAAAAATGAGACTCTGAATCCATTAACTAAAATTACCTAAAACAAACTCAAAGTAGGTGCTTCAAAGGAAGGATTATTATTAGCCTTGAAACTTAGTTCTCAGTGCCTTTCTCAAGATCTTTCTTTTCAAAAACATATGTCAAATTCATGCTTATTGCATTGAAGCACTAAAAATAAAAAAAAGCTTTATACAAAAGAAAACTAAAAACTGCACAAATTCCAGCCACTCCAGCAAATACAGCTATTTTCGTTTAGTCTTACACAGAACCTATTCACTCAAAGATATAATTTTTATATAATTTAAACCATAGTATAGATATAATTTCATTGTTCAACCTAAATTTATATAATAAATTTTTTCTATGCTGCAAATAACCCTCAAATTTCTCACCTTAATGGCTGCATAACACAGTATTATACTGTATGATACTGTCATTGATTTAATCATTCCTATATGCCTCAATTTGTTTCCAATTTCTGACTGTTGTAAACAATGCTACAATGAATTATCATTGTGTATATAACATTTGCGTTCTTAAAACTCTTTCTTTAGGGGTTATAGTCCCAGAAGTAGAATCATAGGGGCAACTTAGCTTAAATACTTCGGAATTTTTTATCCTTATTGAAGTATATCTTTCTAAAATATCCTGCTAATAAATCACTGCTGTCACATAAATATATGTAACAATTTCGCCAGGATTTCACCGTCACTGGCACTGCACTGTGGATTGAAGTATGCCCCTCCACGCTTTTGTCGGTGGCCCACTCTCCAATGTGCAGGTATTTAACATGGGGCTTTTCGGAGGTGGTGCGGTGTAGATGAGGAAGTGAAGATGGAGCTCATGTAGAGGAGTCACTGCTCTTATAAAAAGAGGCCCCCGAAGTGCTTGCTGCTGCTTTCTCCCTGTGTCTTCCGATAACAATGAGAAGGTGGCCATTGGCAAGCCCCAAAGAGATCCCTTGCCAGGAACCAGACTTGCCGAGTTCTAAAGATGTGATCATTTAAGCTACTCAATCCATAGCACTTTATTCTGACCATCCAAGATGATCAGCCCACAACATGTTTTCTGTTTTTTTAAATTTTGGTATAGAAACCTTGCTCCCTCATTTTCCCCCTTTCACCCTTCCACTTGAACTTTAACTCTCACCACAGATCTCCCTTGAACGCCTGGCTCCACGGCTCACCTTACTAATTCACAAGTTCGCTTGAGCACCCGCAATTTGGTAGAAGATTCTGTTAGACTCATGGAGAAAGACGAACAGAGAAAATAGGTTTCCTGCTCTCAAGTGCCTTATAGTCTAGTAGGGAAATCAAAAAAATTCAGAGAAGCGATTTGGATAGCATATAGGAAGACATTACCGGAAATAAGTTCAGGGCCTAAGGAAGTACAAGGAGAAGGGATCAAATAAAATGCTGAAAGGGAAGGGAAGGCTGCCATCACAACGTCACAACTGAAATGTGAGGGATAAACTGGAGTTAGATCTCTCACGGGAGAGAGATGAGACGTAACAGGGGGCGGAGGAGAGGGCTTGGAGGAAGACAAGCGCCGTGAGCAAACTCTCAGCAGCAGAAACAAGCGTGTTGGACACAGAGTGAAAACGTATTACGGCCAGCTCGATATTTCAGCCATCAGGTAGTGGGGTGCTTCCCTGACTCTGTTCCTACTTTTGCTCCGTCTCACGGATGCTGCGCTCCTCTGCTATGTCCAGGCCAGGCAGCTGTTCATTTCACCTCACGGAGCAGTCTCGTCAACTTTCAATTGCGCTCGGAAACGGAGAAATTGAAAACCTGTGCAGATCCCGGGGTGTTATGAAGTGATGCGCTGGGAGTGTCTGACGGGGCCTGCTTTCCCCTCTGTGTTGGAACCGAAAAGAACATGCATAGATAAGCAGCCCACTGGCAAATCGCAAACCCAGCAGTCACTGGGGAAGCGTGGTCTGTCTCGTGGCTCCGCACCAGGCCAGCCCGCTCAGTTCCTTTCTTCAGACGTCCCCCCACAATTGCCAGCGTGGTTTCCCACCGACAGACTTCATCGCTACACGGTAGCTCTTCACTACAAAGGGGCACATGAGACAGAGACAAGGAGAGGAGGCGGAGAGTTAAACACACACTGGGCTGGAATTTCATTTCCACTGAATTAGAAGCTCTGGCTCAGCACGGATGGCACTGTGATGCTCCTTTAATAACACAAAATAAATAAAACACAGAGAAGGCTTTCCAGATTGCTTCTGGGGACACTCGGCACACATGCTTGGCCTCTTTCCTGTTGAGGAACACGGGACCTACGCTTATTACCTTCGTGCTACCCTCGGAGCTGCAAGGATTGACCTTACCCTTAAATAAAGTCAGGAAATGGTTGACTCCCTTGAGAGCCAGCCCCTAAAGACCCTGCAGATCCACAGTTTCATCAAATTCCTTGATCTGGACAGGAACCACAGGACGTCAAGCTGGTGGTAGGGTGGGTTGGGTGACCCTGCGGTGACATTTGCGAGAATAAAGATGTGTCTTAGAGAGGACAGCATAGGTCCTGCCTGGTCACCGTTGTTCCGCTCGTTTTGTCCTCCCTCAGGGCACCCCAGCATGTCACGAGGCTGTGACCAGCATGTCACGATTTCTCATCTTACCCTGCTCTCACTCTAGCCCTGGGGCCATTGTCATCTTGGAGGTTCTGTCACCCCATCATTCTCTGACTAACAAAAAGATTTTTAGAGACACTGAGAAGTACAGGTGGTTTCCTGATTTTTTTCAAACATGGCACATATTTTAACTATTTGTATTATTTTATTTAAGTTACACCTTTAAAAAATCCAACAACTATCACTAAGAGTGCACACTGTATCTAATGTACCTGCCTAGAAAGTCATCTTCATTTGTACAATTTTCTCTGGCCTCCTCATTTTGTGTAGATATGATTGGTTGGATACGTGGTGCACCAAATGGGCTCTTTTATATAAATATCTATAGCACTATAATCCTTTCTTGAATTGATCTGTTTCCATGTCTAGTTTTCCAAGTAAGCTATAAGCTACTTGTGGCAGGTTGCATTTTCAAAAGATGGTCACAAAAATACCCCCAATGTGCATGTTCTTCTACAGACAACCTTAAGAAACCTTTCACCAAGAGACAGGATTGGTCTGTGTCACTCCCACAAAATCTAGGTGGACACATTACTTGCTTACAACCAATAGAATGTACAGGAACTATACTGCTTGCTTCCTAAGAAAGGGTCAGAAAAGGTGAGGCAATAACTCCGATAGCTAGGGCTTTCTTCTTTGGGGTCACCTAAGACATTCAACTACTCCAAAGTCACCATGCAGTGATGAAACCCAGTTATGTGAAAAGGCCATGAACCTTGACTCTCAACACCCTCTGAGGTCTGAACCCACTGGGAGAATCTACTGCCAGACATGTGACCACCAAATACATTTTTGAGCAATTTCAACCTTCAGCTATCCGGTCACCCCTAGCCTTGAGTTTTGTCAGCCAAGGTCACAAACTCTGTGGGAAGGAATCAAGTCACCTCCCCACACCCTGTCTAAATTCCTGAGCTGCAGAAACTGAGAACAAGCTGCAGAAATCAGGCCGTTTCTGGGCCTCTTGTGAACCTACAATTAACTGCCATCCTAAGAATAGAAACTTTATCATACTAGTTTGTACTCTCCAAGTAACTGTTCAAAACGTTGGTTGTTTGAATTACTGCATAGAACGAAACCAAAAACAAAAAATTCCATTATAAACCCGGATGTGGTGCAGACTAACTACAAGCCTCCCAACGCGAACCATCTCCTAAGAGTCTGAGCCCCAGGGAGACTGGTAACAGACACAATAACATCATCAGAATTTATCAAAAAAAATCTGCCTACTGCTGGTCAGAAATGGGCCTTGCTGTAGGGTGATATGCACTTGCAAACCAGATAAGAATGTTAATTGTTGATGTTTAATAATTCATACTTTGCTATCTTTGCAGCTCATTTTCTGATGTCTTTAATTCAGGTTGGGATTGCAAAGGAGCAGAGGGAAGGTTGGGCAGGTTGCGTTTCTCATTTCTCTTGGATAGGTTCCCAGAGGTTCAGACAGAAATGGCTCGAGGTCTTTTTTTCTGCATAAAACCTTTGAAACGGGTGACTAAATGTTTGGCATTCACTGATTAAACAATAAAAATACAGATTTTCTTTTTGGTGGGTGAAGAGAAGAAAGGAAAAGAGGAAAGAAAGAAAGAGTGTCGGTTAGTTATATTTGTTTCCATGTACGTTCCTGTGAGGTAGACGGGTAGATGGGCATTTGGAAATAAAGGAGAGAATAGAAAACGGAAGCAATGATCAACAACAGCTAGAGCTGTTAGGGCCACATGGTGGGTTGGTTTTACCCGTTCCAGTCTTCTCTAGGCTAATTACACACTGGAGCTCATCTAGCGGAAACAGGCCAGAAGACAGAGGACTCTGATGTACGTAGGATTCCAAGTTAGACTACTGTTCTTCCACAACCCTCTCTCTAACTGGGCCCCTCAGTTCTGTGCTGTTGGCGAATGTTCCCTCTAGGTAGAACAAATGTTGTTTAATTTGCTGCATGGCGGTTTCCTTACATAAATCATGTATTCATGGAGGCCAAGAAAATTCACAAGAAATTGCCTAGGAGGCTAGACATATTGTGTAGGACTTCAAATAAGCAGGAGTGCACTTTGCAATTCATAAGATATACATACATACATATATATGCTGGAATACACACACACATATACATACATACATACATACATATGCTGGAATGTTCAAAGGCACCACTGTTTTATTTAAAAACATATACAAGGGGAGCTCTATACTGATATCTGTGTGCATATATGTATGAATACAAATTTGATATTTATATACGTTTCCTTCTCTACAATGTAAAGACAAAGGTGGCATATTGTGGCAAGTGCTTACAGCTCAGCCTGTGCCTCTGGATCATCTGTACTCATTTAGCAGTCATCTGAGGGACAGTGGAAGCCCTGCTTGGTGTTGGGATGGGAAAAAGGAAGCATCAGTACTGTTCTCAAGGAAGTTAGTTATAACTGGAAACTGGATAAGACTCAAGCTGGCCTTAAGACAATCGAATCAATGCCAGATGTCTAGTGGTCTTAGAGTGGTCCCTAAGTTGTCTTCAACCTTCCAAATATTTTTTGAGCTTCTATTATATGCCACTCGCACTGTACAGTGTTGCATTTACAAAAAAAAAAAAAAAATAAGATGCAGTGCTTTTCTTCCAAAAAGTTAAATATGGTTGAGATAGAAAAAAAAAAAAAAAAAAAAAAATCACTGTGATTCTGTGGGATGTGTTCAAGAATAGAGGTGGGAAGGAAGAATTCAGGAAGTAGGGATTTAGACTGGAGTATGAAGAGGAAAAGTAGAAGATTGAAGACACAGGGAAATGTCCCACAGACAGTGACATTAAAGCTGTGTTTTGAAGAATCAGTAGGAGCTCTCAGGGGGATGTCGTTGTCAAATTTCATGTGGAGAAACAAGATATGTAATGTGCACTAATACTGTTTAATACAATATGTTGTTCAGGGGACTTCAAAGATTTTATTGTTTTTGAAGTGCAATGCGTGAAAGGTAAAGAGATCGGAAAGGAAGGAGAAATGGAGCCAGACTGTGGAGAAGTGGGAGGAAAGGAAGGCATGATATTCTTCTGGTGGTTTGCACGGAGAAGGTTTAAGCAGTGGGTGGAGTTTCCTTACAGTAAGCCTGTCCATAGCGAAGAGCTGGAACACATCCAGGACAGTAGCAATAGAAGGCCAACAAAGTTCGTCAAGAGTATGAACAGCAAACTCCTGTAGAAGAATCAGCAGTGTTCATTCTGAAAAAGAAACAAGCTAGCTTCACAGTGAGAGCTGTCTTCAGTGTTTGCAGAAGAGCATTTAGACCTGCTTCGTGCACATTTACAAGGGCTGGGCTGGCAATATGAGTGGGAAGTCGCAAGTGTGCAAATTTTGAGTTCGTTGAAAGCAGACCTTTTGGCCATCTGTGGTGGCGTGTGTCTGTAATCTCAACCCTGGAAGGTTGAGGTGAGAGGGTTTCTAGTGACAGCTTCAGCTCGACAAATGAGCAACTTACCAAGACTTGTCTCAAAATTATGTAATAATAGTAATAAATAAGCCTGGAAATGCAGCTCAGTGTTGAAGATTCAACCCCCAGTTCTGAAGGCGGTGAAGGGAAAGCAGAGCTTTCTAATGGTCAAAGCTGATCCCAGGCTAGTCAGGCTATGTTGAGAATCGATAAACATCCCATTGCTGAGGTGTCCGAGCAGTAGAATGTGCCTCTTTCCTGAGATGTAGCCAAAACAACAATCATATTAAAGGCTGGTGGGAGCCTGAGTGAACCTCTCTGAGGTCCCAAAGTCAATGATTCTATGGGGAGGGTGGCAAGTCAAAATACACAGAAGGGCCAGATGGATAAGCTTGATGAATAAAGTGCCCATGTTAGAAAATGGATTTGTAGGGATTGTGGCTAACAATGAACATACTATCAAAATTATTCATATTGCTCTGGGAAAAAAAAAAAAGGAACCACATTATCAAACAAAACCTTTTGTGAACTTCATTTGGTCTGTTGGTTTGTAGTTTGTGCTTCGTGCTCTGATCCCAAGGCCTTGCATATGCTAGGTAACGGCTTTACTGCTAGGATCTATTCTCAGCCCACCTGCTCTATGCCCGCATTCTGGTGTAAATCGATGGTAAATAATTCTCAATTTTGGGCCAGTGCCCCCATTACAGAGCTCAGTTCCCTCATCGATTCCATGAGAGGCTTAGACGACCTATGAGTCTTGCCTCAGCGCTATCACATAGCCCAGTCTCAGGACAATGCGGAGACCTAGGAGAACAGAATTCAAGTTGCGTAGGCAGAAGCACTATCCTAGTTGCGTCTTTGTGGCCTACAGTGTAGCGCTTCCTCACAAAGCTCTGTGTCAGAATGGACAGGGGCAAATTCTTTGCAAAGACAGTGCTGTAATCTTCTTTTGTGTTTATTTTTCTGGTTCTCCTGAATAATTAAGAATATACAGAAATATACAGGGATAATCAATCCATGCACTTACTAAAAGAATTAAAAGTTTGCATATGTATACTGAACATCACTTTTGTAATAAAATGTTAAAGATAGGGTTCCATCGCTTGAGCATGCCTCTGCACTCCTGTTCCTGCCTTTCTCTTCCAGAAGCAGCCAGTACCTTGAAGTCAGCGTGTAGCACCTGTCAGGTAATTATGCTTACGGTGCATTATCATTGTACTTACTAGTTATACTTCCTGTACATGTATTTGCCGTAAACAACACACTGTGTTTCCTTATGACCTAAAAGCCCTCATAAACAGTGGCATGGTTTGCATATATCAACAGTGTTCACAGAATTTCTTTCATTCAACATTGCAATGTCAGATAATCATCCAAATTAGCATATACTCTGGAATTCATTGATTTTAATCCTTAAAGAGTTCTGCATGCTATTAACACACCATAATTTACTTTTCCACTTCCTTAATTTACACTCTATCCATATTCTTGTTTACACGATGCTTTTTTAATGTACTAAAAATCTTTACACACCCTTTCCTTGCATGTGGCTAGTCCTGTAAGTAAAATTGCTGAGTCATCACCAATTGTTTTTGCGATAATTTTATTAGGTATCACCAACTTGCCTGCAAAGATTGTAGGCCAGTTAACATTTCCTGCAGCAGGATTTTTTTGGAATTTTTGTTTTTTGTCTAATCTGTGCGATATCTGATTTGCATTTTGTATGCAAAAGATAATGCCAACTGCAAGAAACAGTTGTGTCTCTTCCCAATAACTGTGTCACTCATTTCTCCGAATTTTGAAATTTTGGGCAAGCTAATGAGTGAGAAACTTCATTGAGGTTTTTAATTGCATTTTCTTAACTGGTCACTCGAATATATTTACATCTTCATGGGCAATCGTGGCTTTCTCTTCCTTGAAAAAACTCTTCAGATCCCCAAATATTTTGCCTTCTGTTTAGTTAGGTGATTCGTGTTTTTTTTTAAAAACACTGTTGGGGATGTTTGTCTCTGAGGCTTCTTTTTTTAAGTTATAAAATGGAGGTTTATAGTATCTTATAGTTTAATTATGACAGTTACGGGAGAGAATACATATTAACCAGTTAGAACAGTAGAGGCTTAAAAGTTAAATGCTATTATCTTACAAATGGAAAAGAATCCTTTGTGTACTCTGAGATAGACTTTTTGGTCTATAACGTCTGTTGCAAAATTTTGTCTTTTAGCTTTGTTAATTTTGTCAAGTAAATATTTTAAACTTTAAGGTAAATTTATCCAGTTTATGATTTGCACTCTTTTGCATGTAGTTTAACATTTGCTTCATCACAGAATCATAAAGTTCTCCTTCTATATTTTTAAATGTCTCTGACCAAATTTAATCTACCTGGAATTTATTTTCATGCAGAAGCAATTTATTTTTAAGTTGGGCACAGTGGTATATACCCTTGAATATACTTAAATATTGGGACACTGAAGCAGAAAGATGGCGTGGGCTTAGGAATCTGAGGCCAGCTTGGGATGCGTAACAAGACCTTGTTTCAAGAGAAGCTCTGGCAAGTCTCTAATTTTCTGTTTCTCTGTAGATAACTAATTACATCAATAGACTCTGATTTGCGAAGCCACCTCCCTCATAAATCAAGTTCCGATATATCCTAGAATCTATTGCTAACTTCTCAAATCTAATTAATATGTTCTTAACCCTGCAAAATACAAAGATATTTTAACTACAACAGCTTTAAAAGAATTTATTTAAAACAACGTTCAGGAGAGTAAGTTCTCAAAACTTGTCTCACAAATATCCTGCCTACTTGTGAAATTTTTAAATAAGTTCATGAAGTTCTCTGAAAAAAATATGTATTGGGAGTCTTCTTGGAATTACATTGAAACTGACGAACAATTTAAGGTGTCATTTACAGCGTGTGTTCATGATGTTGACTTTGCAAGTTCATAACAAAGGTCTGTTTTGATCTTGATAGCTTTATCATTTTATGTCATAAAGCATTACACATCATTTAGATTGTTTCATCCTGTAAGTTTGACTATTGTAGTGAACAGGATCTTTAAAAAATAATGTTTTCTATTTTCTGTGTACAGTTAGATTAAACCTAGTCATTTTTATGTGATGATATTGTATGCAGCAAACTTCCTGAACTTTGTAATTCAAAATGGTTTGTGGATCCTTTCACACTTTGTATGCAAACAATAATACCATATGCAAGAAACAATTGTTTCTCTCTCTTCCCAATAATTATGTCACTTATTTCTTTTTATTGCAGCTTTTGAATTAGCTACAGCATCCAGTAATTGCTTTAGAAAAATAGTTTTAGTCAACACTTCCTTGTCTGGAGTTTAATGTCAGTGCTTCAAAAATCTGACCATAGCCTATGGAACTTTCTATGGATTGGGGCAGATATTCTGCATTAGGTCCAGGATGCTTCTTTTTGTTACTAATATACTAGATTTTCCCTCAGTTTAGGAATGGGTATTGGCTTTCACAGAATGTTTTTTCTAGAGTTCCTGAGGTGCATTGAATTATACGCACAGGCCTTTGAATGTTGATGCATCTTTACACCCTTGGGATAAGCTGTTTGATTGTGACACAGTCTAAAATGCATTCTGGATGTGCTCACGCTATAATTTGCTCATCCGTGCCCCAATGAGAATGGACATTTCATTTCTTGTACTCTCTACATCTGATTTGATATCACAGGCAATATATCATATCAGATATAGATTTGTGTGTAGTGCTGGGGATGGAAGCCAAAGGCTTCACACTGAGTTACATCCACAGATTTTTTTTTTTTTTTTTTGAGAAAGGGTCTTAATGACACATTGTGCTTGTATTGCCTGCACTGGGCCTGAATTGCGATCCTCAGGCTCCCAGACTGCTAGAATTGCAGGTGCATACCAACATACCTTGTTTGCATTTCTGAGTTTCAATAAAATTCAGCACAATGTCTCCATAAAATTACGTAGGCCTGCTGTCTTTAGTAGAGACTTTTTAATCACTAATTAAATATTTTTGTACATTGTGTGTGTGGGCAGGGCCATACATTACTTTTACCATACTATAGTAAGATAAAATGATCAACCTGGTATCAATTATTTGGAAGTTTTTGAGACCTTTTGTAAACTAGTATGTAATCAATTTTTTAAATGATACACAAAAACATGTGTGTACCCTATCTCTTGGGCATAAGAATACAGCTAAACCTAGGTGGTACCTTATATTCTATTTTATGTCACCTGACACTAGATCACACCTGAGAGGTTGGTGAGGTCTCGTCATCCTTACCACTACTGCCTTCTTCTTCAGCTATCCGTTTCTAAAATCTACTGAAGTCTTCTCAGTAGTATGACCGTTGGAGAGCTTACGTCAATTTGAGGCAATTAGGAACCAGCCTGGATTAGATAGAGTGTGAGTGATTTGTGGGCCAGAGAACGAAAAAAGAACACCCACCCGGATGTGGGAGGCCCAACTGGAAACTCAAACTGCATGAAAGGAAGGAAGCAGAAAGATCGTTACAGCTTTTTTCCCTTTGGAGAGACTGGACTTGACGGGACTTGGCTTCCTGTTAGTGATGCCATGATGTTGTGAGGAGCTGCCTCCACCTCTGCCTCTGCCATGTACTTCCATTGCCGCTGGCTACCTCTGAGGGAACTGGGACCTTCTGAAACTGTGAGCTAAGGTAAATCTTTCCTCCTCTAAATTTGTGAATGTTGGATATTGAGCCACAGCAACAAAAAAACTAATTAAGACAAATAGCATCGTCAATTTCTAGATATTTTTCTTGTAGGTCAGCATCTATTTTATTAGTTTATAAGTGTATGCACATCTGTAAGAGATGTGACACGAAATGAGATTGTGTATTTAGACAAGATCGGGCACACGTGGGGTGTTCCAGCCACAGATGATAGTGCATTTAAATAAAAATTTATTACAGTGAAAGTCACATAGCCATTGCTTCCCCTCACTGCCGACAGTTATCCTGTCATTCTTGCCTTTTTCTGAAGCAAATCTGGAAGCCTCTCTGTTGTATCTTTAGTCATGATGCTGCGGTTGCCTTGATGATGTCCTGAATCAATTCACTAAGTTTACTTCTCACGCCTCTTTTGATGATTGGGGTTGAAACTGGGCTAACTAGGAGTCATGGAATGTCAGATTAGGAAATAATATTTGTATGATCCTGGTTTTTTTTTTCCTTTGGATGGCACACAGCAGCAACATTCATTTTTTTTTAATTACACCTTATAATGATATTCACGAAAGAGGACTGCTTCATTTAAAAGAATATAATGGGATAAGTGTGTTTGAAGGGAGGGCAAATTTCTTAAGGGCTACTAGTAGCAGTGTGTCCTGCACTGTAATAATGTTTTTTCTTATTTAAACATTAACCATATCACTCAATCACCCCTTGTATTATTATTTTTTTTGCAATAGCTTCAGTCGTGGTTTCAGTCGTATTGTCACTATTGAACAGTTGCTACAGTTTGAGTTTGTGGAGCAGCAGGCAATAAGATGGTTGTTGGGGTCTTCAGGGCCCGAGAGTCTCAGCATCGCTGACCTTGGCCGAGTTCCTTCCCATGAAGAAATGTTACTAATTGTAATTTAAGCCAGGTATTGTTTTACTTAAACACGGAACTGCTGGTTTAGTTAATTAAGAGTTTTAAAAACAGCTGGGGCATTGCATCCTCCTTCCTCTACTGATTTCCTCCCCCTGGGTGGCCCCCACTCCCCCAAACCCCCGCTGGTTGAGACCTTGCTGATTGGCCCAAGATAGCTTCCTCAATCTATGTAAGCCCTTGTACTTCCCAAATAAATGAGACAGCGATCACTGAAATGACTCACAGCGTGCGTTACTTTGTTGTCCGACCCCTCCTCGGCTGTTCCGGGGGTCCCTACAGGACGGAGACCCCTACAGATGGTGATTAACATGTCAGAGGTAAAGACCTAGGTTCTAGGGCCAGCATGGCGCTTCAGTGTTGCCCCTGGTGAAGGTCAGGATAACTGATTTACTGTCATGGTTGATCCGTCATAGGCTATGAGTTGCCACGGAAAGACATGAGATTTGGTGTCAGCCAGGACTTTATAGTTAAGGCAGTCCCCCATAGAAGTTTAGAGCTGAGGGCTGTCATCTGCAATCTGGGAAGTACGTCCTTCTGAATTAGGACAGAGGGATCTGGCAACACATTCTAGTATCTGTTACTGAGTTCACCTGAAGCTGCTTGGATAAACTTTTATCCTGTAGGTTCCAAAAGTAGCTTTCCAGAATTCCAGTAGAAAAATTAACTAGGAAAGAAAAATAGTACTGTGATAAAAGACATCCCACCAGTGATGCTTGTATTAAGGGCATAATTGATCTTCATTTTCTCCCTGCCCTTACTGCCCATTACAAATTCCCCTCACTCTTGGGTAGCACCACTCAGAGTCTTTGAAACTTGCTTGGTGACATGAATGAGATCTTTATTCCTGTAGGGTCTAATTCCTTGCCTGGTCACCATGACCTCCTCAGATGAGAATTATTTTAGTTCATTTATTGTGGAACTGAATATAGAGTACTAAAAGGTACTCAAATGTATCATCTGCCTGATTTGTGCATTTCTCTGCTCTTACTTTATAACAGTATCCTCTTCTGCTTCTGCCACGATATTGACATATTTTCTCACCTGCTGCTTCCTTTGAGTGGGTTGTCCAAAGGCCCAGAAAGAACTGTGGCTAGCTCCCATTCAAATCTGAGTCTCATCTGAGCTAAAGGTCTGACAAATATTTCTTGATATGGAACTTTCTTCCTCTACAACCAAGAAAGTCTATCAAACATTTTGATTTCTTCTTCATGGAAGGAGTATACTTTTTAATACTTTGTTTCTCATCTGGGGCTCAGGGTGATTCTCATTTTGCCATAAACCAAGATGCTTATAATTACACCCATAAGGCAGGTCCTGACTCTGCCTAGGTTTCATTCCCAAATCTGTGGGTTATATACTTCTTGACAAAGCCTCCAACCAGTATCTACTTTTTGTTCATCTGGCTTCGTTAGCACAAGACCATCAATATAGTGAGCAAATGGCACAATCTGGATGGATGTCCAGATGGTCTACACTTTTCCATACTATTTTTCAACAAAGGGCAGAGGAGTTAACACAGCCCCAGAGCAAACTTGTAATGCATCTTGTTATGTATTTTAAATAAATGGAAATTATCATGTTTATTTTTTTCCTGAGGATGGAAAGTATATATTTTTTCAGATGAATGGCTGTATACCATTTATCTGCTGCCATGATAACTTGCTCTAGCACAGACACCACATCTGCCACACACTCAAATACTGTGTTTTCAGTAATCTATGATAACTGATGTGTCCGGTTTTTTTGCAGTAATCATATTGGTGAATTAAATGAAGATTGATGGGGACTATTCTCCCTATATCCCTTAAGAGACTTTCAAGGATCTCTCATTTCAGCCATTCTTATTGGACCATTATTTCTCCTTAAACCTGCTCTCTTAAAACAGGTCTGGAGGGTGAGGAATAGATAGCGTCCATTGCCCATTCCTACGACAAAGCTTTGATCCTACAGGTCAAGGACCCAATGTGGAGATTACGCCAACTACTACGTATAAATTATGGTTTTTACTTGTGGACTGGGTGGATTCACAGGCACAATGGAACGACTGTGATCAAGCTGTGGTTACTTCGGGCCTTCACTCTGACAGAGAACCGTGAGGTACTATGGCATCAACATCACCCTGGACCCTCTCTATTCAGTGGTCCTTGAAATGTCTGCATATTTCTTAGGCACTACCATGCGTTTTTACCCAATAAGTAGTCCCTCTGGAAAAGGTCTGAAGGGCCACTGATCTGCATATTTGTCACAATTCTGCAATGCTGTAGACCCCCTCTTAAATAGTATCTCCTTTATTCAATGGCTTCTGGATCTGAAAACTGGATGGTGAACAGAGGATTATAACTTATTTGTGTGATTGTCCTTAGATGTCTAGTGGTAATCCTTGATTTACTTTAATTTTACAGACAGGTTGGCCACTCTACTAATCTGCCCATATAGTTTGCTCCTAGGAACAGCAGCATCCCCAAGATCTCCTGAAAATCATCCCCCACCCCCGACTTCCTTCCAACTCTTTGTCTTTATTATCAAAATAATTGTGTTTATCTAGGTTGTGCATAAAGTGTTGTCACCTGGTTCGGGTCAGGGTAGCCAAGTATCTCCTTTCCCTGTATTTATAAATCTACTTCTGCCATAGCTTCTCATACCATCAGCCCTGTCTTAACAGAGGACAGCCCCTACTGGTGCTTTTCATACCAGTATATTCTGTACTGTTCTAGCAAACAATACATCCTCGTGGCTCTCCTGTGAAACATACTTATCTAATAGTTTTTCTGGTCTTACATCAAGTAGCCATTGTAACTTACCCACTTCTCTAAATTTTTAAAATTTTTTTCTCTGCTCCCTGTCATCATTTTGGGTTTTATTTTCCCCTTACTGTTGAACATTACTTTTTTCTGTCTTCAAGAAGCCAACAGACCAGTTTCCCTCCACTTCTCCCGAAGACCTGGCGACAGTATTTATACCTATATCCTTAGAATACACTCCCATGTTGATTAACTCTCTCTTATTCAAACTTATGTTCCTCTTTCCTGATTAATTAGCCTCAGAATTCGGTCTCAAGCGTATTCACCCTCTTTCTGTGGGACATAGTGGCAGGTCCTGTAGTTCCAAGGAAGGTTAGTCTTGTCCTGTTCCTAGCATACCCAAGTACACCGAACTGTGGCCAAGTTGTGTTCTGACTGGGCCCTATTTAACGCCCTTCTGACCTGGAGGAGAAGCAGGGACAGAACCTACCAGAGAAGGGGGTGGCATAGACATCACCTCCGCATCATCTCCGAGTAAGGAAGAGTGTTAGCTGTAAATAGAAAGAAGTCACTTCTGAAGTGCCACAACATTCAGAGGAATCCGGGAACTCAAGATTTTTCAGATGGATTAGCTGAATGCCACATCCGTATAATCTGAATGTTCCAAGTTAGCCAAATTTAACATTAACCAGTACCTATATCATGTGCTACTGAAGAAGAGGACTATAGTGGCTTAACTCTGAAGGTCTCCTCCTCTTGCCCAGGATTACATTGTGCCACAATTTTGTTCCACTTTGGTTTGACACAAATGCCCACTCCTCGGTGCATGTTTAACCCACTCATTCCCACAAGGCCGTGTGATTCTAATTCCCTAGCTTTGAAATAACTCCCCGTTTCTCAGACGTTTGTGATCCTCCGCATTTCTTGCTTTTAATTTAAGCCACATACTTTGAAAGAAAGCTTATTTTCTCTCTAATTCAGCCTCTAGAGCAAATTGACAACTTTCCCATTTCTGCTCGGTCTACCACATCAATTAGAAGGGGCCTCTAATTACCTTTTGCTCTTTTCAAAGCTTGCACGTGGCCCAGTGCACAGACTCGTCAGTGCCACTCATTCGCTCAGTAGATATTTATTGAACATCTACTGCAGTTTGGTGTTGAACCTCGGAGTTAGAAAACCCCCCCTCAGAGTGTGTGAAAAATGTTTACTGTGTGGTTATAGAGGCCATGAGAGGGTGTGCTTTTCCTACGGGCTTTTGCAACCGTCTGTTTTAGTTATACACTCCTGGAGACAAGTGCTCTCCTAAAATGAGGTAGGTTGACTAAGAATTTCCACTCTGTTAAAAATGACAGCAGAGGTTTGATTGTAGTAACAGGCCTCAGGGCAAGCCTGAGTAATTGAAATTCACCAAGAAATCAAGAGACTATGCAGCCAAGAGATTCCACCGTTACCCACCCGCCCTGCCCTCCTACCCAAAACAAATGCACCACTAATTTTTTTCATCAGTCTCTCTTCCTTTCTCTCTGTCTTTCTCTCTTCTCTCCTCCACCCTCCCACTCCCTTAGGAAACAGAGAAGTGGTTAGAAAGTGGCATTTCTGTCTGTGACATGAAGCCCCGTGATATGACCCAGGCCTTTGAAAGGGTTCATCCCTCCTGGGACTTGTTGGGGTCCCATATATTCTTTGGGGAAGCGTGTTTGATCCGACAAAAGTTACCTCAGGCACTGTTTAACTCCCCTCTTCTGTTTCTTGCTGTTTCACCTTTGCTTCCCTTACTGCTGAGTAAGGATATGTAGGAAATCAAAGTGGCTTGAATAAGATTCAGCCCTCTCTGGTTGTTACAGCAAAGAAACAGAAAAACAAGAGACAGTCTTCCGAAGCCTTCCCTCCACACCTTGCTCCGGAAGCACTTAACCTCCATCGCCCTCCCAGAGCTGCCCCTGGGCTCCCCGCGGCTCCCTGTCAGCGCTCAGGTGGCCAACGCCATCTGCTTTCCCTCGGAGTTCGGCTTCGACCGAGCAGGCCCTGGAAACAGCTTCTCAGAGCTTGTTTTCCGACGGTCCTCTGACACTGCGGTCTCCTAACAGGGCCCGGTAATTGGAGCCTCCTGGGTCCTGAGCTACGAGTGCTTCTCCACTAGTCCTAAAAGATTCTCTCTTTTTCTCATATAGCTCACAGATGTGTAGCCAAACTCATCCTTTGTCACACTCAAAACAGGCATTAAAAACCTGTCAAATTGTTTCTTCTTTGGCTAAAAATAAATGTTTTTAATAGCCCTCATCCGGGTGCTCTAAGAAGTTTGAATTTACCAAATTAACTACCCTCATGTGCCAATTTGTTTGGAAAAAGACTGTATCTTTAAAAGCTCATTGTGACTGTCCTTACATACTTTTATTTGATTCTGTGATTAACAATGGAGATGATGATATGATAACAATAACCAAATATAATAATGTCTAATTAATATAAAGCATTAATCATAAAGGATCATGCCAGGCATTGCTAAATATTTCATATACATATCTCAGGTCATCCTCAAACAATGTTATGAAGTAATGGCTATTAATTTCACCCTTTTAGAGATGGAAAGTGAAACTGGAAATAAATTATTTTACAAAATTCATCCACTAGTGAACACTAAAGCTAGAATGTAAGCTCTTTGATGGTAGATCTTAATTATCAACTTGACTGGATTTGGAGACATCTGAGAGACACGTTTGTGTGTGGGTGTGGATGGCCCATTGGGGGGTGTCCTTAACAGCTACATGTGGTTCTTTCTCTGTCTCTTCTTTACCCTGTTTCCTGCCCCCTCACTTTGGTAGCTTTTCTCCACCAAGCCCTTCTACCACTGTGTTTCTACCTCAAAGCCAACTGACCAGAGACTGAAATTTCTGAAACTGATCGAAAAGAAGCCCTTCTTCCTTTAAATTGTGTGTTATGTCAGGCATTTTCCCCCAGCAGCACAAAACTGAACAGTTATAAGGCCCAGTCTTGCTTATAGCTATCGTCTGAAAATTAATCAACAGTTTCTCCAGGTTGGGCGTCACTCCAGCACCAAAGTAACCACCACTAGTAAGGAAGGTACCATCAATTCTGACGAGGATTTCACACAAAATCAAACCATGAGTCTTAGGAGCAGTTAACCATATCATGCCTTGTAGAAGAGGCTGATAATGAGTAAAGGAAAGGGTCATAGACCAGTAGAGATCATTCTGGGAACTTTAAAGAGCTCACTGTCGTGTGGTTGGAAAGGTAGCTAGAAGAACAGACTGAACACCACGGTGAATGACCACAATGCCATGTTGGTCATCTGGGAGAAATAAAATATGATAAAGGTTTAAGAACCATTCTGATCCATGTTCCATAGAAGGAAGAGCTATAGAGTGGATGCTTCCATTATTCCCAAGAAAACTCTGATTTCTGCAGCACAGCGTTTCAAAGTCTTGAATTTAGATTGTGAATCAATCTCCCGGGGTTATTGTAGAAGACTAGCAAAGATTCCTTGTGTTTCGTGGGATACTACACAACATTAAAAACAGAGCTCCAGACTGAAACAAAAACAGAAGGACGTTTCACTCAACAAACATTTTACAACGTGAGATAACAATGTGGCATACTCTGTGACAATTGCTAGAGACATAGTTTAAAGATTAATAGAGACACAGACATGTAACGGAAAACAGACTTTACCCTGATACATTGATGATAAGAAACAAGCATGACAGAGCATAGGAGCGCGGAGGAGGGGCACAGCGGGGTTCTGGGTGGGGGCCCCACAACAGGTTCAGTTCTCGTTCTATCACTAAGTACTGGCCAAGAAATGTAATTTCTTGTGGCCTCATTTTCTCTATCAGCAAAATGAGAACATTGGATGCTATCCAAGTAAGTTCCCATTTTTTAAATTAAGCCATTAAAATGCAATTATTTTATGAAACCACTGACTTAAAAATATTTGATTTACAAAGTTCAGCATGTAGAAGGATAAGTTAGAAAGCGATTTCTCTTTTGCACCCCCTTCCTCATAGAGGACGACTTCCCTCTGCATTTTGGTGAAACACCGTAAAACCACGTTTTGTAAATTGAGAGTGTGGAGCTCAAAATTCCAAGTGGAAGATTTCTAGCTTAGTCCACAGCAGTGTGCTATGCTGCTTTTGAGCAGAGCCCTGGAATCTGACTAGTCTTCTGACCATGGGAAAATAATCACAAGAAATGACTTCCGTGCCTCAGTTTCTTTATCTGTATAATGCAGATCCAACTAACTTTGTTTTTTAGTATTGCTAAGGGCTATGAATCAGTTAGCAGTGCAAAGTATTCAGAATAATATCTGGCATATGACAGACATCTAATAAATATAAATTTTAGTAACTTATAGAGAGGTTCAGTGATTTTCCACTTATTTTTGTTTAGATGTGTGATACTCCCTACAAATGGAAGTTTAGACAATTAAAGTTGAATGTTATAAACCCTAGGGCAGCCACTAAAAACATTTTTAAGTAGTATAAATGATAAGTCAATTGAGGAAATAAAATGGGATCATAAAAATGCTCAATTAACCCAGGAGAAAGCAGAAAAAGAGGTATAAAGAAATACTGAACAGATGGAAGAAATACAAAACAGCAAGATGGTAGATTTTAATCCAACCATATCAATAATCACATTAAAAATGAATGCCTGAATGCATCAATTAAACAAGGGAGACTGTCAAATTGAATCAAAAAAGCCTCAGTTACGTGCTTCCATCAAGAAATAAAATTTAAACAAAGATATACCTACATTAAAAATACATCCTGTAAAACAAATTCAAACAAAAGCTGAAATAGCTCTTCTCATATCAAATGAAATGGGCTTCCAGAAAAGGTACCTAATCAGGAAGAGAGACACTATGTATAATGATGAACCAAAGAGATCCCCGGTCCTAAATGTATGTGGATGTGACATCAGAACTCAAAATACATGAGACAGACTCAGGCGAAATGTAAAGGAGGAGTAGATGAATCCCTAAATTGTACCTGGAAAATTTATTGCTCTTTTCTCAGTAGTTGATAGAATTCATACCAGAGAAATTGGGTGAGAATCCAAGGGTCTTGAAAAAGGGTGTCAATCAATTAGATCCAACTGACATGGAAGAAACAGTCTACCCCCAAAAAGCAAAATTCACTTTCTTTGTATGTGCTTACAGAATATGCACCAAGATGGACAATCAAAATACACTTCAAAATCTTTAAGAGAATAAAAACACACAAAGCATGTTCTTAGGCTATGACAGGCTTAAACTAGAGATATTGTAATGTAAAGTCACTTGGAAAATCTCTGGATATTTGGAAATGGACCAATACATTCTTAACTAATCCGTGGGTAAAATGGGAACTCTCAAAAAATGTTTAAAATATTTTGACATAAATAAAATGAAACACAAAATACTTCAAAATGTGTAGGATGTAACTCTAGCGTTGCTACAAGGCAGCTCAAAATGTAAAACTGTTATCATAAAAGGAAGAAATTCAAATCAATAATGTAAGTCTTACCATAAGAAACTCGAGAAAGAGGTGCAAACTAAACCTGAAGAAAGCAGCCGAAATTAAAAAATAAAATAAGATCAAAATCAATAAACTTGAAAAACTAAAAATCATGTATTGTTAATAGATACAGAAAAAAATCATTTGAGTAAGTTCAATTTTGTATTTATAATAAAAACCCTCCATAAAGTATAAATAAAAGAAGACTTTCTTAATTTGAGAAGGAACACAGGGACCACCCATCAGACGATGGCTATGTCATACTGATGATAACATACTGAACCTCTGTGCCCTTATTATCAGGAACAAGGCAAACATTCCTTTCTCTCAGTATCTCTCTGAAAATTTTAGACAATACTATAAAGAAGGAAAAACTATAGAAGACTTACACATCAAAAACAAAACCATCTGTATTTTCAAATGCCATGATGGTCTGTGTAGAAAATCCCCCCAAAATTGACAAAAGTATTTCTTGAACCAGTAAAAGAGTTTATTAGCAAAGTCACCAGATAAAAAGTTAACAATTGGCATTCAAAGTTATATCAAAATGTTATCCACCATAACACCAAAAAATACTGAGATTATAAATGGGTATGCTAAAACATATTATAAAACACTAAGGAACACCTAAGTTAAACATCTAAGAACATGTAGAGAATGCCAAGAACACTAAGAACATCTAAGAACACGTAAAGAACACTAAGTAAAACATCAAAGAACATGTAGAGACATAGCATGTTAACAGGTTTTGAAGACACAGTATTGCTAGGAGATCAATTCTTCTCAATCTGATCTAAAAAACTCTAGCCTACTGAGATGATTCTGAAATGTATATAAAAAATAAAGGGCATTAGAAAAATAATTTTTAAAGTTTCAGAACAAAAGACAGATTATTTTTATTTCAAGACATCGCAAAGCCACAGTAATCGTGGTAGTGTGGTGTTAGTGAAAAGCAAACATGTATCAATGAGTAGACAGGAAAGGGATGTAGGGCCACACAAATAATACGTAGTGCATTTGTTTTCTATGACGATGCAAATGCATTTGAGGAATGAACTACAGTATTTTCGACAAACAGCCCCAGAAATTCTTCAAATATGTTAGGCGAAAGCAAATAATCTACTCCCATCCCATATGTTACATCTTATACGAAGAATTAACTCTACGTGAGTTAGAGACATAAATATGAAATGCAGAACAATAAAACAAATAAAAAAATCTATGTGATCCGGAATTAGGGAAAACTTAGTTATACCTCCAAAAGCAATATATAGCACTTCATGTAAATTAAAAACATTTTCTTTGCAAAGGACAGAACCATGGATCAAATATTTGCAAATCACGTTTTGGCAAAGAAATTCTAAAAAAAAAAAAAATGAGGAAAGATCTGATGAGACATTGAACAAAAGAAGATTTACGGTTGGCAGATAAGCCAACAAAAAGATAGTCAACCCTATTAGTTATAGAGAAATGCAAGTAAAACCTGATGAGATCCTAGGTACCTACTATAATGTGTAAATTTTAATGACAATACCAAGTGTGCACAAGGATGGTAAACTAACTAGAACTCTCATACACAGCTTAGCGAAGGTTGATGAAAAACGTTGTAACCTTTGTGGAAAAGAGTTTGACAACGCCTATACATTTAAAACATGTACCTACCATATGATTATTAATCATGCCTCTACCTATTCGCTCAAAATAGCAACGTATATTCCTATAAAACTTGCATATAAAAATTTATATCAGCTTTATTCATAATCATCAATCTATTAACCAGCAATTTAAAGAAATTTAAAAAGAAAAGATATGGTACATTCACCCAATAAGATGCAACACAGTGGTAAGTAGGAACAAATCGTTGATCCCTACACATGACTGAACCTTAAATTCATTTTACTAAATGAAAGAAACCATAGAATCTGAGATAGAAGTGCAGCTTAGTGATAAAGTGCTTTCTTAGTGCACGTGACTTCCTGCATTCCATCTCCATATCAAAGAGAGAGAGAGAGAGAGAGGAAGGAAGAGAAGAGAAGAGAAAAGAGAAGAGGAGGCTGGATTCAAAATGCTACATGTAGAATGATTTCTCCAATATAATACTCTCGTTACAGGAAAAGTTCAGGGAACATTTTAAAAAATGGTTTAAACTTGACCCAGGAGGATGGACACAAGTCTATAAAGTAGCAGCACAAGAAAATTTGGGGGCTGACAGAATTATTCAGTATATAACTGTGATGACAAACTCATGGACCTATACATTTGTCAGAACCCGTAGAGCCTGTTATGATTTGGATCTGGAATGTTCCTCCAAAGCCTCATGTGTTTAGAAGGTGACTGGATTGTAGGGCTAATTTTGTCAGCGAGTTATTAATTGATTTCCTGAGCTGTTAATAGGCGAGGGCTGGTCAGAAGGCATAAATCACCCGGCCTGACCTGGAAGGGTCTACCTTACAAGCTCTGCCCCTAACTGTTTTCTGGGATGAGCAGCCTGATTCCCACTAATCCCCACTAGGCCCTCTGCCGTGTGCTTTTACCACTGCCAGCCAACTATGAACAAACTGAGACCTTCTGAAACTCTGGGCTGAAATAGGCCTTTCCTCTCTAGTTGTGGGTGTTGGGTACTGTGCCCCAGGGACCAGAAATAGTCTAAGCCAGAGGCACTCACCAGAATGAATAGATTTTCCTGTAATTTTTTTCCAGAAGATGTGTCAAGATAAGGGGGTAAGAAGGTAGATGTTAGGTCATACCAAAAGGATTACTTAACACTGGATCTCACCGAAGGAGTCAATAATACTTTTTTTTTTTTAGTCACTGTGACACCATACCCAATGTCTTCAAATTTAGAGAGAAAAGATTCTAGCTTACAGTTTTAGAATGTCACTGTTTATTTGCAGATGGGCAGCTAGAAAATGTTGAAATTACATTGGGACCACACCTAGAGCCAGAGCTGGAGCCAGTGCTCTAGGAGACTGGGATCCTCACAGCAGCATGGCAGAACTGAGACCAGCCTGGGAAGAAAGGTGGTACCAGCACACACCCTTCCAGGTCAAGCCCCAAGCATCAGCCCCTTCCAGCCAGGCCCTGCCTCCCAACAGTACCTCGTATCCATACATACATGGGGGACATTCCAGATCCAAACCACGACATTTTGTCCCTGGTCCCCAAAAGACTCATTTACTCCCTTAAGAAAAAGGCATTTTTTTAAAGAGTTGTCAAAGTCTTAACAGTTTTATCACTGTTTAAAATAAAAAAAATTCCAAGTCGAAAGTCTCCTCTTAGATGTAAAGCAACCTTTTAGCTGTGAGCTTCTGTTAAAACCGAAGAGTTTAACATTTTGAACATGCAATGGCACAGGGCAAACATTTTTATTTCAAAAGGGAGGAATAGGAAGATAAAAAGCAATTGAACCAAAACAATTTTTAAACCGAGCAGGGCAAGGATTAAATTCTGTAGTCCCAGGTTTTAGCACCTGGAATAGACAAGATCTTGTGGCAAGATCTGAACTCCAAAGGGCTTGAGTGGCCCTGCCCCTACAGCATGGCTGCTGGCTGTAACCTCCATCTTTTTTTTTTTTGAGCTGAATTCATAAATCATATATGGCCTGCAGCTTTTTTAGTGGATGATTTATGTTTCTGCCTTTTTAAATGTTTGGGGTTTTTTAAAAATTGTACCTTAGTCTTTTTTTTTTTTTCTTTACAACTTTACACATTGTCCTTTTAGAGGCACTGTCCGGACTCCAAGGCCTTTTTCTGAAATCTGGGTGAAATCCTCCAAAAAACCCACACCTCTTTCACTCTTACTCTGCAAGCTTGTAAAGCCAAGACCATGTGGACAGCGCCAAGGTCTCCCAGTGGCTTGAGCAGTAGTCTGGCTTCCTTGGACAATGTTGTAGAAGTCTCCAAGTTCTTAGATGGCAGATCATCAGGTGGCTGAATTCTAAAAGACTTTTTTTTTTTTTTTTTTTTTTTTTTGGCCCTAGGGTTCTTAGAGTAAAGCGTTTTGCCTCTCCTCCCTTGAGTTGGTAAAGGGTTGGTTTTGTTGATTTTTGAGATATCTTAAAGGCATTTTTTATAGTCCTGATGGTAAGTACTTGGCTTTTTTATGTTAATCTCTTCAATTTTCTTGCAATCTTTGGCCCCACCACTGTAGGTCATTTTGGTTTGGTGCTGTAAAGTTTTGATATGATTTTTTGCCATTTTTTTGTCTTTTGACGTAGAGCCGGCTAAAAGCCACAAACAGCAGCCAAAGGACAGCACAGACACTGGGCTGCCTTGAGATTTTTTCCACCAAATTAAGTAGTCCACCTCCCTTAATTTTAGTGTTAGGCAAAGTCTCTAGGTAAGGGCAAAATATTGACAAACTTTTTGCCAAAGCATAGCACGCATGGTTTTTAGACCACTTGCCAATACAGTTTTTCTTTCCATCTGAAGCTTTTTGAGCTGGTCTTTTTAGTCCACACTTTCAACAGCATTTTGGTCTTTGGAGCTGTGACCAGTATCTCCCATCCAGCTCAGTTGAGTGCACTTCTAGCTGTCATACTCAAGCCTTTTTAAACTCCTCCCACAGACTAGTTCCAAAGACTTTCAAACCACATAATCAGTTAATCAGGTAAGGTCACAGCAACGACCCCACTCCTGGTACCAATTTCTGTCTTAGTTATGTTTTTGTCACTGTGACTCAATATCCAACACGCACAACTTTGGGGAGGAAAGATTTATTTTAGCTTATACTTTCAGAAAGTCATAGTCCACTCACTGGTGAGTGGCTGGAAAATGGTGGAATCACATGGTGGGACTACAGCTAGAGTCAGAGTCAGAGCCAGTGCTCTGAGAGACAGAGATTCTCACAGCAGCCTGGCGGAACTGAGACCAGTCTGGGAGGAAGGGCAGAACCAGCACATGCCCCACTAGGTCAAGCTCCAAGCATCTGCCACTTTCAGCCATGTCTCATCTCCCAACAGTACATAGTATCCAGAGGAACATGAGGCTTTTGAGGGATGCTTCAGATCCAAACTATAACAGAGGCAAAAATAAAAATAATGGCCTGAATTAAATGTTTAGATTATACTCTTCACTTAAAGGCAAAGAACTGTGGAGAAGCCTTTGTTTCCCTCGGTAAATGTGTTATCCAGAGGGATATAGGTAAATAGTCTTTGGAAATATTAGATTATGTATTAATATTTATTTATATTTTATTAAAATATAATAGGGTCAAACAAATGACTAAATATGTTATCGCCAGAGGAGGTGAGAGAGAGAGAGGGAGAGAGAGAAAGAGAGAGAGAGGCTTCTTAGGGACAAAGAAGAAAGTTACACGTTAAAAAAGGCAGGAGAAAGGTTTGATAAAACTGGTGGTGCCAATTGGAGTCACATGTCAGTATAAACCCTTGTATTTTTAAAAATTGGAAAGACGAGCTGGGCATGGGGGCATATACCTTTAATCCCAGCATTCTAAAAAGCTGAGACAGGAAGACCACGAGTTTGAGCTCAGCTAGGGCAACTTAGCAATTTAGCAGAAATTGATAAAATTAAAAATAAATAAATAAACAATTAGGTTAAGAAAGTATCTCAGTACTAAGAACCTAGTGACATCTCATCAAAAAAAAGAGAAGATAGACACCTAGGTAGATGGATAGAGAGAGAGAGACAGAGAAAAAATAGAATACAAAAATAATAATTTCTGTAGGCAAGGTCCTTCTAGCTACTACAATTTGCAAGCAAAACCTTAAGTAGTAGGATATTTACACTGTGTCAAAGTATTGTCACAAAAATATTTAGTACATTACAAAGGAAATAAAAGAATATTATGACAATGGATAATCCCAGCAGGCACCACTTTAACTGCTAATCAAGGTTGACATTAGCAATAATAAGACACATGAACATCCTATCCTGCCGATATAAGGACTAATAGGAAGGGTGCATCATCTCCGCGATATCCTACCGAAGGATGTCATAGTTTAGCTTCATCAGGAGAAAATAATCAAACAAACCCAAGTTGAGAACTTTGCCACTGCACGCCTTGTGGATTTTCTTCACCAGTATCATGGCCCCGAAAGACAACGAGGAAAGGGCAGAAGGAGTGTCTCAGTTGGGAAGACGCAGAGGCCCGCAGTGCAAGGACAGAAGAGGTATTAGTGGAGCAAATAAAGTTGCAAATATGCTCTTCTGGTTCTGCTTTTTACAGGGGAATCCAACAGATTGGACAGGTAGACATAGAGCTGCGCCTGAGTCACCCAGAGTGACGTGCGTCTCGGGGCCTCCTGTTCCTCCCTCCTCACTCGATCCCACAAAGCACCTGTCTGCTGAGGGCCGTCTGCATCTCCCGTAGTATGACGCTCACAATGACGCTCCTGCTGCACACAAGTCTCATCAAAAGGTGGGTGGGAACAGGTCACCCTTCTTTGTGTTTCTTTTGTTCCCCATAAAGCTGAATATACAGTTATATAGTATTGTATCCAACCCCAGAAACAGTATGATGCAGGGGGTAATTAAAGTGAACTTCAATATAAGACAGAGAGAGGGGAAAATCTGTTTTCAAGTGAAAGACGCAACGCACGTGTCTAAAAGCCTATGTGTTTTCCTTCTCTATTCACAGCCTCTTTTGCCTTATTCTTAAATCTGTCTGCTTTCAGAATGCATCCGTATTTAATATCTTCTTTGTAAATCCCACCATTCTTTTATGATCGACCCCACAGAATTAATCAGACACAAGGATCCATTATGTTGCTTCTTTAAGTCTCATAATTCATAACAATATAATTCCTAAATCCCAATTAGCGCTATGAAAAGAAAATGCTACTTCTGTTTATCAGATATTATTTCTCAAATGCAACACAGTTTAGAGAGTTGCCTTTCTAATTACAGATTATTAAGCAAAATTGTTGCGTTTGTATCTCAGAAAACCCTGACCATAAGCTGCCATTCTATAACTTTGCTTAGGCAAAATTTGTTTTCTGTTTCTAAAGTCTTTAGGAATATAAGAAAAAGTCTCCGTCAGTGAACATTTTTCGAGCTACTGAGCCCTGTGTGTCTTGAAAACTGCCCAATAAAATTCAAAAATCCCCCTTTTCTGTTCCCTTTTCAGAAGTTCATTCATAGTGGATGGAAGGAAGTACTTGGGCTTGTTTTCTTGTCTTCCAGCATTCCAAGATCTGGAAAATGGAAGAGGAGGTAGTCAGTGATACCTCAACTTCTAATGTGACAGCTGAGATCTCTAGAATTTCTATCCTGGAAATATGATCAATGAAATTCAGATGAAAGCCCAATGTTTTGGATATTTTGAAATTCAAGGGTAGAGTGCACAAACATCAATTTAAGTAAAATGACTTATGATAAACCTCACATGTGATACTAAACCCACAAAAAAATCGCCTCAATAACTCGAAGTCCTTTACTTCCTGACGGAAGGTCCATGAATTAGAAATTTGTTTATAAAATCATGTGCAGTGCCCCTCAGCAAGACAACTGTCTCTCTTTGTTCCAACTGATATTCTTCCTCACCCTGTACCCATAATTCCTTTGTGCTCGTGAAATTAGAGTGGTATTTGAACAGGTAAAGGAGATGATTCTGGAACTTCAAGCACTCTAGGAAAATGTCAGAATTGCAGCTGAGGCCCACATGAAATAGCAAGAACACAGGGCCTTCTCTGGGGACAAAACAGGAGGGACTGAATTGAAAATTGAAAAGTGGCACCAGGATGTTATCAAAATGTTTCTCTCTTTTCAAAGTTGTAATGTAGACTAACTCGGAACTCCAAAGAGCAGTGAGTGAATATTATCTTTAGTAGATACAATAAATCTTTCTTACAGTAGAATATAGAAAACTTGATAGGCTGTCACTTTCTAGGCTAGGTTGCAAAAGTCCAACGTCCCTTTTGCCTGTAGTTTCCCTCTATCTCTCTTGTCACTTGCTCACCCTGGTGCAAACCAGCTGCCATGTTGTGAGTTGTCCCACAGAGAGTCACATGGCAAGAATTTGAGGTTGGCTTCCAGCCATCAGTCATCAGTGGACTGAGGCCCTCCACGCAGTAACTCATGAGGAATTGAATCTTGCCAACACCCTTGTGAGTGAGCTCTGAAGGAAATCTCTCCCCGGTGCAGTCCCCAACTGAGTCTAGCCCCTGATGACACATTGACTGCTCAGAATGGACCCTGAGCTGCACTGTGCCCAGACTCCAGACCCATGGAAACTGTGAAATAGTATGTTTGTCTTAAGTCACTAAATTTCAGGGTAATTTGTCACTCAGCAATATGTAATCAATAAAATAGCCTGTGAAATATGTGTCCTATAATATACACAAATTTAAGCCATATATATAGTTTTTCAGAGTTAGCTATTACAGGTTGGCCTAGATATCTGGAATCCTGTCATGATGTTTTTCATCTGGGGAAGTATGTTCTCCATCCTAAATCTTTTCTTTAGAAACTATTGAAACGCCATCTTTGGAGGCTGAGAATTTCTATGGTATGTTTAAAGGACACTTTTAACATTTTAAATTAATGTTTCCATTAGTCTTCGTAGAATCTAAGTTGAACTTCCACATTTTTGACTGCATTTTCTAAACTTCCTGTAATAAATACGGGTCATTTCCTCCGCAACCCCTGTAAACCCATACTAATCATTCAAGAACTAATCAAACTATTTCTTTGTTCCAGGCTTTCCTTCTCTCAAAACAGAATTTAGACAGCCACTTTCAGCTCCGTTCTGACCTCCTCTCCGTCCCAGCACTGATTCCCTGTATCATAATTCACCTTGTTAATCTGTCATTGCCACTAGACCATGTGTGCACTAGGTGTCTTCATACCCTGTGAGCCTCGTGAAGGACACTCACACAGAACATGAGACAGATGATGAAGGATGGGAGAATAAGGGGTCTGGAGAAAGAATTTGAGGAGCTTGGACATACTAACTCATAGGTATTTAGCTGGCTGGTTATTGGTGTGGTGAAGGATTCGATTAAAATGCACAATAATTTCTTAATAAATGTATTTCATTTTTGCTTTAACCTTTCTGGTGGACCCAACGGCTTTCCCGAAAACCACTAAGAAATTACAACCTGCCTACGACCTATATCTTCTTTTCAGTTCCATCAACTGAACCTCTATATTGAGCCACAACCTCAGCTCATCACTTCGTTTTGGTCTTGAGATAAAGTCTCAGTGGCTAAATTACCCAGGCTTGGTGTAAACTCGTCACCTTTCTGCCTCAGGCTTCCGGCGTTCCGGCCTGTGACATCAGTCCCATCTCTGCTTTCCTATGTTACGTCATCTTTTCCAAAGTGCCCCACCCCTTTGTCCTTTCCTCTCTCGCTCGGCCAACCCCACCCACCAGATGTTCCTTTCCACATTTTTCTCACCATTTTACACTGCCCAGTCTTTTAACCAGTTTATGGTATGGCTCTCATCCATCGCAACTTCACGATACTTACTACAGTCATAGCTCCGTCCTTATTTGTGTAATAATTTATTTGACTGTTATTAGAAAGCAAACTTTAGGAGAAGATAGTGCCCTGGTTTTTTTCTCATCCATATTCATGAGCAAACAGATATCTCTCAACCAAGAAAATTTGCCTCTTAAACATATCATTCTCCAGCTGTACTGCAAAAGTCTCAGCACCTTAGGACTCAACACCTAAGTAAATACCATGTGGGTGATATTCAAGGGCAAGGGGTGTGGTCTAAGGGCAAATTTGAGGAAGGCCGAGTAGCTAGAAAGGATGAATTCTCAAAGCCGTACCTACCAGGGGCTGGGGCCACAGGTCAGTAAAGCAAGTGCAAGGCCCTGAATCCCATTCCTCAGCACCACATAAGCTGGATGTGGTGGCACACACCAGTATCCCAGCAATGATGAGGCTGAGGCAGGAGGTTTGCTGAGCTTTAGAGGCTATTCTGGACTCCATAGTGAGTTTAGGGCCAGCCTGGACAGGCAAGTCCCTGTCTCAAAATAAATAAATGAAAGAAAAAGGGGGGAAAAGTGCCTGTTATATCTCAGCATCACTCCAAGGCTTTGCTTCTCCAGTTCGTTAGAAAACAAAAGAATACACATGGCCTAGTAGATAAGCCTTACCTGGAGGAGGTAATAAATAATCAGAAATCACATTAAAACCCAGATAATGAACACTAAACACAGTTCTAAATAGGCTATATGCGTTGATTCAATAACACTTGGAGACAGTCACTATAACCTGTCGTTGACAGGTGAGATGGAGACATGTGGGAGCCAAGGTGGCTTGCGCTCATGAGCACTGCAGGACACTGACTTTCCTCTGTTGGAAGCAGAAGAGCCAGAAATTCTAGCAAATTTCTCCCAAGAACTAGAGCTACTTTGTGTCTGAGATTCAGGAAGTTTTCAGGCAATTTCTAACCACTCCCACCTGATGCACCTCCCCTGCCACAGGTACTCCCAGGTGTAGTTTATAATCACTGCCATGTTACAGAACACCCCATGTGGACTCCAAGGCAAAGCACCTTGATTAGGATCCCAGACCTCCCCTGAACTGCCTGTGTAAACCTCAGGAAATCCTGCAAACACCCTACCTGTCTGGGAGATGAGATCGTTAGTTGGTTCACGCCGTGGGAGTACTGAGTTAATGCAAAGAAAGAGTTTAGGGCTGCACCTGCCCCACTTCGTGCCCTGAATTAGCTATGGCTATCATCACTGGACGCAGATTTAGTTAGGTTTCTGTGGCTTTTTTAAAATTTCATAAACCTACTTGTCTTGCTTATCACACGTGTCTTTCTAACTCCTGTAGGCAGCAACAAAACATGGGCAACCTCACACCCGTGAGGACACACCCCTTTCATGACCATCAGGATGACTGTGGAGAAGGGAGGTCTGTTTAATAACTCATATTCTGGGTTGTTGGGTTTAAATCCCCTTTGGTCTCCAACTGGACTGAGGGAAAATTGAGACAACCCATCTCAGAAAGAATTTTTTTTAATTTTTTGCAAGTACTTCTGAGTTTAAAAGAGCAACAGATTTTTTTTTTAATCAGTGGGTTGAGCACCGCAGCCCAAAAGCCTTCTTTCTTGTCCCTCCACCGTGGTGAGTTGAGGGGAGGCCACCTGGACCAGCCTTTTTCTGTCCATAATTTTCCAGTTTCATAATACATGAATTCTTGCTGAATCTGTAAAGTGGAATTAAAGAAAGGTTGTGGAGCTTATTACTGTGTGTAAAGTACCTTGAAATCCATGACTGAAAGAAGCAATAGAAATGCGAAGGGCTCAGTGTGATTTTATCTGGAGAGTGAGTTCGGGTCAGAACGTCAGGCGGGATTTAAGCCCTATCTCTTGCTTCCTTTGCTATTGTGGATTAAAGTCAGTCCATTTTAATGTTCCTAAAATGTTTTTTTTTTTCTGGCGATAGCTAGACACGCGATGCGGGGAAGGATTTAATTCATCGTGTTGTCACAGGGTTGATGATGTTGGCTCAATTTTGGATGGTCAGAGAAAGCCACAGAATGCTAAACTCTCCCACGGTTGCAGTTCTCACCACGGAATATAATTAAGGGGAAACAGGAGGGCACCTAAGCTAAATTTAGGATGCTGGGCAGTGTGAGAGAGGGGTCAGAGAAGGTTGAACTCCAAGAACGGCTCCCTAGTGTGGGGCGTTATCAGGCCAGAATGGATGACGGGAAGGAGAGAGGCGCAATGGGCCAGAGGATTGCTGAGTGCGGTTAACTGCTAGAGGGCAATTCCGAATAAGCCACGAAGTATTTAAAAAAAAAAAAAAAGGCATCTAGGGATTAATTGTCATTCCACTGGCCTGTGAGGAAACTGATACCAAATATAATTGAATTACTTTGTAATTATTTCTTTCGGAGTATTTAACCTAAGCCAGTCTTTGGAGATGGATTTCTTCTGTCTCCCTGTCTTTTTTTGCTTTGCACTGCAAATGGTTTTGCATTACGGATATTTTTTTCTCCTTTACTGTATTATCTTGTGCAAACTACTCCGGTTTGTTTTTCCCCCTCTTCCTTGCCAATGGGGTTGTTTACTTATCGGAATTAAAGTCAGAAGTGAGCGTCTCTTGCCAGCAGGACAGAATTTCTAATAAATATGTAAATAATGCCTCTCCTGGCTGTGGCTGCGGGCGCTGCTCTCACGTGGCCCACCCAGGCCATGGACTGGGGCTCAGGCGGGCTTGGAGCAGGGGATAGGTTTCATCAATCTCCACATCAGAAAGCAACGGAATTAAATTGAACTCGAGAGGGCAAAGGGACAGACAGGAGGTGGTGAGAAAGGGCACCTGTCCGGGTGGTTGCAAAAAAGGGTCCTTGGCTCTGACCTGTAGGTGAAGCTGCCCAAAGGTTGACAAAGCCTGTCAAAAGAAAGGGAACTTGGACCACTCAGGGTGGCTTACTTAGGGAAGAGAAAAATCAATGTTTCCTCTGCAGCCGGGCCATGTCATTTCAGTTCCACAGTGGCACTGCTGGTATCACTCGCCAGCTCCACAAGTCTCATACCCGCCCCCTCCCAGATTCCGCATCAGTTGTAATAAATTCCTAGCATCCACATTGCTCTTTGAACTCAAAACACAGTCTGGAGACTTAGTTGCATTCCTCCTTCTGCAAAGGAGGAATATGGTCAGAACTTTACAGAGCTGAAGGCCGCACTGCTGAGTTTGAGAGTGTCAGCAAGAGACGTTGGGTTTTACTTTGGCCTTTCTCAGGAGCGTGCCTCACGTTTCTAGCATCTAAAATGGGTATTCATCCATTGAAGAAATATTGATGAAGGCTATAGAGACCCACTCAGGAATGAAACAAAGCCTGCTGTCAAGAACGGGCGCTCTTGCTGGCTGAAGTGGCACCTACCCAATGAGTTCTTAGGCGGATTAATCAACCCCTGGCAAAGAGTTAGTCCTAATATATGTCCACTGGTGTCATTCTCACATCAGGGATCAGATTAGAGGCTCTGCCTCCTTTCAAGCTCTAACCACAGAGCAATGTTCTATCTTTGGTTACACAGGGTCCCCTAGGATGGTAGAGGACATGCTGTTTGAAGTTCTTTTAGACTTGAACCCACTCAGACCTGGTCTGCAGGCTGCAAGCCTGAGCAGCGGGTGAGTCGGGCACAGCCAACAAGGTCGAGCTCAGGAGAGGCGTGGAGCAGCACAGAGGTCTGAGGGGGAGCCACTTGACTGCCTGACTCCCTCCAGCCTGCCTCCTGGGGGCCTATCTAGACAACTAAGGAGTCCAGAGCATCTACTCTGGGTGCATGTTCCAGAGCTGAAGCTACACCTTACAGGTTGGTTCTCCTGAAGAAGTAGTCTCCTTTAAAGGGCACAGTCAGCTTTGTTTGTTGTTTATCCATTTCTTAGTGGAAAAAGCTAGAACTGGGGGGTGGGGAAGCTCCCTCCCTTTCCACTGCCCTGAATCCTGTGGCAGCTTAATGGGTTTTGCGAAATGAATTCCCAGCAAGAAGTCCACGGGTCGAAGGGTGCAGACTCTCAGAGCTTTGTCGGAGTGGCACGCTTCGGTGAGTCTCCACGATGAAGGGAAGAATTAATTAGAGCCATAAATTATGGATTACTAATCACGGCACATTGTTAGGAAAAGATAGGCAGGCAGGTTGGGCATTTTAAGGCCTAGCTGTGTGTTTGCATTCGTTAGCACAGCCTTCTCTGGAGCTTCTGCCTGCCCTGCTTCCCTTCCCGCGTCGGGGGCGGGGGGGTGGGGTGGGCACTGACCTCAGTGACATCCTGGAGGCATCATTGGCTTATCCCCTAGAAAACCCAGTGCATGTTCACTTTGGAAGCCTCGAGAGGCAGATGCTGTTAGGAGGTATCTACTGAAGTCACCAAGGTGAGTGGCTGCTACATTTTGGACTGAAGCCATAACTAGAAAGACAATTTGTTACATATTAAACAGCAGCCTCTGAGTGTCATCAAGCCGTGGACTTAGACACTGACACCCTTCCAAAGTAAAGTTATTCATTTTGGTATTAGGCAAAAGGACACATTTCCAAGTGAAATTCCTAATATCATGAAATGTTAAGCAGCTATTAAAATGATATTTACATAGTTTTTAAGGATATGGGAAAATCTTATAACCTTGAGAGCAAAAAGTGGAATAAAAATTACATTAATATACAGAATGATCTTAATAAGGTTTTAAAATCATAGGGAAAAGTCTAAAGGAAAATAAGCCTAAATTTCAGGATGGTAGTAGTGTAAGTTATTTTTCTTGGTCTTTTAAAAAATGTATGCATTTACCAGGATTTTAAGACATGATCATGTGTTAATATTTAAGAGTAACACGAGGGCATGAAAATACTTTTAAAATCTCTAAATCAGCAGTGACAACCAAGCTGATCAAAGGCAGCTAGCTCATTCCAAAATGGTGGCTTTTGAGACTGCTCCAGGCAGAGGCAATGGCTGGCTCGGGAACATGTTTTTCCAGCCAGTGTGTTTCTTTGTTGCATGCACCTTGCGTGTGTTCTTGCTGTCTGGGGATCCACATTAGGGCCTCTAGCGTAGCACTGGTAAGTAGTGAGTGTTTTTGAAAATATTCTGGCAGCAACGCAAAGAATTTCTCAGAGTCACACCGCTGTTACAGGACTCTACAGGCAAGAACTATGGGTGATTTGGATTCACGTGAAAGCAACGAAGATGAGACAGAAGAGGACTTCCTGGGAGACTTTGTGAGAGACAGTCCTTCGGGAGCTTCAATCAGTCAGTCTCGATACTGGATTCCAAATGGAGAAAGGAGATTTAAGTGTCAACAGTGGCGCCTTTGTTTCTGGCTCTGTAATGCACGCGCGGTGAGGAATTTACTAAAATAAGTAGTACTAGAAGCCCCGCAAGGTGGTACCTGCCTATAAACCCAGCCAGTCTGGAGGCCGTGGCAGAGGATTGCAAGTTCTGGCTCCAGTCTGGGCAACTTCCCAATTTAGCAAAACCTTGTCTCAAAATTAAAAAAAAAAAAAAAAAAAAAAGTGGAGAGGGCTGAGGTTGTAACTGAGTAAGTAAGCCCTGGGTTTAATACCTAGTACTACCAAAGAAGAGAGAAAAAACAGAACCTGACCCTACACCTAAGTGTTTATTTAGGGCTAAGGTAGAATATCAACTATGCCAGTGCATAACAGATTGCCACAAACTCAGTCCCTCAAAATAACTAGCATTTATTATCTCTGTTTCTGAGGATTAGAAATTCAGAAGGGGTTATGGCTCCGGGTGTCCTGTTAGGTAACAATCAGACATTGGTGCTAAATTCATTCACCTGAAGGCTTGGCTGGGACCAGAGAGGGTCTACTTACAAACTCTGTCATGTGGCTGTTGGAGGGAGCCCACATCCTCCCCACCTGGGATTCTGCATGAGAGGACAGGATCCAGTTTGCTCTGAGGACTCAAGAAGCCAGACACTAACATGTTTTTGTGCCTAGTCTTTTTTTTACACACTATTATGCTTGCTTTTATTAACAGTGAATCACTAACTCTAAGTCAAAAAGGTGGAACGGGGTCCTACCTGTAAACTGTATTGATAATCTGTAGACATTTTTTAAATCAGCATTGGAGGGGTGTGGTATATTATGGACCCAGTTGTTGACTTGCTAAGCTTGAGGGCCATTAGGAAGTGCAAGTCTCAGCTGGGCCAGTGTCATGGGCCCATAATCCTAGAACTCTGGGGACAAGGGGCATAGAGGCAGAGGATAGTAAGTTTGAGCCCCGCCTGGGCTATTTATCAACTTGGCAAGATTTCATCTTCAAATAAAATATAAAAGATGGGCTGGGGAAGTAGCTCAGTGTGAAAGCTCTGAGCTAAACCCCCAGTACCACACACACACACACACACACACGCGCACACACAAAGCAATTCTCTAGTGTATGTAAATAGAAACCTTAAATAGGAAACTGGAAATAGACAATTGCAGATCTTCCAGACTTTATGAGTTGAGTATGGTAAGGTTACTTTTAAAAGGCATAGAGTAAATGAGGTGGAGGGTGTTTATGATGAAAGTAAAAAAAGCAAAGGGTCAGGGATCTGAATTCTGAGTGTCAGCATCAAATAGGACACATTTGCAAAAGAGACAAGCGAGGCAAAGACAACAAGACCAGGGACCAGCAGGATGAACCACAGATATCACCAAAGGCAACACACACAACTATAGAAATCAAGAGCTGAGTAGAATTTCACCCAAATGGTGAAACACAGACTGGAGGACAAAATGGGATTAGTGAGACTCTATTTTGAGCTGCACTGAGACTTATAGAAAATTTATACTGCCCCCCAGGTCGAGATTCAATTTGTTAATTTGTGATCTTTCATTTCTTTTGCACAAATAAACAGATGTATCTCCTTGTTCTTAACCCCTCTTGTTTTCAGGGAGGATAGCATACTATATAGATAGTCTTTTGCATTTTGATATTTTTTGGCACTGTGAATTTTTTGAACCTTATTTTTTCATTTGACAGCATGCCCTGGAAATCACTTTATGTCAGTTCAAACAGATTTTTCTTCATTTCTTATGCTTAGAACACTCATTGTGTGAATACCGTACAGTTCATGCCACTCTCCTATAAAGAGGTCCTAGGATTGGTTTCATTATTATACATTTACCAACAATGCTACAGAGGTTAACCTGACTATTGTATGTGTATTTTTGTATTATTTGAAGGACATCTTCAGAGTAGCTTCCTAGCCGAGGGTCTGTAGGTCAAAAGGCAAGTGTATGTGTAGTTTTGTTAGATATTGACAACTTTTCATCCAGTAAGAATGAGAAGGCCTAATGTCCTACAACTTTACTGGCAAAATATATTTTTATTTTTTAATGTTTTCCAATTCGATAAATGATGAATAGTGTTCCAGATTTATTTTAATTGGTGTATGACTTATTATAAAAAAGCTTAAACTTTTTTGTTACTTGAGTGCTTTTATTTACAAGTTGTCTCTTGGTATCTCTTTTTTTGCACTTCTGTATTAAATTTTTGATCCTTTCCTGTCATTTATTTTTTTTTAAGTTTGGGATAGCAGGTATCCATCTTTGTTGTATTTATTTATTTATATTCTGAATATTTTTATCCAATTAGTAAGTTTGTTTACCATATTTTTATGATAAAGGCATTTTTAAAATGTTTAGGTACTCAAATTTACTAGTCTTTCCTTTTGTTATATTAAAACCAGAGGAAATATGAATTTTAATCATTCACATATTTATTGAACTAAATTATGCCTTTTGCCCCAATTCAAGCAAAGTATTCACACTAATCACTTCTACCCATCTGAGGCAGAAGCAAAGTGTGTTTAGTTCTTGGAGTCCCTCTACTACCCAAAGAGAAACAAATTGGAATGATTCTAGTATCCAAACAGGTATACCAGAGTATTGACTTCTACAGACCATTTCTTATTTGCTAACTAACCTTGGAATTCTACCGAGATTTCTTGGATCTGCTTCATGTTATTTTAGCTGTGATTCAAAGATATTTTTGCCTCCTGGAAGAACAGAAATCTCTTAGCAGTCAACTGCCACCTGCTACCTATCTAAGAGTTGGCAAAACCCGTGTTTAATGCAGAATATAGCCAGTAGAATACACACACACACACACACTCACACACACCACACACATACATACATACACACACGCACACACACACACACACACACGCACATATATGCACATGCTTTAAAGAAGACTGTGGTATCAGTGCCAATCAGAATTCCAGCTGGACTGATTTTCTGCTTCAAAATAAATTCTGTTCCAGGTACCAAAGATTCTATGATGGAATTACGACGCACATTCACATTCCCTTTCCTATAGGACACATAGTCTCATCAAAACCTCAACTAAACACATGAGAAAAGGAAATTAAAACAGAAAATTGTTGGTGATCGGAAGCCTGTCTCTAGTTGGCAGAGTGCTGACACTGTAGTCGCTAATTCACAGAAGGGAGAACTCAGCGAGGGCTGGTCATGGGGGGACTCCTACGTGAACAGGATTTGGAGGGGTTAGGAAATAAGGTAAGCAGAGAGAAATACTTTGCTTTTTTAAAGTTGTTTTGAGCTGAGAACCTATTATGTGCAAGATAACACATAGTAGCTACAATAGAAGGCAATAAAGTTAGGAAAGGGGTGTTACGGTCTGGATCTGGAATGACCTCTCACAGCTTCTTATATTCGGATGTTGTGGTATAGCTATTGAACCATGTGCTGTTAAGAGGTGGGGCCTGGTCACAGGTGTGTGTGGATTAGGGGAGTGTGGGAGATTATGCATGTGACACACTACTGGGCACTAGGCATGTGACCTGGAACAGTTGAATCACTGGAGCTTAACACCGAAAGAGTTGAACATGGGGTGGGGGGAGGCGACCGAAAGGCCAAGGAGCAGGACCCTGGAACTTGAGCTGGAAGGATGTGTGCTAGCTCCACCCTTCCTCCCTCATTGGCCTCCTGTCTGCCATCAGCAGCTTTTCTTCAGCCTTTCGCAGTCATGTTGTCTGTGTTACTTTTTTTTTTTTTATCTCTGTGACTCAACACCCAATATCCGTGACTTCACACAGGAAAGATTTATTTTATCTTACAGTTTCAGGAAGTCACAGTCCATTGTGGGTGGGCAGCTGGAAATGGTGGAATCACATGGTGAGACCACAGCTAAAGCCATAGCCAGAGCAGGTGTTCTAGAGACAGATCCTCGTGGCAGCATGGCAGAACAAAGACAAGTCTGGGAGGAAGGGTGGACCAGCACAGCCCTCCAGGTCAAGCCCCAGGCACCCGCCCCTTCCAGCCAGGCCCCACTTCCCAACAAAACACAGTATCCGTAAGTACAGGAGCCTTTTGGGGTACAATCCAAACCCAAACCTCAACAGATGTGCTTGTACTATTGCCTGCTGTCCCATGAATGGACAGAGACCTTCTGAGAATGTGAGCTAAAATAAATCTTTCCTCTCTTAAATTGTGGATTTCAGGTATTTTGCCCCAACAACAAAAAAGTATGCATGCAAAATTTATCTCAGCATAACCTCAAAATCTTAGAATTGGCATTGTCTGGGATATTTACAAAACCTATGGCAAATATTTTTTTCCATTTTTCACTGTTCAAGGAAACTATTGACAGTACTACACCCTTATGTCATTTTCCCTTTTCCTTAGCAACATCATTAAGTAGGTTATACTATTGTCCTCATTTTACTGGTGCAGAAACTGAGGCCAATAGAGTAAAAAAATTTCCTTGGCTGAAGAGGTAGAGACAGACCAGAGTGAGAAACTTCTGGCTCGTGTTGTCTCATCTTTTCTTGACCTGAAGAATCAACCTGAAAACTTAGATGACTCTAGATCAAGTCTAGAGAATAATTCCGAAGCACCGGCACTGGTATGTATACCAACACTAAACACAATCCTGATTTGATTGTTAACTACCTGTGTGACATGAACAAGTCCTTTCTCTTTCTAGATCTCACCTTGTTCACCTGAAACGTAAAGAATTTGGATGGATTATTGTCTAAAAGTCATTGGTGGTAATTATTAGTCTGCCGTTCCAAGCTCCTAGGTTGCTGATGCTGCTGTGCCTGGCCTCAGGATGTCCAGAGAGGCCTTACTCCATACTGGGGTAGCACCTGGACTACCTGATGTCTGGATAATCCCTCCAACCTCCATGCTGGGGACAGTGAATTCCGATTACCACGCTGTATACACAGTGTTGCTGGGCCCTTTGAGGAACTACAAGAAGAAAGAGAACACAGTAGACACTAGAATTTGCCTCGGATGTGGATTTCTTAGGAGACAGGGTTTTACACACAAGCAGCGGGGAATGTTATGGAAGAATCGCTGGGAAAGATGAAGTCTCCTATGCCCTGCTCTGAGCCACACTCTGAATGGAAAAAAGTCAAATTACCGACCATCTAGGAAAGCTGAAATCCAGCAGTAGGAGGATATTAAACACAAAAGAGCTGAAGTTAACACGGTAAGTTATTGGTTTGGGGAAATGGGCTATTTCCCAATGGTCCATAATTAGAACCAGGAACCTCTTGCATGTAATTAAGAGCAAGAGATTGGTTTAACAACCACAGCTGAGCAAGTCTGAAACATTTTTTTTTCCAACTAACATTTGGGATTAGGATTTTTTTCTCTCTCTCCTATAAAAATGTTGAGAGTTTCCTGACTATTTAGGTAAAGGAGGCTAATTCTACTTCCACAAGCATTTTTGTAACTAATAATAGTATGTTTTGCATATGCAATGTGAAATCAACAAAGTGCCCTACGGAAGCGAGATGGCCTTTGAGGCACTTTTTTCTCCCTTAAGGAAACTGTCACTGAGCAGCTGATTAATTACCGTAATAATCATAACTTTTAAAAATTAAAAAATTCCTCTTTCCATTCATTAAGTACACTGCCGATACGTGCAAGAGGTAATTATTGTCTAGAAGTACTTCCAAATTATCTTTTCTAATCCAGCCATGCTGACATTTTTGAGAGTAAAAAAAAAAGTGTTCTGTCTTTCCTCTTATGATCAGGATGACATTTGAATATGCAAACAGTGTCAAAGTCTGCCCTGCGGATGTTTGCTGGAGGTATGATTTATGAGGCCAGCCTATTGTATTTGCTATCAAGCTACGAGAAAGGTCATTACACAAAGAAGCTCTACCTGCTGGGTCTACAGCTCACCTTGTGATATTTTAATTGTTGCTCTTGCGCTGACTTCCCGGCTGGCTTCCTGATGAACGGTGTGGTTGCTCATTTGTCTGAGTTTGCACCTATTTTCTAATGTTTTAGGTACGTTTGTACCAACTTTTAGCCACTCCTAAGAGAATTACGGATGGTGAGTTCAAGGAAAGCTTAAAATCTCACTTTCACTCAATGGGTTCAACTTTCTCCCCAAGGGCAATAATAGTTTCTGCAGGACACAATGTTTTAGCAGCTTTTAAGTTCACATCATGAAGAAGATGAGTTGCCGGCTGGCAATTTGTCTTTAGGGAGACTGATTAGGTGCCATTCCCTTCCACAGGGATGTGGAAGGACAACCAGAGTTAAAACACGTGAGCTCCAAGGGTGAGCTCCCGGTACCACCTTCTTTACTCATTGAATCCCATCCCACAACTTGACTCTGTTCTCTAACATCCGAGAGTTAACTGCCCAACTCTCTTAAACAACAGGGAATCAACTTCCTAGTCTACAAGAAATGTTGCTTGTTTTTAAATAGCCCAACTCTATGATATTATTTCTAATGAACTGGAACATTTTTCTGTGTAAGTTTGGCCAGTTTCATCCTATCTATCTGCTCTAGAACGAAGTGGATGCATCTTTCTCCCATCTTTAAGAGACGGCTCAAGGAAAGCTGCTCCAAAGCTACTCCAAACTATGCAGATCAAAAACTTTCCCAGATAAGAATAATTTTGTGTCCTCACCAATCTTGTTACAGTAAATATTTACTATTTTCTTAAATCACAGTACTAGTCATGGTCTGCCCGGCCTGGCGGTGCAGATGTATTATTCTTGCACTTTGAGTGGCTGAGGCTGGAGGATCACAAGTTCAAGTCAGCCTGGCCAACTTAGTGACTTAGCAAGACCTTGTCTCAAAACTCACATAAAAAAAGGCCTAGGGATATAGCTCAATGTGAACACAAGATCCTATCTTCCCAGTAACACACACACACAGAGACACACACACAATAGCCATGGTCATGGCTTGCGGTCACGTGGATGTGCTTGGCATTCTGTATACTTTCTAAGGTATTAGCTACACATCTACCCCTCATTAGAGAGGTTAACTGAAAAGAAAAGCATTCTTATAGCCTTGAATATGTTTGTCCCTATTATGATGATTTCAGCTACACATAAGAAACAAAGAATCCAAATCACTTTTTTAAAAATGCAATAACTCATATGATAAATATTGGAGTGGGGTGGGATTTCAGGCTTGGTTGCTTTGATGACCTGATGGTTTCGTAGAGGGCCTTCTTTCTTTCCAGGTCTCTGTTTGATCTTGTACATGGTTAACTTTTAATTCTGATTTCTTTCTTGCTTTTAGAATAGCTGCCAATGCAAACATAGCTGTTTGTTTTTTCAAACATGTCTAACGGGAGGGAAAAGACTGGTTCCTCATCACTCTCTTACAGAATGAGGAGGAAGAACTGCCCCTAGCAGCTTATTTGCATCATTGACCAATCACTTCTCAGCCTTTTGGCTAAGATCAAGTGTATTCGCACCACTGGCCAGAGTGGGTTATGCACTGATTCATAAACCTGTCAATGACAAAACTGACCCAAAGGCCAGGTTTAAACTCATTCATATTCTGGAAATGGGGTTTTTGCCTGGAGTCCCGTGCAGATGGGTGCCTGAGTCCGTTAAAACTACTACCACAAAATACCATAGACAAAAGTTATTTATATTAAAAAGCTACATTTATTCCTCACAGTTCCAATGAGTAGAAAGTCCAAGATCAAGTGCCAACAGACAAAGTGCCACTTCCAAGATGGCTCCTTATTACTGCATCCTCCAAAGAGGAGGAGTCCTGTGTCCTCATACAGAGATGGAAGGGCCAGGCAGCCCTCCGAAGTCCCTTTCCATATAGAGCAGTCACAACAGCAGAGCCTTCCTGACTTGTCACTCTACAAAAGGCCCCACCTCTGAGTGGTATCACAAAGGAGGTTAAGATTCTACATCTGAATTTTGGTGGGAACATGCATGCACCTCATAGCAAGGGTAGGCTGATAACCGACAGAAGAAGTCGGCAATGGAAGTAGGAGCCGGGCAACCAGCTTGTGCCTAGACTATTGTACCAAAACCCTAAGCATCCGCAGAGATCAGTATTTTAAATGAATACCAAAGGTTTTGATACCGCTTGAGTCAATTATTCGCTTCTTGGCTTCTCACTTCCGCTTACCCTTGCCTGAGTTTTTGGAACACAGTACGAGGGAATATGCCCATCGCTTGCATTTCTAGGCTTCTTTTCTGGCTTACGGTTAGACTTCTCCGCTATGAGGAAGGTCAAAAGAGAGATGAAAAGTGTGGAAGCTTGTATTTGCCAAGTTTTTCAGTGTCTCCACAGAAGCAGCCTTAGAGCTAGGTGAGCACAGGTGCCTGATTATTTCCGGTGTCAATGAGAGTGTGAGCACTCATGAGGCCTGAGAAGTAGCAGATTCATCAACTGGCTTGGCTTTGTGCCACTGTGGATCTGATCCTGTACAGTGGTAAGAATAAGTAACGTACTGGCCTAGTTATTGCTACTAAGTTAACTCCACACCTGATGGGAATTTAACTTAGGAACAAAGTTTTATCTAACACCAAACTTAAGGGTCTTTCAATAAAAAGAGAGGCCTTTCATGCCTAAATTAATAACCAAGAAGCTGACATTTGTTGGTGCTAAACCTTATTTTCCTTCTTTTCCTTTAATAGGAAGAACTCTTTCCCCCAAGATAATGGATCTCTGGTTGTGGGGCTATGTTGAGCTATAATCGATAGGGAAATATATATTGTTATCCAGAACAAGATGGAAACCAATTTAGACCATTCAAGCAGAAGGAACTTAATAGAGGAAAATGGTCCCAACATTATTTAAATACCTTAATCCTTAGGGAAGATATCAGCTCAAGGATCTTTGGCAATTTCTCTTTTCAGTATCAGGTAACTGGTGCTGATTGACAAATTTGACAAAGTGATCGAGTTGATGGCTGTGCTTTGTGAGCCCTGCAAAGGAATGCCGTATGTCTTAACAACCGCTGTAGGAGCAGAGCACCTTCTAGCACCTCAGCTGTCGGGAGCCACAGCACAGCCATGTTGTGTTCTGCTGCCAAGGAAGTGACCTTGGCATTTGGCGAGAAAAAGCTGGCCTATCCACGAACCTTTGGGCAAGCAATATAAAGGAGGCATGCTTAGCACGGACAAATGTTTTTGAAGTTTCAAACAAACCCTTGACTGTTCCATGACCTGTATTAAGAGAAAGTATTCTGCGTGTTTACAGCTGTGTGTAAAAAGAAACTGGACTAGGAATAAACAGCTTCTTCAGCTCTTGCTGAAGTCCAGTCTGCTCTGACTAATGCTGTTTGTTCTTTTTTATCCTCACTCCCTCCCTCGGGATGGGCTTGGTCATTTTGGCGCCCAACGTGGGGCTCGAACCACTACTTTGATGGTTAGAAAGCCTTGCAAGCAGTCGAAGGAAGCGCTCCCGCTCAGTCATTCAGTGAGCAGCATGTCTGGGCTCTCAGGAACACCCCCTTCCGTTCTGTTCCTCCAACCCAAGGGTGATAATACCTGCCCAAAATGGCTCCCTATAACTACAAGTAATCTCTTTTTCACCCATTTTGTTATTCCTCAATCTGTACTCTAATTTTTGCAAACAAGTTCCTGAATTAAATTTCCCCTGTTTGATATAACTAGAATGGTTTGTGGTCTTCTTCCTGGATGCTGATAAAACTTTGAACTAATCCTGATTCAGTGAATCACATCTACAGATCCGCTGCCTTGGAAATTGGGTTCCCTATCGCAGAGTGTGGTTAAAATTTGGGGCCTGAATTTGTTGCCTTAAAGGAGCTATTATTGTGTGATTCTTGTCCTTACCGCCTCTGTTTTATTTATGGTTAGCTTTCTCGGTGGGGGAGGGAAGGTGATTACAAGGAAGAGATGTTTATTAAAAGTAAGATAATTTTAAAAAAAGAAATTGTGCTGGGTATTTCTCTGTGTATAGACTGGAACTGAAACTGGTTCTGTTCTGTTCTGATGCAGTTCTGGGAGTCAGTTGCTCTTTCTCCTCCTTGAGAGGTACATGAACATTCTCTCTTGATTTCACTTTTTTCTGTGTGCTTATTCTATTTTGTTATTGACTTGATTACTCAGTTAGGCTTCTCTTTGCACTTATTCTTACTTTTTGGCTTCTCCAGGCTTGCTGTTTCTGTTTCCTCATAGTTTAAGTTCAACCCTACTTACGGAATCCTCAGATCTTGTGGGATTCCCCATATTTTCCTATTCAGATTCTGTACACAATGAACCTGATTTTCTCATTGAGAAGAAAAAAAGCCACAGTTCTTGATTGCCTTGCATATTGGCTGCCCGTGGATCAGATTCTACATGTAACCAATGTAGCCACGCTATGCTGTGGGAGATAGGCCACTTGTTACATGACCTAAATAATGCCTACTGTCTTGTTTTATAATTAGAAGAATACAAATTATACAAACTATTAAAGACTCAAAAATTAAATGCGACTATTCTTGCTACATGTTAAAACAACCCCCCAGAAAACCCAGGTTGAAAGCTATAATTTTCTGATTATTTTCTTTAATCTTATCAAATTAACATGTGTAAAAACTTCATAAAGTGAAGAGACATCAAGGTTATTTTCTGATTATCGTTAACAATCATGGGAAATATCTAGGACTTCATCTCAATTAACATGACTGACTGAAAATATTAGATATTTATTAGATATGTAAAAATAATACAACAGAAACAAGGACAAAAGAATAGTCAGGCAAATGTGATTTCTTTTTTCTTTTCTTTTCTTTCCTTCTTTTTTTTTTTTTTTCTTTTTTTGAGGCAGGGTCTCACTGTGTAGCCCAGGCTAGTCTTGAACTCATAATGGAGCCCAGATCGGCTTTGGACTCACGGCAGTCCTCCTGCCTCAGCTTCCCTAGTGCTGGGATTACAGGCATGCACCACCACACCTGGCTTAGATGGTGCTGGAGAATCTAATTTGGGTACTTAGCAGTTGTCTTAGCCTTTGCTAGGCGAGCGCTTTAATTGCTGAGCCATTCCTCTAGCCCTCAATTTTTAAAAAATAAATTTAGGTCTAGGAGTACAGCTTAGTGGCAAATACTTGCTTGTTTTGCATGAGGTCCTGGGCATTAATCTCAGCACCCCAGATAATAACAACAATAATTTCATATGGCAAACTGCTGCTTATATCCTAACTTAAAAGGTAGACATATTTGTTAAATGGGATATGTTTGTGAGATAAGGGATTTATGTTGAATCAGTCTTCATATATAGAAAATAAATATGATATTCTCAAACTTCTTAAAAGAAGTCTTGCAAAAAGTAACAGCCTACAATTGTTCCATATTTTATTTACTTTTAAGTTTCTGAGAGCCAAGCAAAATCTAGTCTTGTTTTCAAATCCGTCTTTCTGTCCCCTGCTTATGTTCTGCAGGATTTCCCCCCTCCCCATCTCTGCCTCTGAGTGCGCAGGGCGGTGCTGGTCCCACCTTCTCTGGCACCCCTTAGTTGTTCTGGATCACTCCCTCGTATCTACTTTGCCGCTCGGGCTGTTTAAACTCTTCCTTGTTTTCCCATCATCTCAGTTCTTCTGCGCTGGGTTCCACCCAGTGACTGCTTTGTGCTACAGAAAGTTTTGGTGGATGCCTGAGAGGTTCCAAGTTACTCCTGTGGAGGTGGACATGGTCAATCTGACTCCACTTCGGAATTAAAACATACTTCTTGATCCAGGTCACACATTGAGAGATACCAATGCTGCTAGGAACTTAGAAAGCCAAATACCTCTCCACTGCCTGAACTCAATTTGTGCACAGATAATAAGGGATCTAGGAGTTTCAAGTCCTCTCCACTGTCTCCTGTAGAATTGACTTACACAAGTAAATATTTCAAAATTCAAATAAAGATCACCAAGATGTTTCTTTCAGTTTTGCCATGTGCTTCTTTGCCTTTGACGCATACAAGTCCTCCCCGCCTTAAAAAAAATCAGAAGTCGTTTTTACCCTGTTCAGAAGACTAAAGAATGTTAGACTGATTTCAATATTTGTCTTTGATTTTGATCAATACCTGATGTTTTTCTCTTTGCACTCACTCTCATCTTCTCTTTACACATTGACACGTCTTATCCCCGATCTCTCTTATTTTATTGTTTTATCTAAAGAGAAAGGGTGGCTGTTTTGGTCAGTAATATTAATCCAGCTTCCTGGTTATTGAATAGATAACAATTTCCACCTGGGAGATTGAACACGCTACATCCAGGACACATGCAATATCTGTCAATAGGAATGAGATGGGCAATCTCTAAAGCTGTAAAAAGCGGCTCATAGGCCAGTGCCACAATGGCAAGTTGAGATAAAAGGCTAAGGATTGGGTGAGGACAAGGTGAGGACCAGGATTGGGACGAGAGCCTCTTCATGAATGGCGGATATCCTGGGCAGTCTCAAAGCAGACTTGCTTTTTCTAAAGCACTTATGATAGTGTCCCATGAGAGGTGGTGTTATTGTACTCTTCTGATCCCTGGGGACCAGGATATTTGTGCTTACAATTTCGATTATGCTTGATCTGCCAACTACATTTTAAATACAAATATTTTAAGTCAAATCTTGCTAGCATCAGTACATTTTTGCACAGCAGGTATTTTTCTATAAACTCCATTAAACCAATTTAGTTCCTTGATCTGTGTTCCATATTGCACAATCTAATCAGTTCTCATTTTTCCCATTTTCATTAGCATTATTTCCTTTCCATTCCAATTTTACAGCAAGATGGAAACATCTCTGAAGTTTAAATGATGGAGTCAAATGGCAGTTACAATTTGTTATGGTTTTAATATCCTCTTACTTAACATTCGTGAGACTCAGGAAGGTTAACTGATGTGCTCAAAGACATACTCTGGAATTGACTTAGGTGAGATCCCAACCCAAATCCATTTCGTTTGATACCTTATTCTTTCATCATGGCACTTTCCCAGGAAAAGAATCAAAAGATCATAGCAATCTTACCTAATGTTATAACAACAACAACAACAACAATCTACCAGTATTAACATGAGGGTTTCCTAACACAATATATGAGAAAGCACCTTGGTAAACTGTGAAGTACCATGCTATTGCTAGTAATAATAATAAGATCCACCTCTAAGTTTAGAAAACCACAATGAATGACTGTATTGCTAGCTAAGTACATCAAGCCAGACAGATCAACAAAACTGGTTTTTCTCCTTCTGGAGAAATCTTGATGTATCAACTGCATCACAGACCCACTTCAGCATATCCTAAGAGCTTCTTCCAGAGGACAAAACTGGTATTTGGTCCAACGTAGGTTTAAGAACCACAATTGACTCCAGTAACAGAGGTGTTCTCGGAGGGGTTCCTGAGGGGACTCTAGACACCTGAGACAACTTCAATTAGTATATGAAGTCTAATTGAGTTTCGCCCTCTAAAAAAAGAGGATGTAATTCAAAGAATTCAGCATCATAACTCAAAGGAGATAAGAGTTCTTGGCACAAGGACCATTTCATAGTACTTTGTGGGGTACTTAATATCTTGAGGCACTGTCTAGCGGCCAATACTATGAAAAGACACCAAGTCAGCCGCAAGCACTTCACAGCTTCCTAGAGAAGATAGGCATGTTTTTTAAATATTTTTTTTTAAAAATAACAAGAATGATGCAGGATAGAATCTGTGGCTGAGGCAGAAAAGAAAAATATCTGCCCTAAGAAGAATACCTATAGAAAACACACTTTGATGGTAGTTTTTAAGGACAAGTAGGAGGACCAGGAACATGAACCAATCGAGCAGGTAGAACAAGGATTTGGGGAAGTGAAATTGCACATACCAAAGTGGCATAAAGAAAGAGAGTGCTGGTTCCAGAATATATGCCAAGCTACTGGGTTCAGGGACTATATGACTTTGAGAGAAGAGGTAGTCACCAAGGTCGAGAACCAGTTACTTCTGGGTCCAAAATCTTCCTCTGTCACTCTTCAGCAACTAGATCTTGAACTAGTTGTTTAACTTTCATGATCCTTTTCTTAGCTGTGTGATGGAATAACACTGCCCTTTCAAATTTGCTTGATGAATAAATTAAATATGGATAGCAAATTAGGTAAGGTAGGCATGACATGTCAGGAGTATTGCAAATACTTTACATGGGCTTAGTCATCACAACAACTTATGACATAGTTTATTATGATCTTCCCTTTAAAGATGAGAAAATTAAGGTACACTGAAATCAGGTAATTGAATCAAATTTATACAACAAGTTAATAACAGAGCCAGGATTAAAAGTCATGTGGAATTCAAAAAGCACCCTCCAAATTACCTTGCATGAGAAGGAGAGGGTGAACAAATAATAGTTACTATTGTTATTTTTGTTTGTTACAAAAATCAAATACATGTGATTTGAGGGCACTGAAATATTACCTTGTTCCATGTGTCCAATGTACCATCAGAGATACATTGACACACTGAGAACTGATGCTTTAAATATTCAGTCAAAAATACCTATCTTCCTGGGGAAAGTAAAAACGTAGACCTAAAGGTTAATCAGCCTGTCACCTGTTGTCCAAGACGGCCCATGTCTGACATCCAGACTGAGTAATCGGGAAAGCCATAGAAGAGTCCTGGAGGCAAGGGAATCCGTTTTTCCTAGACACTGTTTGTCAACAATCTGTGCTGTCCACACTCATTCCAAGTGTCTTAGTCATCTTCCTTCCCCTGGGACTTCCCCAGGGAATGTTCTGTTAGATGCTTTTTATCCTTATGTAGAATTTCCAGGAGAGCCTCTCTGCCTCAGACACGTGTTGCTTAGGTAGCTGCCCGGCTGCCTTGCCTCATAGTACACCACATGGTGGGTCCTCAGCCTGGAACCAAAAGGACAAGATGGAAAATCTCACCCTAATTAAACAGGCCACGCCCTTCTGTGGAAGCGGCTGTCCCTATTGAATTTAAGTAATTCATCAGATTACATGAAAAAACAGAGTCAAAAATTTGAGGTTAGCAGAGGAAAAAAATAGAAGATTGACACAAGTGGTATGCAAAATCCTAAACATTGACCTTTTTAAAAGCAATCCGATGACTTTCTGACACAACACCCAGTAGCTATTATTTAGCACTTTTTCTAGAATGTTTATAATCATCACATCTACTTGCTCAAACTCTTGAAGCAACCAAATGACAGATACTGCTCATGTCTTTCTCAAGGCCTGAGTGGTAACGGTGCCATAGATGTCACCAGAGCCTAATTGAGTCTGTCCTTCGTAAAGTGGACTTGGTAGCACCTCTGTCATGGTAGTCACCGTGTATGTGACTAGATTGATTACAAAGGCTTGAATCATGTCTCTGTCTGAATGAAAGGGGATTCAACCTAAAATTAGAAATCTTTATGAACTGAACAGATCATAAATTATAGGTTTCTTTTACTTCTGGGCATCAAGAAATTAATTCCCTTCCACTCGAACGTTTTCATATTTATGCAACATTACAAAATAATCTATTTTTATCAACTTATTGGCTTATCAGTATCCATTTTTGCTAACGAGCATTAGGTTGGATATTTCCCTGGGAGCATGGAGTGCTTTGAATTCTCTGTATCCCAAGAGACAAAGACATAGTAGATGCTCATTAAATGTTCTCTGGTGAAAGGAGGAATGATTTTGGCTCTTGCTTTGCATGCAATATATTTCAAGGTGGTTAAATTGCAATCTTTATGAAATATTGTTATTTCTATTTATCATGAAGTCATATTTTGCTCTAAGCTCTCTTCCACTCCTTCACTATTTTCAAAGTGTAAACTTTCTCATAGAATTTATACAACTGCTTCAAAACTCAGCAATTAAATTTACATTTACATCCACAGTAACAAAAGACTGTGGGTGAAAAGGATTTGGTAAAAGAAAGGTAAGAACCTCCCAAATGATTGCAGTTATGAGTACTTCGTAAGTACCCAGAAGACCTCCCAGTGGTCTTCTTCCAGCGACTGCCCACTCTGGGGTCCGCGAGCCCATGCCCACTGCTCATAAGCAAAGGGTTAAGGCAGCATTTGTTCTCTGAACATTTCCCCCAGATTTCCATTACTGCTATAAATTTTTCATTGTGGCTTTTATGTAAATGTAGCAAGAAAGGCAAGACAGAAAAATTTATTTGTAAGCTTTAGGGGGGAAAATGAGGAATCTGAAACTGTTTATTGAAAATAAATGAATATGGAATGTAGAATGGAGGCCAAGGAAGAAATGAATATTTTGTCTTAAGTACCACATGAGCCAACCCCCAGAGTAGCAGGGTGGATGAAGGGGGGCTGCTTCAGGGGCGGCTGAGCACACTCTGTTTCCTCTGGCTGCAGATGGGCCAGGTTTGCTACCTAAAGTCTCTGTCATCTCTGTCATCCATTCTGAGAAGCCATGGATCCCACTGAAAGCCCAAACCTGAGGTGGTTACCAAAGAAACTCTAAATTTGAGTCTTTATTCACTCCTTCATTTAAAGTATTTGCTGCCCTCCACTTGCCATAGGAAATTTTCTACCCCCCTTATGCCCACTTCTGATAGGTTGCTTTTTTAGTACTCTAATTGGGTTTCCTTAAAAGAGAGAAGTAGATACTATTCATATCTCTATAACCAGGGACTTCACACATACCAGGTCATTAACACATGAAGGAATGTGATGCTTTGTCAAGCTCTCTGGGATTTAAACTATATTCTCCATTATTGTCCAGATAAGGTGAGGCCAATAGGTCAAGAGACAATGCCCTTGGAAAGATGGTTTGATACTCTCAGATCTTAAGGGGGTGGGGGGCACAACACACCATGCAGAGTGCTCCGGGGAGCATCGGGCCAGTCAGGAGCAAAGAGAAAACAGGGACAGCAGATAAGAGCAGGAAATTTTACCGCAATTTCTTTGGGAAGGAATTGTTGAGACAGGTTAGAAAACTTAGGATTGGCTAACTTAGTTTTGGTATGTTCTTGGCCGGAAGAGCTGTTCCTACTTGTCTGGTCCTTGGCCTTGATGTGACTGGAAGAGAAAAATAATAGCTTGGAATATGAGAGCCTAATAGAAAGCTGGTTGAGGTGTTGGCTCCGGAATGGAGTCACGGAATAGCTAAGAGCAGTAGCTAACAGCTGGGCCAGGCTTCAGCAGGACAAAGTGCAAGAAAGCAAAGTGTGTGAAATGCCATCTCTACATATCTTCAAAGGTAAGCATTGAAAAGTATTTACGGTACATTTTATATGAAAGTAATAAGTCTCTAAATGGTTATAAAACTGACCATGTTGCAGGTCAGTGGAGCGACCAAGACTGACAACCCAGTCCGTGTGAATCCAAAACAAACGTGTCTAACTCTGACATGCTGCCTTCTGTGTTTACTATTCCAGTTTATACTACAGTACGTCTCTCCTAGTTATGTGCACAAAGCTCTCACACACACACATACATGCACAAACACACACACACAAACTACAGAAATTCTAGACAGCAGGATAGTTACGACAATAACCCAGACTTTATATTTGTCTGGAAGAAAGATAAGACTCAGTTTTTAATTCACTGATAAGGGTGAAAAAAAGTCACTTGGTCCATATATGCTGAGCACAATTCTTCACACATAGAAGATCAATACATTCTTACCAGACTGATTTGAGCCTCAGTTTCCTTGCCTATAACAGAAAGAAGTTAAAAGAGCCAAGTTTCAACACAGTATATTATTGAAAATAATGATCCTCTGCTCTGTTACAATGCCAGAACAGTCTAATAGAGAACTTAAAAGATGATTCAACCGAACTGCATTGTCCGTGCCAGCTTGTCTGCTTTGCTCACAGATCAGCAAGATCTGAGCAGGCCGGCTTCACCAGGCCGGAGTGTGTGGACACCTGGGCTGTGTGAGGAATGCACCACGTGGGGCCAGTGGGCATCCTAGGGTACAGCCTCTCCGTGGACCCGGAAGTCTGCGCTTCTGTGAGAAACACCGTTCCAGATTACAGGAAGTCACTTGGCTCTGAGCAGTCCTAGTGAGTCATCCCTCTTGTTTTTATACACGAGTGAATTTTTCTGCTTTTTAATTAAAAAAAGAAACATACTGGCACTCCATAAATAACACCAATGGTGATTCAGAGCAAAGAAAGGCACAGAGGAAGGAGGAACTAGAACAACTTATCTCTAGAGCAGCTAGCCCTTCTTCCACTGCCTTTCCTGCCGGCCCTTGGCGCCTTTGCAGGTTACTTCTTCTGGACCTCATGGGGTGGGGGGCGGGGCGACAGGGAGAAGAAAAGAACAAAGGAGGGGCATCACCCACCTCTGTACTAACAGAAACAGCAGGAGGGCAAGGTCCTGGACCCTCGGAATGGGAGCAAAGCTGTCTCTGGATGACGTCATTAGGATCAGGGTGGTGTGAAGGTGGCCAAAGGGCAGGAAGCGAGATGTTCGCTGGACGTTTTTATTTCTGTTTGAAAGTCAACATGACAGCGTGTAGGGGGAAGAACGTCTTAGAGTTTTAGAGTTCTTGTTTGTGCTGCATGTCCTTGAGCAAAACTGTCCCTACTTTGAGATTTATTCTTCATATCCACGATCATATGGAAAAGAAATCCTAGCTCCCTTTTTCTTTTCACTCTACAAATCCTCTTTGACCATCTACTTTTTGTAAGGTATGGAGATAAATGCTTCTTTTGGGGAATTTGTGGTCTGGATTGATGAGGTTTAGTCTAAGAGTCTGTACTCTTTCCAGATGACATAGCGAACAATAAGCCAACGCTGCTGTCCAAGGAAGCCCAGTGATTCCAAATCCCTTCGAGATTTCAAAGCTCAAAACTGGGGGCTGGAGGAATGGCTCAGTGGTTAAAGTGCTTGCCTAATAAGTGCTAAGGTAAGCACTAAGTACCTGAGTTTCATTCCCCAGCACCACTTAAGACAGGCGTGGTGGTGCACGCCTGTAATCCCAGCACTCGGAAGGCTGAGGCAAAAGGATTGACATGACTCCAAGGTCAGCCTGGGCTTGGTAGTGAGTTCAAGACCAGCTTGGGCTATAGAGTGAGACCTGTCTCAAAAAAACAAAACAAAACAACAACAACAACAACAACAACAACAACAAAACCCAGAATTTGTTAGAAAGGTGCCTTTCTTTCTTGTCTAGGGCTTCAAGCAATGCTATGAAATAGGAATTTATTTGATCATCTAATATTTTAAAGAAATAAAACCTTTTATAATAGAATCATATGTAGTATTCTGATAACGTAAATCAGCAAGAATCTGTTTGAAGTTGAGGGAGATGCCTAGAGATGCTTGTTAGGTCTTTTCCTAGAGAAAGAAGCACTTTCCTTCAATTCTTGGGGGACACTACAGAACATGGTTTGAAAACCCCACTGTATTAATCTTTAAAGAGCATTGTAAGTTGAGCAAATTTTCCAAAAGTGCATAGAGCCAGGGAACTGAGAAAGGGTGAGCAGATACAGTCCTTCCGGTGTTGGTCCCTGCCTTCCAGCTCTCTGATATGTTCGCAAAGGGCCGTGTCATGTGTAGACTCATTCCCGCAATCTCAAACCAAACCAAAAGCTCAAAACCAAGTGGCAGAGATCCACAGGGGATCATCCCTGGTGTCTTGGGCGGGAATGTAGCCATTTTTTCAGCCTTACGCTCAGCAGTTACATGGCAAGAGCAATATAACAAAATGAATTATCTTATTATTATTAATTATTATTATATTAGCTTTACTGAGAAAATGGCCAGGAAGATATTGAATATCATAACTTAGGTGTGTAAGAATAAATCACTCCTTCTATTCCAAATTATTTTGAAGGTAGGACCACATAAATTTACCACTGTATCCCCCACAGTTCCTAGGACAATTACACATAGTAAATGGTGACTTAATAATTTTTATTGATAGAATTGGTGACTTAGTGAGCTAATTAATAGTAAATGTGCTTGTTGTTTCAAAAGTATTGCAGAATATCATCAAATCCAAATGGAATCTACCTAAAGTTCAAGAGCAAATGTATTATGAAATAATAAAATTGGAACCATGTATCAACATTCATCATGGAGCCTGGCTAACACATTGTAGGCTACTTAAAATTAGTAGAACTCTGAGGAGTGGTATTTCATGATATTCTCTGAACTGTCTTATCTATCCAGCTTCCACACACATGATGAGTTTATTCTTGCTGGCCTGGATTCGAGCCATCTGACCAATGAGGGTTGGGTTGGAGTAACATATTCAATGCTTTGGCTAATCATCCAAAAGTCACGTAAGGCCACTAAGAATTATCTCTCCATTAAGCTGGCCAGTAATGATCCCAACAGTGACTGCTTCAACAGACCAGATTCCAGAGAGATGAGGACAAAGTGATTACAAAAGGGAAAAAAAAAAATGCCTCAGACGACCCTCAGTGGTCAAGCAGCTCTAGTAAGATACAAGCATTTGTCTGATTTAAACAACCGAGTTTTTATTTTTTTAAAGAGCAATATGACCTAGGTTATGCTAATTTGTATAGCTGAAAGACTACATGATTAAGCAGACCCAAATACTCTGTGACTTAACAAAATGCAAGTTTAATTTTCACTCACATCATGGCAGGTTAGTAAGGCAGGAGTGAAGGGCATGCTGGCCCCCAGTTGTTCATGAAAAAGGCCAATGATCATTCTGCCATTTTAAAGACATACTTTCCCAGGCTACCCAAAGCAGCTCTCGGTGCCACTCAGAGGACATTAGAATCGAGTCACATGATCACACCTAATTGCAAAGGAAGCAGAGGAATGTGTAGCTATTCCCAGGAACAAGAAATGATTTTTGGTAAACACTAGGCAGTCTGTGTCACAGAGGTGCTCAGGAAGCATTTGCTGAAAAATAATGAACAAACATACATGGGAAAGAATGGCTTTATTGGTAAAGAAACCTTGTTTTGAGTTTGTGGACCATAGAATCATTTGACCAAAGCAGGCATGAACGAAACAATTGATGGTACTACAGTGACCTTCACAGCCTCTGTTCTCAACCTAGTGCATAAGTTTCCGCTTTAATGAACCCAATCTACATTATTTCTACTTTCAAAAACACCTTTAAACTATACACTGTTTTTTCCTAAAAACAGCACAGAATTAAAGAGATCTCTTCTCTTCCATGCTAGGAAACTAGCATAGATCCACAAATAAAAGGATTGAAGTAAAATGCATTTTGTGATGGAATGTTAATAGTAGGCTTACCAGTTTATCAGTCTTTTAATCCTTCTCATATAAAATTTTAGCCAATGAAGTAGAAAAGTGAATATCTAGTTAACTCTCTAGCCTACAGATGAGAGATTTTCTTCATATGAGGAAAAAAAAAAAAGCTCTTGTGATGTGTTTTGGAACATCAGGAGAAGCCAAGAGGAGAGCCCATCTCTATTTCAAGGGCGCTGGTGTCTGACTGACCACGGGAACTTGATAAGGAAGCCAGGGGACATCACTCTCATTCCCTGATGGAGCTTTTGGCCTGTAGGGGGCCAAAAGATGTTGTAATGAAACAGGAAACACCACTGCACTCTTGTACAAGCCATAAATCTTCCACTCCTCGAAAACTGGATGTTGCTCAGACTACATAACCAGTCCTCATTTCATAAACGATGAAGTAACACTGCAATGCTCCTGAGGAAACAACTACAATTATCAGCAGGCTGCAATACGTGAAAATGAATCAGAAAGATTAGAACCATCTGGAAAGAAAAAAGTTGCAAGGGAATGTGTTTTGAATTCTTTAAAAGACTACAGAGTGTGAAAAATAGTGTGTCGCATAAAGTATCTATCGGCTGTAAACTGTGTATATGTGAGGTACAAATTAACTCTTGAATCTTAAAAACTAAAATTGGAACCAACAAAAGAATCAGAGGGTGCCAATATTTGATTCTTCGTTATCCCTTTTTCTAAGAAATTGTCAGGCACCTACTATGTGCCAGACCTTCAAGAAGGTTTCTTAGGACTTGTGACAGACAGAAAGTGTACCTACCGGGTTAACAGGGAAGCCTTTGGGAGCAATACCAAGGGATTTTCAAGGGAAGAAGCCATTGATCTTTCAAGAAGTGAAATGACACAATGAGATTTGGCATTTAGAAAATCTATTATAGCTTAGCACTGGTTACCTTGTGGGAGTAATGCAGTCTACGAAAAAAAAAAGTCTGTGTTCAAAAATGTTTTCATAAATTAACAAAAAATGATAGAAAATTAGAAGAATGCCTGGGAGATCTCAACTCTTTTAAGATCCACAACATCAATGCTAAGACAGAGTGACAGGTGGCCAACCTTTCTTCTTGACAAGCAAAGAGTCATATTTGGTTTTCTACATCCCTAGATCATCCTACAGATTGTCAGAAAAGTCATGATGTATTTTGTCTATGTTTTTCAAAGGTCATTTATTTATATAAAGAACACAGATCAATCAATAATGTATTGCCTGTTTTGCTTGATTTCCTTATGCCACCTTTTAGTGAGTGTCAAAATTCTTCATTCATAGAAGAACCTGTCTTCATTAACAACCCGCTGAAGGAGGTGCTGCTTTACAGACTCATCTGAACTGAACATTATACCACAGAAAGAGTTTTGAAGAAAGCGAAAGCAAGCAGAAGTCTGACAGTGCAATGTCAGGTGATCCTGGTGGGTACAGCAACACATCCTATGCAAGCTTCAATAATTTTTTAACACTAATCAAAATCCCTTGTAATTAACAAACTCTGGACATTTCTAGGTGATGGAGTCATTCAAAATGTCCAATTGCTAACAGTACATATTTGAACTGATTGTTTGGTTGCTTGGTATGAAATCAAAATACGTGACATCTTTAAAATCCCACCACACTGACAGCATAACCTTCCTGCAATGAATGTCTGATTTTGATGTTGTTTGAGGTGAATCTTCACTTTGAGACCAACACCGTTTGCACACCACGTTGTTGCAAATATTCTACTTCTCATCACCAGTTATCACTCACTTCAAAAACGATCATTTTCTTCATGTTTAATGAGTATATCACAGATGTTTATGCCAGCCATCAAATGAACTTTGAGCTTGTGAAGAACCCAAATATCAAGCTTGCTTACATATCCCAGCTTCTTTTGGTGGCCATAAACACTTGACTCATGGATGCTTAGTGTTTCTGCAACCTCTCCTGTCGCATAACATGGGTTTGGCTCAATCAGTACCTTTATTTTGTCAGCATCAATTTCAGTGAGCATACCTGACTGAGAAGCATCATTAAGATCAAAATGAACAAAAAGGAATCTTGCAAAGCATTGTTAGTACTGATTTTCTTGTAGAGTGTTGTCACTGTAAACTGTATGCAACTTTTCACAAACTTGACATGTATTTTTCCATGTATAGAAGTAAAACAGTAAATATTGTGGCTTAGATCTAGAATGTCCCCCTAAAAATTTTACATATTTAGTTATTATGGATTATTTATACAACTGTGTACTGTTGGGAGGCTGGGGACTGGTCTGGAGGGGTGGATTATGAACATATTGTAGATTATAGATGTGTGGTGAAAAACAGGTGTGTGGCAAATTACGGATTACAGGTCTGTGGATTAGATTACACATTTGTGGTGGATTACAAATTACAGGCTCATGGTAGATTAGGGATTTAAACCTTGAAAGTGTGAAATACTGACGCAGATCACTGTAACAGGACCTGGAAGGGTGAATACAATTTCTTCTCTTCCTTCTACGACTTGGCTTCGTGATTGCAATGCCGTGAGAATCTCTGGCTCTGGCTCCAGCCCCACAATATGATTTCACCATTTTCCAGACTCCCATCTGTGAATGGACTGTGACTTTCTAAAACTGTGATCTAAAGTAAACTTTTCCTTCCCTGATCTGTGCATGCTAGGTATCGAGTCGTAGCAGTGACAAAGAAACTAAGACAATAAAATAAAGCAAAAAGGCTCATTTAATCTTTCATCCTCAACTGGTTGCTAAATCTAAAACTCAACTCAATCACCTGTTTTGGAATGAAGCTGTAACTGTCAACTTTCAAATGACATAGCAACAACACAGATGCAAATGACTCTAGTACTTCCAAAAGGAACCAGTGCCGTCTATTGCAGAAGTGCATTATGACGTTTCCTTCAACCCAGTAGAACAAAGCCTTTCGATTTGGATCTCTCCATGGATGTATTAGAAAAACAGAAGCCCCTACAGAAAATGGAGGGATCACCCTTTCCCAGCAGTGAACTTCTGTGAATCCGAATGAACACTGCCCACTTCTGGTAACAATACCTTTGGGATTTCACACAGGTGTGCAGCTGCCGTTCAGAAATGGTTAAAGCTGAAGCAAATACAAGAGAATCAGAGCAAAGTGAGGGAGAAAGAACTTGTCGTAAGACCAATGAGCTGGCACAAGCATAGAGTACGACTATTGGGCTCCCAACCCAGGGCCATTTTTGTTCAATGTAGAACATATCTGTGTTTCTAAAGTGGAATATAAAGGAATCTATCTGCTTTTTTAAATGTTTGTGAAAATAGGTAGTATGCCCGCTTGGTAAAATGGAAGCTGGAGAGAAATTAAAGGGATCCTCATCCTTCTAAAGATGACATTACTCACACTGGAGTTAAGAAAAAGGTAGCAGAAACAAGAGGACTCAGCAGGAAAATTTTAGAGTAAGAGATTCGGCCAGAATTGATAATGGATTGTTGAACCCCTGAGTGAGATTCAGATGGAGCCACTAGGAAACTCTACCCAAAGATATATTTGCTTGTCACTAATATATATAGTAAATAGAACTTTTCTGCTTATAGCTCAAAAATAGCTTTACATTATAAATTCATCATCAACTTTTATAAGAAAAATACTTGAAACTTCATAAGGTCTGTTCTAGTCTGTTTTGTTATGGTAACAAAACACCCGAGGCTGGGTCACTTACAAAGAAAAGCTGTTTGCCGGGCTCACGATGTGACAAGTTCAAGGGCAAGACACCAGCATCCCCGTGGTGAGGATTTCACAGCAGACAGCATGCCATGGCTGGGACACATGTAAAGGGAAACATTGCAAGGTGTTCAAAGAACTGAGAGCCCACTGCTCCTCCTGAAAGTAGTACTTCCAATGACCCGAACACCTTCCACCAGGACCCACTTCTGAAATGCCCCGTCACTTGCCAACGTTGCCACATGGAGGCCAAGCACCCGACACCTGAAGGGTTGGCAACACTCCAGAGTGCCCCCGAACCAGAGCCAGCCCAGTGACTCAGCCAAGTTCATGCAGCTAGTTTAGCTCTAGGCTAGAACTAGAGAGCAGATCTGAGCCCTGATGCTTCGACTTCGCTCTGCCCTGGCCCCATTGTGACACAGACACCTCTGGCTCCTCCTCGTCCTGGCATTTAGAATCCAGGCCTCTGCGTCTGTCTCCATCGAGATGTCTCCATGTGAATAAGGGAATGATCACAGCAGCGGCCTCCTGCTCTTGGGCTGAGAGGAAGGGGAAGCTTTGTGTTTATTCCCAGGTGGAGGCAACACAGCCAGACCAAGTGCCTCAAGGCACCTGGAATTCCTGAAGGAGGAAAGTGTTCTTTCCACTCCTCCAAAACTGTGGGCTTAGATCTACAGCTGCCTCCCTTTGAAAAAGTTCACTATTAATCCCAGAGATGGTTGGTGAGCCACCTTCCTTCTTCTCTCAGAGAAAAGGAAAAGCACATTTTATAGGAAGAAAGCTTAGTGAGGAGGTAAGGTCACTGACCCCTGCATCCTGTAAGCCTTTGGCAGTAGAATACATCATTTAGCATCCCATAGCACCTAGATACACGGCTTCTCACTGGTGTCACCGCTTGTGTGGTATATAGCTCTGAAACCCCGTACTGAGTGCATGCAGATGGGGACAGTGGTTAATGATGTCCAATGTTGCCTCTGTAAAAGACCAAAATGTTGCTCTACAGAAATGGTCGATGAACGAAAAAAAATCAATTTTTATCAGCAGATGAATCTTAACAGGCCTATAAAGTGATAACCATTTTAAGCAAAGACAGCACTAATTTCCTCTTATTTTGCTATAATAGACTCAGTGATACCATCTACCCCCACTAAGGAGGGACCCTTTTACTGCAACTTGACTCGCCACATGGAGAAAAGGGACATTTAGTAGCCATTGTCAACAGGCACCACTCTGTCCACATATACGTACTTAAAGCTTTCGGTGCGTTTAAATTGCTTTTTGCAGCAGTCGAAAGGATCAATAGCTCTTAGACTCTTTAAGGGACGAATAATATACAAGATGGACATTTTAAGCTCTTTGGAAAATATATTCATGAGGTCATCCAGTTTTCCCTGGTACCCAACTTTGCTAGTGACATTTATTAATGTTTTTGCAGCAAACAGGAGGTGGAGTTCTCAAAGGCTCTCATCTCTGTTCTTCCAGAAAATATTGATTTTTTTTACAAGAATCGGGAGAGGGAGTGGGAAGATTTAAAGAAAAAAAAGAAACATTCAAAGCAGAAAAGAAATCTTACAAAAGAATAACTTAACTCGAAGCTGGTTTGACAAAGTGATTCAATCTAAATAGCTTTGTGCCGCTTGATAGAGACAATTTCTCTTGATTTTCTCTTTGAACAGTTTCATACCCTTCATGAGAGCCTGCTTTAGGAATATTACATTCTTAATGATAATGCAGGACTTTTCTCTGTATCAATCTCCCGGTGAGAAAGGACAGCTTTACGTTACTGGGGATTTGAGAAGCAATTCTGAATTCCAGTTAATTAGGGCTAATTAATTAGATGTTTGGTAAAAACACTCAGATATGCCAGACTGGGGAGAAAATAACTGTTTCTTGATGGCAACTTTAAAGAAGAGGCCAAAAACCATTAGAAATCTCAGTCTGACTCACACAAGTCTGGAGGCAGTTGTGCATGTGACTGAGTTTGAGAGAAATCGGATACCAGAATTTCTCCAAAAACAGGGCAGAAAGTCATTATGCTTATTCTGTTTTGCTAAGCTGATGTCATAAGGCCTCAGACAATAGAGGACTAAGTACACCTGGGTGATCTGGGTATGGCAAGGGTTATAGGCAGTGTTATGATTTAGATCTGAAATGTCTCTTGACAGACTTGTGTTTGTGGATGTTGAAGTTTTCTACGGATTTCACACACTGGAAGGGGCGGATTGTGGTCAGGAGGGGCGGGTAACTGAGAGACTGGTGGATCCCTGGACATGTGACCTGGAAGGGTATACAATTTTCTACACGTTTACTATTGCTCCTTCCTTCCTTTCTTTTCTTCCTTCCTTCCTTCCTTCTTTCCTTCCTTCTTCCTTTTTGCTTTTTGTTTGTGTTACTGTTTTTTACTGTTGTCATCATTGGTTTTTTTGTTTGTTTTGATTTCGGTTTGTTTTGATTCAAGGGGTTTTTTTCTTTTGATACTGGGGATTGAACACAAGTCTTCTGCTCTAAGCTACATCCCCAGCCCCTTTTTATTGTTTATTCGAGAACAGGTCTTGGTAAGTTGTTAAATTGCACAGTCGGCCTCAAACATGTGCTCTTCCTGTCTCAGCCTCCCAAAGTGCTGAGACAAGAGGTTCGGGTGCTTCTTCTTGCAGTGCTTTAGGAAGCAGTTCTCACCAGACCTTTCCACCATGCTGCATGGCCTGTCGACTGTGAGTGGACTGAGACCGTCTGACCTTGTGAGCTAAAGTTGCGAGTGTTGGGAGTTTTGTGCCGGCAATAAGAAAGTGACTAAAACAGAAATCCACTTACCTGCGTATACTAGCAACACACAGGAGTCAGGCTCTGTGTGATGAAGAGGAAGCAAGAATAGGAGAGGTAGACCCCATCCTTATCCCCACGTGGCTTCCAGATCTGAGCTGACGCTGCAACAGCTGGCTCAGGCAGCTCACAAAGAAGTATTTTCTAGTCCGTGAAACATTTCTGCCATTACTTTAAACATCTACAAATGAATCAATTTCAAACAAAGATCCAAATATTTAACTTGTCTTGAAAAATTATTTCATATGGCTCTAGGAGACAGCCCTCCTGAATCTTTCAGAGTTCTGCAGTGATGCTCCTTTCCCACTGATCATGCATGCACAAGTCCCTTACCTTCCATTCACCATCCCCCCTGTAAACACTGAGTTGGTGCGTGTCTCTACAGACACGCACAGACTAGGAAAGTGCCTGTGTCCAGTGTTCCAAGGGAGGACTGCACAAGGCATGTGCTTGATGGTTTGGAAGGCTTTGTTAAGCTTTGGTGACTGGTCTTTGCATTCCACACATTTCACCTGCTTTTTTCGTCTGCTAATGTTTAATCAGTGCTGTTGGAGAACTTCTTTCTCCTCAGAGGTCTCCTGTATTCCTAAAATCCTTTCAAAGCACCAACCATGTGGATAATAACACCCCAGTAAGGATACATCTCTGCTCTAACCCTAGAAGTTCTAACCATCTGGAACAGAACACAGCAGTTTCCCACCCACATGTACACATCCATACTGTTCAATGGTGGAGGGAGAAGGAAGCCGAGCCGTATTGCCCAGGTACCCCAGTGACCGCTGTTCTTGCCCTAGCTGACTGTTCCTGTCAGTGAGATTCAGTTTAAGTGCCAGCTTCTTAGATATTCCCCCGTGACATGCCGTTTCATAGTGACATGGCCGTTCATTCCCACACATCTTCTATGATGGGCATTTCAGCCTTGAGGAGACAGACAACCACAAACTCCAAGTATGTGCTAAAATGTACTTCTCCTTTTTAAATTGTGTCAGGTATTTCATCCCAGCAATGGGAAAGTGACTAATACAGATTTTGTACCAAGGAAGTGGGGTCATTGCTGTTGCTTTATCTGACCTTGTGATTGAAAAGCCTTGGGAACTAGTTTGTGGGAAATCCGTGAAAAGATTTGGAGATGCTGAGTAGAGAAGCCTTAGAATGCTGTAAACGTAGCATGTTGGGAGATTCTTTTCAGAGCTTTAAAAAAAAAAAACATAATGCTGATAGAATGAAGGCAGTGAAAAGTAGGTTCAGAAAGTTTCGATTAGGAATAAGGACATCCTTGGCAGTTGGACTACAGGTCATGTGTGTTACATCCTGGCAGGAAATTTATCATCCTTTTCCCATGTCCTGAGCTTTTGTGGGAGACTCAGATTGAGGGTAGCAGATTAGTTACATCAGCAGAAAGTTTCAAAGTAGTTCAATGTTCAGACTATGGCAGGGGTACTGCTGGTCTTTTATTTTTTATTTATTTATTTATTTATTTATTTATTTTTTTGGTGGGGAGCTCTACAGTGAGAATCAGGAGCAAAAAGCAGACGCAAAAAGCTTGTAGTTATATCAGAAATCAAGGTCTAGCAAACTGGAGGCAAAGAAAAACATAGTGGTGGAAAGTTCAGCATCGAAAAGAAGCTAACTATTCTGTACAGGAAAAAGCATCACTTAAATAAACAAGACTCCACCCATTGCAAATTCAAGTAGGCAAAACTTGAAATCTTCATTTGAAAAGAGAGCCCCAGAGCTTCCTAGTCCTTCCGGTCTGCAGAGGGAAATAAGTCCCCAAGTTCAGCCACCAGGTATTTAGAGTCCACTGCAGCTATGATCCAAAGGGATGTGGCTATAACTCAAGCTACAGTACCTTCATGTCATTCACATGATGGTGGTTTTTCCAACACACAGAGTGCAAAAATTATGGGGGTCATGGGTGTTTCCACTCAGATCTTAGAAGACTGTCTGGGAGGATGAAGGGCAGGGCCATAGTCCCTGTCAGGAGCTGGTGAGGGGGTTATGCATGAATCTGTGAAATTGAAACCTAGAGTGTAGTAGAGATTGCAGGAAACCAGACATTCTGGGAATGTAAACAATTGTTGAGGAAAGTTACAGGCAGTGAGTAAAGCCAGCTCAAGAGAGAGGCCATATGGCAATTAACAAACAGCTGGGCACCCCAAACACTCTAGAGTCCATGTGTCTCCATAACCTGCCCCAGCTATTAAACCTGTGGGGCTACACGATTCAATGTTTGTTCTATGTCAAGCCATCTTTGGTCTCATTCCTTTCTATCCTTCTATCCCTTTTGAAATGAGAATGTTTGCCTTGTGATGTTGTATGTTGAAGTGTTCAATTTTCTTTTTTAATTTTCACAAAGGTTCACAGCTAAAAGTTTGCCTTGAGTCTGAAAGGAAATTTTAGACTCGGACTTTTCAGCAATGCTGGAAGTGTTACGATTCTGGCAACTCTTAGAAACTGACTAAATGACATGAGCATGAGTAGTTGGGGACCTGGGCAGAATGCTATGGTTCATTGCTGTTTGAAAATGTTCCTAAACAGACTCATGTGTTCAGATATGGGACAATCAAAGATGATTGAATGATGGAGGTACGACCTTCAACAGTGAGTTAATTCATTAATGATTTACAGCGCATTAAAGAGGTGGGGCCTGGTCGCAGAGGTAGGTCATGGGGGTGTATTCTTGTCTCTAGGTCCTCCCTTGTCCCTCAGTTCCTTGATTGTCATGGGCCCACTACCCCCTTTCATCATGCCATTTCTGGCTTGAATCCATGTGACCATGGATTGAATCTGTAAGCTAAAATAAACCTCTCTTCATGTAAGAAGATATAGGCATAGAGCATTTTGTCCCAGCAATAGAAGAGTAGGAGTGGTAATTAAGAACTTGATGATTTTTTTTTTTTTTTTGCTTTCAAGGAAGATTTCTTTTGAATTGTACTAGACCCAAAGCTATTTTCTTTTAAACATTCTAGAGAAAAGAACAGTAAAAGTCCCTAATATTTTATTCCCTTTATTGTCAGAGGCTGTCTCTTTCTTTTTCTCTAATTTGTGATCCCAAGTAGAACTCTGCCATATTTCTTCCAGTTAAAAGACTATTTCCTAGATGCTATTGTTTTCCTAGTGTTTGCACCAACAAACTTATGTACAAAATTATGCAAACTGCTAGAACCCCAACGGTATAGTTTGGATCATTAGTGTCCCCTAAAAGCCTTATATATTTCGATGTGGTAAATTACCTAAAATTACTATGAGTAATGATGGGTGGGGCCTGGTTGAAAGAGGCTGATGCTTGGGGCTTGATCTGGAGGGGCATGTGCTGGTTCCACTTTCTTTCCTGACCTGGCTTCCCTGTCTGCTATGCCATGAGGAGCTCTCTAGCTGTGCTCCCAACATGTGTAATCATGCCATGTGTGGACTGTGGCTTTCTGAAACTGCGAGCTAGAATAAATCTTTCTGTCTTTAAGGTGTGGATGTCAGGTATTCTGTCCCAGCAATGAGAAAGTAATAAGACACCAAGGGAAGACAAAACCCACTGGATCTGGAGCTACAGGACTCTAACTGTGGGTCTTGAGAGCTCCTGGGAGGGAAAACATGACTTCCCTAACCTGAGGAATCAGAGAACAGATTTCTCCCAAGGCCTGGGATTTCCTGTAAGACAAAGGAGATGGCGTAACACAGGAGAGAAGCCAGCTAAGGGATGGAGATATATGTGTGTGTGTGTATATATATATATATAATATATATATACACATATGTATGTGTGTGTGTGTGTGTATATATATATATATATATATATATATATATATATATATGCCTAAAACTGCTTCATTGCTTCTAAGAAGCGAGGTATGCAGACACAGAGAACTGAACATTATACACATCCCATGTAGGGGCCAACCTTCATTGGAGGGACCATGAAACTCCACTGGGTGCTATTATTTCTGTCCTGCCTTTATAGCCCTCACTCTTTGATATCATTCCATTGACTTAAAGGAAAACTAGAACAAAAGGATCTCTTTCTAGAAAGGATGTATTTTTAAATTACATGTTGATTGATTTTCCCTATTCTTTTGGAATCATCTGACATTTCTAATTCTTGGTATTTGCTTGTATACATCCTGAAGAATGAAATAATTCTGAACACTGAAATTGCACAAAAATCTAATACATCTAGACCCTTAGCCACCTGTTTTATTAACATAATAGGGGAAATGATTCCTCGAGAGAAGTCTTGTTTTGGAGCTGAGTCAAATATGGCCAGGGGATGGGATTTCATGAGTGATGGGAAAGAGGAGGATAAGAGAGAGTAAAGAGATGCAGTGTACCCACGCCATAGTGTCACTTGTCCCCAGGAGACCTGGGTTCTGCCTGCTTATTACCATCCCATGAAGTACTCCATTATTTTATTAGTTCTCCATATAAATTATTTATTTGAGAGATTGCTGATGCTGACCAGCTCTGATAAGTAATGTCTTCTTTGGGAAATGCTGCTGGAGGGACCAAAGTCCCCTGTGGCTGCCAAAACACTGAAAATCAATTTTAATTCCTATGCTCTCCCGCACCCGTGTGTGTCTCTATATGTGTGTGAGAGAGACAGAGAAAAAAGAGAAAGAGAGAGAAAGAGAATGTGAAGGTCTTAGAGAATGGAGGCTGTTCAGATGGTGGCTGCCCTTTCTAGTTGGTCTCCGTCAGATCTACAAATTAGATTTCTAAGAGCAACATTAGGAAAATGGCCTGGGGACACTACTTCTGGTGTTGTTTGTTATAAAGCAAGTCATAATAACTTGCCCGGGAGTAGAACACTAAAAGGTCGCCTCATTTTGTCTCCAATAGGCTTCCTTTGAAAAAAAGTCACCTTGCAGCCACATTTGGGGAACAATTTGTTAGCCTATTTACGTTCTCCTAGTCATTCAGGCTGAGCTTAGCCGTCAGAGGAAAGCATCACTTTCAGACAGTTTCAAACAGCTCATAAAAGCTTTCCACAATTTCTTTTGCTTCCTTTACCAACAAATGCCACCCTTAACTGCTCGGCTGCTGGTGTTTTCTTTGGTACTCAGTGAGGCTTCTCTGTCTGTTACTGATGACAACAAATAATTCCCAGTCATATTCCACTTTCAAAGAAATCTCATCTATGGTAGTTAAAAATGTATAAAGTAGGCAAATAATGTGACTGGGCGGAGTGCAGACATTAAGGGAAGTGGGCAGAGAACTCTGATTCACGTCACAAAATATTTCTCTATGAATCCGGTATACTGTCAAATATAACTCAGTTTACACAATTAGGTACCAGATACTCTCTTCTGTGTCAAGGTAGAAATAGCAAACAGACAACACCCATCAAACTGCTTTGCTTTGAAGGAAAAATAGTCAGTTTCAACGTAAGTACAGCAATTGACCCAATTAGAATGGTGTTTAGGTTCTTGAGTGCTTTAATTTTGTTTTTAATAATTAGCCTTCAGTGTCCCTGTCTCATATATAGATAGCTCTAGCTTGGTGATTTGGCTGGACAATTCTACAGTCTTTTGAATTTTATTCCACCTCAGAAAATTCTGTGGGGTACCTACTGCATGTTTACCACAAAAACACCGAATAATACTTACAATACTGCCATCTGAGAGGGGTGATTATGGAATTTTCTCTAGAGCTGATGTACAAGGTCCAGCTTGGGGTGTTCCCCACATTTGGCTTCTCTCCTGTGTTTTATCAACTGCATCTCCATGGAGATGAACTGGGAGATCAACAATATACTTGCTTCTCTAATTCCTACAGCCAAGGTCTACAGGAGGCAGCCTTTCCCCCTTCGTGTGGCCACGTTGGCCTGACAGCCACCAGGTTCAACACACATCTAAACCAGCTGTGCACACTCCTGTGCATCTTCGAAGGAAGCCATGATGAACATGGTTGCTGTGGTTTGGATGTGGAGTGTCCTCCAAAAGTCTCATGTATTTGAATACAGTAGGATGATAATAGAACTGTGTGTTATCGGGTGGTAGGGCCTGGCTGGAAGGGACAGAGGCTTGGGGCTTCGACTGGAAGGATTGAGTCAACATGTGGAGACTGAGGGCTGCACAGGGCAGAGCTTTCCAGTTTATGTCATCAACTGTGGGCCAGGAAGTGAAGGAGGGGCACCCACCTGGAGCATGGGAGGGAACCCAACTGGTTGCTTGAGCTAAGGAAAGGAAGAAAGAAGAAACATTGTTACAGCCATTGTTAGGGCTTTTTCCTGGGAAAGCTCTATTCTTGCCCGAGTCCCTAGACTCACTTAGTTCCAGCTCTGCTTGGCTTCTGTCCGCAGTGCTTTAAGCAGCCTTCCAGCGCCTGCCATCTCAGACACCAGCAGGAGTCATAAACTATTCATCTCTGGGATGTTTATATTTGAGAAGGTCACAGTATTGAGTACATGTATACCCCGAGGCCCCCTCTCTCTGTTTGGGCCCCTTGTGGCCTGGGCCTGCTATTTTCCTTTAAACAGTGAAATGAGATGTACACAGTTCACTATACATGTTGGTGTTTGCTCACGAGCTCCAGAGAACTCCCAATAAGATGTCTGGACCTTTGCAAGCTCTATTTTCTGTTCCATCCTTGTAGATTTCCCTACTGCCTTTGACCAGATGCCGGTACCCAGGGATTAAAACAGCTTTGCTTTTATTTACCATTTTTTATACTGGAAAATCGTGGGGATCTTAACTTCCAAATGTAGATAAGTGGAAATTTGGGGCTCCTTGGTCTCTCATTCCGCAAACCCAAATGAAAGGGAAGATGAAAGAGAAGTCTGTTTTAAGATGCAAGTCCGGAAACCCTCCATGCGCAAACCCTTTGTTCCTCTGCCCTTTGGAATGTCCTTTCTGCTAAGAGGTGGGTATGAACTCAGAGAATGATTGAGACCTTATACTCACACTGGCAGAGAGTGGATTTAAAGTTGAGCTTGCCCATGAGGCAGAAATACCAAAAAACCTCAATTAATAGCATATCCTTTCTGTGATGCTTTAAGATATTACTGCATAAAATCAGAGCAACAACCTTGATAAATGCAGCCAAAGCCGTTTTAGCGTAAAGATAATGAAAGCTGGTAAAGTTCAACAAATAAGACAAGCACCCAAAGACGGGTCATGTCTGACACGTACGACCCACCAGTCTCCAGTTCTGGAAAGCAGAATCTAGCTTCTCCAGCTTTCAACCCTGCGCCTGTGGCCTTTCCCAGCATTCCCCTGCTCAGTGGCTTTGGTTTGGTGTATCATCCCCTGCTGGTGAATCCTCTGCTGCTACTTGCCCTTGTCACCCTGGCCCGTGCTCCCAGGGCCTCTCCACCTGCTTGCCAGAGTCCTCCTGGGGTGTACTTCTCCTGTCCCATGGTCCTGCCGCCACGTCTGGCTTAGCATCTTGAAGGAAGGGACGCTAGGAAGGCTGCTCTCCTCTTCCTGGGGCACAGGCCCCATCCTTAGCTAGCGTGTCACTTAGCACCGTTAAGTTTCCGCTGTACTTTGAAGGAAACCTTTTTGCAGAAGGTCAATGGGAATGTCAGAGCAGTATCAGATACTGTGCTTGGCAGAGGGCTGCAGCCACCTCCGCAGCAGGGGTCCCTGCTCTCCCCCTTGTGGAGACCTGCAAGGCCCCACTGCATCATCACCGTGGTTCATTCTAGCCACAAGCAACGACCCACGAGAACTCACCGGACCCACCTCATAGCTCTCCCAGTCGGACCCATAGTAGCCTCTCAGGGCCTGCGCAAGTCATGTGGTTTGCTACAGACAACCAATTGTCTCCACTTCAGATGAGACTCGAGGCTGTATCTTTTATGACCACCAAAAAGAACATCAAGGCAAGACCTAAAAAATAAAATTTCCCCTTAGGTAAGTGCTGTCATCTCCTTGGAATGAGAAGTGGGGAATCATCTATATTTAGTTCCTTATTTAGTGGTAAGTTCCTCACTGAGTGCCTGGAGCAGTGACTGCACACTCAGAGCCCCAGATTTCAATTCAAGGGCACTCATGAGTGGTATGATGTGGGGACAAATGTTTCCATTTCTCTGAGTCTTGTGTGAGAAGGGAATGTGGGGTGGCAGGTCAGAGGAAGAACAGATCTAAACGATCTCGATGGCTTCTTCTAGCATTAAAAGTCTAAACTTTTATGTAAGACAGGGTTATAATTGAGAAACATTAAAAGAGAGAGAGAGAGAGTCTTCAAGAATATATCGGGCCCTGGGCTAAGGCTGATATTGCCTATGATTCCTGTCAGGCAGAAAGGCAGGATTAGCACAGGCTGAAGCATAGAACTATTTCATGCAACGCAGAACTATTTCAGCAGCTCCGGGCTCCAGCTGAGACACCCAGCAAGAAGGCTCCTAATAGGTACCACTGCCCCATGGAGAGTTGGCTTCGCTCCCTGGGGGTGATGTCGAAGAGCTGACACCTCACGGGCCGCTCAAGCAGGAGTTGTATTATTATTGGTTTTGCAATTTGTTTGCATTTTGCTGTCATTTGCTTTAGTGCCCATGGATCCCCACATTAAGTTTTCCATTTCATTCCCCAGGGCTCCTGTGTTTTATGAAGATCGCTAGTGTTTGCTGTCTTTATTGAAGGTGGTGTACAGCCCCTGGCTGCTGTGTTGAGCATAATCAAATGTCATTTATGAAGTCCTCTTGCCACTGGAGGATGGAGGGAGAGCCATGTGGCCCTCGCCTGGGAGACTTACAGAGACAGGCAGCTGCACAAGCAGCCGTCCAGGTGCTGATAAATTACGAGGCTGAGGCTTGATTATTTCTGGCCCCGGCTGGCCTGTTGTGAGTTATAGGTCACTTGCGTCGGTTCCAATGAGTTTCTTCTGGGTGGGAGTGTCAGATGCTGCTTGGCAACTAGGAGGGTCTCTCCTGCATCTTTTGCCGGAAACAAGCAGACTGCACAGGAGGCAGCAGTAATGTCAGAGACAAGGAGGGATTCCGAAGCAGGGCAAAGCTGTGATTCAGGGCCGGGTGTGCTTTCCCTGTGTGACCCTGACAAAGTCATCTGTAGGCCCCACTTCACTCGCCCGACCTGTAGAGCAAGCTTTAAGTAAATAATCACTGAAGCTCTTTTACTCAAATCGTCGCCTATTCTTTTGACATAGCATTCTGCCCAGGCTTCATGTCGAGTGCCTGCTTCCTGTCTGCATGCTGCTGCCCTTGCTAAATCTCATTTTTTGACTATTTAACGAGAACGTCATAGTATCATTTCTTCCAAGGTCTCTCCTCCGGCTTCTGACACTAGCGCACAGAGTCCCCTTAAATGTTCTTACTAATATCTCCAAGAACTGTCATATTACAAAATTTAGTGGACATAATTTGACTTTCCCTGACTTGGTATTTCGATAGAATCCAATACAGCTGGCTATCCTACTTTCTTGATATATTTGCTTGCATAATGCCACTTACTGTTTCGGTTTCCCTCTTACCTCACTAGCTAATCCTCCTCTAGGCAACCTCATTTTTTTTTTTTTTTTGAAACAGGGTCTTACTCTATACTCCAGGCTGGTCTGGAACTGACTATGTAGCCCAGGCTGGCTTAGAATTTAGGGCAATCCACCTGTCTCCTCCTCCCAAGTGTTGGTATTATAGGCTTGTGCCACCATCCCAGCTATTATGTGAGGCTCGGGGGTTGAATCCGGAGCCGTGTGCTTGCTAGGCAAGTAATCTAAGCATTATGCTATGCCCCAGTCCCTCTTCAACACAGTCTCTAAATGACAACCACATACCACCAATCCCACATTTACATCTTAACTCCATACTTCTCAGAATTCCACACACATATTTACAACTGTCTACTTAGCATCTCTGTTCAGTTGTTCCAAACACTCCTCAAAGTCAACATGTCTTGTGTTAAATTCCTAATCATCTGCTTCAGCAAGTGGCAATAATCAGTAGTGGGAAAGTATGTTCAAGCGAGGGGTATTTTGAGGGAAATTAATGATGATATGTCTTTTACTGTGCTCATTTTTAAAATTTAAACATGGAACTTTTACACACTGTACATATACTTCCTGAAGGCAGTGACCATCCACGTGATCTGCTTTACTCTGTCTCTGACACCTTTTCTTCGAAGCTGCTGTAATTTAATAGACTCAACGCTTTGTAAATAAGTTGAAGGCACCCTAATCTGTGTTCATTGTTTCTCTAGCTGCCTTCTCCCTAAGACTCAGAACCTCTTGTCCTAGTTTGCATTGTACTAATTAACCACTTAGTAGCATGATGTTAAATCGGATGTTTATCTGAGTTTTAATTTTATTGGACACGAGGTTCAGGTACATACACAATTAGGACAAAAATGTTCAGAGGACATGAGAGATCCAGTGTCATGACTTCTGAACCCTTCCCCTGGCCCATGTGAAGGATGCGCTAGGATCAGGCGAAGAGAAATTATTAGGATACCTGTTATGAAGGCCTTTAGGGGAACAGCGACACTATAATTATCCCCTCTTGGGTGCTTCAAGAGGGAGGAACCCTCAGTGAACTTGCCATGCATCCCAAGGGTTGGATGGGACTGCGCGGCTCCCTGATGGCCTGAGAGTATATTGTCATTCTGGAAATTTGGAGAACAAAAGATATGGGGGCTAAATTGCTTTGGTGGTAGAACAAAGAAGTGGTTCTGCTTTGTTGACGTGCTCAAAGTTTGGCAGATGAAAGGATATCAAAGAAGGAGTCAGAACTGAAGTTTCTAAAGTGCTTTTTCAAATAGTTCACCTGAAAGGGCACTGAGATCTTAGAGAAAATCTAGAGGTGGAACATTGATTTTTGAGGACTGAGGCAGGGAGAATAAATTTGGGTTACAGATGCATATCTCCAGATTAAGGAAATTGAAGATAAGAGACTATCAGCAAGGGAAAGTCTCTGGAAAACATAAAAAAAGTGTCATAATAGAAAGATGGAGATGTGGCTGAATCTCGGGCCCAGCAGTGACCAAAAGGTCAGGGCATGCCATTGCCATTCAGGCCTCCCTTCCCCTGCCACCTCCCACACTCCACATTTCATTCTAACGTAGGCATGTCTGGTAGAAACAGAGAAGGAACCGCTCCGTCTCTCCCCTCGGCAGACCATCATCTATGGCTTTGTTACTTTTTCATTGCTGTGACTCAATACCTGACATCCACAACTTAAGGGAGGAAACATTATTTTTATCTCACAGTTTCAGAAAGTCACAGTCCATCCAAGAGTGGCCAGCAACCGTGGAAAGCCCATGGCAGAGGAGGAGGTAGCGGAGGTGGAAGCAGCTCCTCATGACGTCGCAAACAGGAAGCCAAGTCAAGACAAGGCCCAGAAGGAAGGAAGTAGGATATATCCTTCCAGGTCCCATCCCCCTTCCAGGTTTAAGCCACCACCATACATCTGTAATTTAGTCCACACACCTGTCTTCCACCACACTCCCATATTCCAACCCTCCAGACCAGGCCTTAATCCCCTAACAGCACAAGGTTCCACAGATAATCCAAAATATCCCAACGCATGAGGCTTTTGGGGGACATTCCAGATCCAAACCACAATAATCTGCCATACACCACTTATGAGGAGAAAGTCAATAGGTCGCATGTGCCCTCTTGGTAAAGCTGGAGATTTTGGTTGTTATAGGAGTGGATATTTCACGTCACCCAATCGATACCTTGCTCACAATTTTTAGTACATTTTCTTTCCTGCCACGGACAGAAGAAGGTGAGCCGTTTACCCCAGTTTGCGCACACGGAAGAGAAAGGGTGCTACCTCGGGGCAGATAGAAAGGGACGGTGAAAGATAGAACAGTGCCTTCTGAGCAAACCTCGTGAATGCTGCTCATTCACAGAAACGGCCACACCTATGGGGCTGTAACTGTCAGTAACTGTTTGGAAGAACTGTGAAAGAGATATCGTAGGCTTAAGAGAGAGTTATGATACTTGAAGTCTATTAAGGCAACTGCTGCAGCAAACAACCCTCTAAAAGTGGATAATGCAAATACACACCAAAGCATGTTATTTTCTGTTATCTGGAAGAATGTTTGGCAATTATCGACAACCCAGACCAAAGGAGGCTCTGCCACTTCTAAGATGCGGGTATTGTTCCTCTTAGATATTCTCATTCCTACCACCTGGAGGAGATGCTGCGCAACATACAACCATGGGAAGCTTCCAGAGGTCAAGGCCAGAAGTGGCGCTGCTGTCTCTATCACCTTCTGTAGGCTTGCTCTGCATCACACACACAAATCCTGCCAGAGTGGCTGGTACTGCAGTCTACTGGCCCAGAGCAAACAAGAAGGATGGGTTTCTGTGAGAAGCCAGCGGTTTCACCTGCATGGAGAGTTATAAAACTAATTATATGCTTCATGAATACCCACGGGTCTCATCAGCCCCCAGAAAGGAACGAGATTGCATTAATATTTATGTCCAAATTTCCAAAGACAAGTGTGTCAGCTGATGGACCCCACATCTTTGAAGCCACCCACAAAAACATACACTGGTTCTTTGGGGGAGCTCCAGCAAGATACACGATGAAGTCAAACACAATTCCCTTGAGGTATCCTATTTCTACTTTCTTAGAGCCACAACAAAAATAACACCTATAATAACAAATATTTGCTGAGAACTTTCTATGTGCATCCTTGCTGTAAGCACGTTATGTATGTTTGCTATTTGAAGCTTCAATTATTAAAACCATTTTTCAGAGGAAACAAAACACAGAGAAGTCAAATAATTTTTCCCAAGGTTGCAGAGCTACAGAGTGGCAGAACAGCATCCAAATCCCTCCATCTGGCTCCAGAGCCCACCTGCAGTGTCCCTCTATACTCTTCTGTCTCACCCACACTCTACAGAAGCAATGGTGTGTATGACAAGGGTTTTGTCTTAGTCTGCTAGAGTTACTGTAACAAATTACCAAAACCTGAGTGGCTAACATTACAAAAACTTATTTGCTCACAGTTTAGGAGCCTGGAAAGTCCAAGATCAAAGTTCTGGCAAGATACAGTTTCTGGTGCGGGCTGATAGCAAGCTGCGTCCTCACCATGTCCTTACCTGGTAGGGAGATCAAGACCTTTAAGGTTTCTTCCTTTATCATGAGGACACCAACTCTGTCACACTAGAACCCACCTATGACCTTGTTTCATCTTAATTATCTCTTTAAAGACCCTACTTCCAATATAACTACATTCAAAGGGAGGGGATTGATATTTCAACATGTGAGCTTGGCGGAGGCACAATTCAGGATCCAGCAATCATTCTCCTCTGGTGCTTCTAAAGCTATAAATCCCTGATGTGTGAGCAAGCTCTAGAAACAAAGACAGTCCCTCTTCTAAACCCTGTTAAGCAACAATATCATGCCCAGAATTTCATAAAGCCTCCCGAGAACACCAGCCGTGCAGCACTGTTAATCCTGAGGACCAATGCCAGCGCCTCATCTCAGGTGGCATTAGCGAAGCAAGCATCCCTCCTTTCCCGTCTTTCCCCAAGTACCTATACACAAATTTCCTTCTTTCCTTTTATCTCACAAACACAGTCTCCATCCCTACTTTACACATATTAATTCACACAGAGCGACTGAAGGAGCGATGCCAGCCTTCTGTGTTCTGCATTTCAGTGCAGCTAGGCTGGTTCCCTCAGGCACCAGAGTTCCCGGCGAACCCCCCTTCCTTCTTGCACTGCCGAGTTGACCCACAGAAATGGGTGGAGTTGAGTACACAGCTTGTCAGTCATCCTTGGGCTACAAATAAGCTGAACACGGGATTCATTCCTCTGAGAGGGAATGGGGATTTCCTGGCTGGGTGACCCAAAACAGAAAGAGACAGGCTATCTCAAACCATCAAATGAAGCTGTCATGATGCAGACAGGCTTCAGGGAAAATGGTGTGTGTTATCTAGGCCGCGTAGCCATTATGTATGACAGCCGCATGTCCTGAGTTTTCTAGGTCAGTCCCAATTTCAAATGTTCTATCACCTTGTCAGACCGTGTATCCCAAGTCTGCGTTTGGGAAAGGTAACCACCAAATCTCTAGGACAGTAGATCAGCATATCAACTTTGAGGGTGGGGCCAACCCTAAGGGTATTGATGAATAAATTTTGGAAAGCTTAATATATTTAGGGGCAAAATTAAAGCTTACAAATAAAAGCTACTGAAATCTTTAGAAAGAAAAAAAAAATAATGACTCAAAAATCATTGTCAGCGTTTCTGCTTCCCTTAAAGACGTTTGTAAAAACAGAACTGGTGGGATGTCCGCCTCAGTGGGTGGTTAATGCAAAGGAAAGTCAAGAACAAAGCAGCCTCTGAGCCTACCTGTGACCCTCATTCTCCTCAAGAGCCACTATCAGCCAAGACAGAATGAGTGAGGGCCTGGCAGGCAAGCCACCTGAGACGCAGCTTTCTCGGAAAGGAGACTATGGCTACTTTATCACTCAAGTTGCACTGCCTGAAGTCTAAGAGGCTGGAAATCTGCACATCATGATTAGTAACCATCCCAGAGGGACGTGATCAAAATTTAGAAACTGTCCTCTAAAGCACTCTGAGTCACGCGTTGTTGTTCTCTCACTAACTATGTGACATTTTGCTCGAATACTTGTGTTTTGCCAGACTATGTCCCTTTCTGTTTGTCTGGCTTCATTTTTTATTTTTCCAATTCCTGTGTCTTTTTTTATGATTTCAAACCTTATTTTTTGCTTAAAAAAAGTAAGAAAGAAAAGAAAAGATGCTTTTCCTTCTTCTGGGTCAGAATACAAAAAGCTTGGACTTCTGGGAAAGAAAGTACGTGGGATAGCAGTGAGCCTGATTGGTGTAGGGAACAGTGGACACAGAAGAAATGGGGGCAAGCCAGGGAGTGTGAGTGCATGTGTGCGCATGAGCATCAGTGTACATGCATGAGCGTGCCAAAGTGGGCAGAACGCTACTCGAGCGTATGTGTGTGGTATCGGGTGCATGTTGAGTAGAGGGGTCAAAGTGGGAAAGGGTCAACAGCACTGGCTGGCAATGCTGATCCCTTCTAGTTCTGATCTGAAGCAGATTTGATTTATAAGCCTTCACCCTGTTCTCCTATGACGTCTCTGAGCATTAAGCTCTTTCTTGTTCTTTTTCTTTTGAATCTTTAGTCCTTCCTTCCTTCCTTTCTTCTTTCCTTTCTTTTTATCTTTCTTTTTTCTTCCTTTGTTTTTAATACTAGGGATCAAACTTGTGACTATTGTACCACAGAACTATGTCCCCAGCCCTTATCTAATTTTATTTTATTGTAAGACAGGGCTTCACTAAGTTGTCTGAGCAAAACTCAAACTTATGATTGGCCTGAAATACTTCTGGTATAGCTTCCTTAAGTGCTGGGATTACAGATGTGTGCCACTACACCCAGCTCTCTAAGAAATAAATCTTAAAAGATAAGTGATTTACTAAAATCAGCAACATTGGGGTACTCTTATGTTTAGGTAAATGTTTTCAAGGGACATGATGACTTTATGATTGTTGTTAAAAATTTTTGTGGAAAGAAAACTCTCCACCCATGCCAATCTCTTAATTTCAGAGGAAGAGAGTTCTTCATGATCCTACGTGTACTTCCTGCTGTAGGCAAAACCCAACCCTTAGACCTCTACAAGCCGGGAGAGAGTTTCTGTGCAAGTGAGAAAGATGCTCTCACCCCACTTAGCATAGCTCTGGGCCAGCACCACAGACTCGAGAGTAAGCCGCAAACAAGGCCGCAGCACCGTTTCTGCCTGATGCTCTCAGCTGCCTGCCGTGCACTACAGATCCACCTGTGGCCTCCCATACATGTTCACAGTGGCTGAGATTACCACCTGGTCACCAGCCGTACCTTATAGCTATGATAAATTTCAGTGCATCTGAAGCAACTTAACAAAACCGAGTCAGAAAACCAACTTCATACCAGAGGATGATCTCCAGATAAAACCTCACATAAAGATCAAAAATAATTTTTCTAACTTCAGAGGTTTGAAGATTGTTGGTGACTTTGCAGTTACTAAGAACAAGACATTTAACATGGATGCTGGAGGGACATCAGGAATGAATAGGACAAATGCTCGCCTTCTAGAATTGGGACACCTTTGTATGGGCCAGGAGCGAAGCTTGCTTAAAAAGCCAATAAAAATGCAAAGCTGTGGAAGTTTAAGTGCCAAATAAGTGAAACGGAGATATGCTAAGGAAGTTCACAGAAGGGGACAGAACACTGGGAGTCAGAGGACTGACAGAGCGCTCATGAAGGATTCAAATGTAAAATGGAGGAAGGGAGGGAACAGTGACAACAGAGCAAAAAGTGTCTAGCCCGGGTGCAGGGGCAGCAGAGGGCAAAGGGAATCATAGGGAGTGCAAAGCTTACAGGTTCAAAATAAAGACCTGGGGCTATGCTGATGTTCTCAGAGAGGAGAAAATGGTGACTAATATTGCATATGCATATTGCGGAAGTAAATATTTAAGAGACAACGCTTGTTTACAAAGCCAACTTGATGAACTAAAAGATCCGAGGCTTAGCAATAGAACAAACACACAAGTTCAAAGTCTGGCTCCATTCCTGATGCATTCCATAACCATGCCACGGACATGTTACTTGTCACTAAAAGCCCATCTCTTCATTTTTAAAAGCATAAATAAAAATGCCAGCTCTCCGAGATAATTATAGAGATGCAATGCAACAAAGAATAGGCCTCTGCCACATAGTAGGTGTTCAGCAAATGAGCGCTCCCAGGGGAAGAACTGCTTCAGTCTTTTACACAGGAATAATGTGAACGCGAAATAAGGCATTTTAACTCGACTTCTAAAACTATTGCAAAACTCAATGGCTCGTATATGCATTAAAAATAACCAATTATAAATTGTAATGCAAGATGAACTCTTGTCAAGGTTTTTGGTTTTAAACAACAGAGGTAGAATCGACTTATCTTCGACAGAAACAAAGCTCACTGCAAAGGTGTCAAGTAGTTCATTGACTTGACTGAGGGGAGAGTTTCAGGCAGAATCAAGACACGCAATACACAGTCAAGGTCACACCAAAGACAGAGTCTATGGCATACCACCACTGGATAGTTGCTGCAAGGCTGCTGGACTGCCCCATCCCAGAGCCCTCCCACCATGCCACTGATTGAGACTGACTATCAAGCAGCTACCAAGCCTCTCAATGATGTTTTTGCATTATTCTTTAAAGGTTTAAGTTCCCTTTCATTGACCATACTTAAGTTGTGTGTCTATTCTCTATCTGTCAGGGATAGGAAGCTAGCGTAACCACCACCTCTCTCCTGCCACACACACCTACGCAGTTTATTTTCTGTATTAGGAGGTAGATAGGAAATAGAACACTTCCTCTCTCTCTCTCTCTCTCTCTCTCTCTCCTGGGATTTCCTTCCAAGTAGAAAAGAAATTCGGAGGATGCAAATATATATACAATACCCAATATGCCATTGTAAAAATCTATTAAGGACACACACACAAATCTAACAAGAAATATGCAAGACTGGTAGAAAAAGACACAGAACATTCCTCAAGGAAGAAAAAAGTCTAAAAGAAATGTCAAAGCTTATAGTTCTGAAGGAAAAGCATCAATCTCTCCAGATCCACAAATTCACTGAAGATCTCGTCAGATTCACAAGAGTTTTTGTTTCTTCATTTGTTTTAGAATTTGGCAAGGTGAGACTAAAGTTTATACTCTTCTCCCTATGTGACAATGGTGAATGGGCTTCATGATCCCCTTGCAGAAACCAAAATGCATACATGTTTAAGTCCTTAATATAAAATTGTGGAGTATTTTTCTCAAGTAACATATTTAATCTTTGTACATACTTTAGATGATTTCTAAATTATTTCTGTCACTTAACTGCAAGGAAAAAAGCCACACAAGTAATTGTTATATTCTACTGTTTAAGTAAGAAGGGAAAATTAAGTTTTCACATTTAATAAGACTCAAATTACAAAAATATTTTTCATCCAAGATTAGTTAAATACACAAATGCAGAATCCACAAATGCAGGGTTGGCATATGTAGACAAAACATATATTCAAAAGAGCAAAGATAGTTTTGAAAAAACACAGGAATATTTAATATGTCAGTTATTAAAAAATACTATAATTATTCTTCTATGAGATAACCAGAAACAAGTATGTGGTTCAGTGCATCAAAATAAAACTCAGAAAAAGTCAAACAAAAAATCATTCAAAATAGTTCTTGTATAGACAAGAAAGCATTTCAGATCAGTGGAGAAGCACAGGTCAGAAAAGTTTTTATTTACAGGGACAAGAATGAATATTCAGGTTTGGCAAGCTGTCTGCTCTCTGTTGAGCTACTCAGCTCTGACATCAGAATGTAAGAGTTATGTAAGAGCAGCTATAGACACTCTCAAACAAATAAATGTGTTCTAACAAGACTTTACTTACTAAAACAAATACCGAACAAGATTAGTTAGTTGGCGGTAATTTTCAGATACGTTGTATAGACTGTTGAATAAATGGAGTTGAGATCATTAGCTACAAGGAAAAAAAATAAATCTAGACTCTTATAGAAGCTTAACAATATCATTTATTTAAATCAAAGAGACAAAAGTGTCAGAAAAATGTAGAAAACATAGAAACATAAAAAGCTTATAGATGTGACCAAATAAAGCTGTAGAGCTTCTACACTCCAGAAGTCAAAAATATTAGCAAAACAGGAAAAATGAGAAGGAAAAATGAAATGATCATAGGAATCAAAGTGTCCAAATTACGTTACTCACAACTATAAATCAGCACTGAAAGGATTAATCCCATAATTTCACAAATATGATTAGAATATTCATGGACAAAATCAAACAAACAACGAAGTTGTTCGACCTTACCAGTAACAAGGGAGAGAAGAAAAAAACATGTATTGCTTCTATTAGATTAGCAAAAAATAAAAATACCAATATGAATCAAAGAACACAAAACTGGACATTCCTGTGTACTGTTTTTGAGCCAATCAGTTGTTAACTTTTAGAAGACAGTATTATATAATAAAAAATTAAAGCCATGTTCTTTGATACAGCAATACTGTCAGGATTTTGTCCTGAAGAAATGCTTGCATATTTGTATAAATATTTCCCTTTGTATAAGTTTGCCAGCTGATGTTTACTTCCATTGATAAAAATAAAATTCGAAACAGCAGTTGCAGATCAAAGGAGGAATAACAAAGAATGAAATAGATCTACGTTTGTTAATAATATGAGATATAAATCTAAGAGAAAATAGCAAAATGAAAAACAGTATGGACAAATACATACAATAGAACATAAACCTTTTTAACCAATTTATGTATGTATAAATAGAGGAAATCAGGTGACCTTATTTAAAAATTGGGTGCTCATTGTTGTAAGGTTGGGTCATTCTGAATTACGGTGTCCTGCAAGAAAAAGGAGATGTGAATATACAGGCACGGGTAGAAAATCATGTGAAAATGAAGGCAGAGATTGGAGGAATGCAGCCCCAAGCCAAGAGATGCAAGGAATGCCAAAGATTACCAGTACTCAGTAGAACCCAGGAGGGTCATGGGACCAATTCTTTCTCAGAGGCTTCAAAAGGGACTAAACCTGAAGATACCCTGATTTTGGACTTGTGGCTTGTTAAACAATAAGAGAGAAAAACACGTAATTTTAAGCCATTCGATGTGTGGTAATGTGCCACAGCTGCTAGCAGGAAACAATACCACAGTGTTTATTAACCCCAGTGCCTTGTGACCCATCATCCACTCTAAGTATCTAAGGAAAGAATGATAACCAAACTGAAACCTGACGACAGACAAAGTTGAAGGGTGACAATTCCCCTTTCGTGAACAGGGCTCAAACAGAGGCACGTCCCCACCATGAGGGTATCACGAGGAGACTGTTGCTCCAGGGTGGACCCCATGACCTGCTCACGTTCAAGTTCACACATCTTAGGATCCTAATCATGAACACGATCACGCTCACCAGCAAGGATTGGGAATGAGAAAAACGTGAATTGGAGTCCTAATTGCACTGTGTACAATTTTCTTGAATTTGGACAAGTCAGAAGCAATAATTAGAAACATTCAATGAATCAGCATTCCCAGAGGCAAGCAATTGATACTCCTTGATAAGGAGAAGTGAAATTTGTCAAATGGATATTGGGGAGTTTACCAGAAACACCAGTGCTGACATTATTGTCTGCAGAAATCAGTCAAGGCAGTGACTGTGATAGCAGCTATCTGACACAGACTAAACAGGACTTTTTGTATCATTTCTGGTAGCTCTTGGTCTCTCTTGTCTGTATGTGATGTGAACTTGCTTAGTGACGAAACCAATGTCATGAGCCAATGCTTTGGATCCTGAGAATGGATCTGAAAGACTAAATCATAATGGTAGCTTTCATTTCTTGAGCAATTGCTACGCGCCTGGTTCTGCTCTGTATTTCCATATGTTCATTCATTCAGTCCTCACAAGACCACTATGAACAGTCAGCTGGAATCACCATTTTCAACCATGAGGAAACTGAGGCACAGAAAAGACAAGTCATTAGCCAAAGTACTAGCAACTCCATGCAGAACTGGGGTTAAAACTTAAATTGTCTGGCTCTCGATCCTTTGAGAATGTTCCTTTCTGCTCATCGCGGCATTTTCAATGTCTTCACAGAAGGTCATTGTCCACCACATACACACAAAAAACCAGATTCTTCAAATGTAAGAAGGATGTTTAGACTGTGAATTACCACATGGAAAAAAGGGGAGAAAAGAGCCTACATTTACCTCAGAGGGCTGATATATGTATTTAAAATATATATATATATATATATATATATATATATATATATATATATATATATATATGCCTACATTGCATTACATATGCAAATATATGTGCACTGTATTATATATGCAAATATACAATGTGTGTGTGTGAGTAATGACTAACATGTTTACTAGTGCATAGTAAGAACTCCATCAGTGGAAAATGTTTTCATTATAATAGTTATTACATTACTACATCATCTTGACTTTGACCAACTACCGCTTGACTGTTTCCACCATTTTTTTTCTTGTCCTAGTACAGCTCTGCTACCCACTTATTGTGTGACTCCAGGCAAGTGACTTGTATAACCTCTCTTCTGTAAAATGGAGTTGGGTTTAGAAAGAAGCTAAAATTTTTAACTATATTATTTCTGAAGTCCATGAAAATTTGATGTGTTTTTAAACTTAGATCTTCTACCTCCTAACCTCCAATGTCTTCCCAGGAATTTCTGTCACCCTTATCATCTGTAACTCACAATTTTACTCGAGGTCACGAGGCCACCTCCTGTTGTTCTATAATTGCCTCTTGTTTTCTCCTCAAAATGGGTTGCACAAAGTGACATTTCAAAGCACACAGTGGTTTTTGGAAAGGGTATTGATTTTTAAATAAATGAAATTAGGTGAAGCAAGCCTTCCTACACACGTACTCACAGACATACACACACGCATGTGCAAGCACATATACACAGAGACATGGACACAGAGACACACAAACACTCTCGTCTAATGTGCTGCTCTGCAACCCAGAACAGGTAAGGCAGTACCAGGCTATGTGACTATGAGAGAGAACAGTATCTTTCCTCAGTTTCCTCACAAAAGTCTTGGAGACTCCTCAGGATGACAGACCGTTTTCCTTCCGTGGTCAAGCAGGACCTGACAAGTATTCTGGATATTCTGCGGGGCATCTTCCAAAACTTCATTTCAACTTTGCTCTCCATCCTCCTTCCTTGTTTTCCACATTTGTCTCCGAGTTAGTCAGCCGTCAAGAGCCCCTCTTACCCTCATTCCCAGATGTGATTCTTGTAGAGATGTTTTTTGCACCTTGGTCACTCAAATTTACCTTGTAGCTTTTCTAATTTTGTCTAAAAGGGATGAAGAAGAAATGTTCTTACGCTGTCATCTTTAATCCCCAAAGTCCTCTCTGCTCAGCACCTTTCATCTTGCATTAATTTTCACTCTGTGTCAGATAGGGTGATCTTCAAAGAGCCTCTATTCAATTGTCAGATGCAGAAAAAAAATCCGTCTTTTTTATATATCATGACATAATCAATAGGGTGGATTCTGGTATATGTTACCTAGTTTCTGAGATGCGCAATCGGGACCCTTTTACACCTAAGAAAAATGAGGCTCCGTCAGTAAAATTGCTGGTCTTTATCACATAAGTATGACATGGCCTGGTCAGATTAAGATCCTGTATTTTCAACTCAGTGCATCACCTACGTCCCACGGCTCCCCCGACACAAAGGTAGTACCGTATCCCAGCCTGCAACTGATATGTGGTCAGTAGGGCTGGTTTCTTCTTCAGCTTCAAGTCCTGCCATATTTGTTCCCTCATAACTGGTGCTCCATCCATTCTCTGTCTTGTTTATTCAACTCTTCCCTTTATAATGATCCTTGCTTTTCAGCAAAACCCACCAAAATTAAACAAAAAAAGTTAAAAGACACCTACTGGCTTGCCCTATATTCCTACCTCCTCCTTCTATTTGTTACCTTCCTGACAGTATTATAAACACTAGTTGTTTTTAGTTTTATACAATTTCTAATTTCTTCCACCCATAATTCATCTCTTGGCTTCCAGCTATACCTCTCTCCTGAGATGAGCCCTTCTTGGGAGACCAAACCAGTGTATCCCTAAAGTCTGGGGGTCTGTTTCCTGAGGCATGCGACCCTGCAGAATCCTTGCTCATCCCAACTTTCCCCTCCTCTGTCTTCCATTGAAAAAACATTTTCCAGAGTTCCTTCTGCTCTTGTGATTCTGATCCCCTTTATGGTCATCACCCTCAGCCTCAGTCCTTCTCAGTCTTTCCATCATAAAATGGCTTCATTTATAACCACCATGATGAATCTAACCTGTACCAGAAGCTCAAATTTCTTCCCTGAGACTCATATAGCTCTCGAGGTGCCTGACTTCATTTGAACCTACTTCCAACTTTACAATGAAAATATCCTAGAAGGAATATTTATGCTTTTGTCACTGTCCTTACCATGTATTGTTTTCCTTATATCCAAAATGTTGGTAAATAATTTCCTAAAGCAGTGTCCTTGGTTCCTTCTTCCCTTCCATCCCTACATACAAAGAGTTCAAGTCTCTTATATCCTTCCTTTTAGATGTCTTTTTAACATATCTGCCTTCTGTCTTAAATAACTATTACTACTTTATTCTGGATCCCGACTGAATTGCAGCAATAGCCTACTAATTCATCTCCCGACCTCCACTTTGGCCTCTTTCCAACACATCCTCCTCCCAGCAGACAGACTAATCTGTCCAAATCATAAATCTGATTCTGCCTCTCACCCCTATTAAAATTTTTCAATAGCTCCCTTTAGTTTTCAAGACAAAGTTCAAACTCCTTAGCTTAGCACATAAAGTCCTTTGCGATCTGGCCTCTAAATAATTCTCTAGCTTCCTTCCACCCTTCCCCATGTCGCGCCTTGTGCATCCCTTATGCCGACGATACTGAAGTAGATGCAGTTCTCTACACCACTGTCTTTTTTTTTATTTAGACTTCTGTATCAGAATGCCTGATTCTGGATGACTCAGGATAAATAAAAATTTATTTCTCCTTCATGCAGAAGCTGGCACGCTCAGTATCAGGGCAGATTCAGCTGTTTGTGTGGGGATACTGCCCATGTTAAAGATGGAGCCGTAATGCTGCACCTCTCAGAGAGAACCAATGCTATGTCCTCACATGGCCGAAGGTAGAAAACTAAATAAAACCTAAAGTTCCTTAAAGCCTCTCTGTATTAATGAGCTCTCCCACTGTTGGGTCCAAATGCCTGACCTACATGGTGTAAAAGAGGAAACGGTTTACTTAGCTCATGTCTTCAGAAGCTTCAGTCCATGGGTGCTGGCCCCAGAACGAAAACAGCATGGCTAGAGGGGCGATGAAGCAGAGCAGCTCATTTTATGGTGGCCAGGGAGAAGAACCCGGGGCAACAACAAGAGGTGTGTTCCCCAAATGCACTCCCATGGTGACCCGTGTCCACCAGGCCCACCTCCTACCTGCATGGTCAGCTGTGAACTCAGTGGATGAACCCAAATGCAACTACAGCACCTCCATGATCCAATCGCAACTCCAGGCATTTGTTGGTACAGTCAAATTGAAATTAACTGGCACACTCTTACAAGGGCCTTAACTCATGCTAAGATCGGGCAGCCGTTATGGCCTAATTCCCTCCAAAAGACCTCAGCTCTTCATGCCATCACATTGTCCGTTAAGTTTCAATATCTAAATCTTGGAAGGGATGAACTCACTGGCAGCACTCACCATGCTAGCCAATGCTCCCACGCCAAGGTCCCTCATTCCCTGTGTGGAACAAATGCCCTCTTCAGCCTGCCCCAATCTCTGTTTATGCATGTTCCCCGACTCCATTTTAAAATTCAACCTAGCAACTACTTCCTCTGAGTTGTTCTTTCTGCCTCTTTGAGTATTTACTTCTGAGTTGAGAAGTAAATACTCAAAGAGACAGAAAATATTTACTTCTCAACTCCTGTAGAAATTTTCCTGAAACAATGAATGGATAAGTGAATGAATAAAAAATAAATGCTTTGACTTTTATTGATTTACATCCCCATTACCTAAGCAAATACTCAATATACGTTCATAAAATTAATTGTAAGGGAGAAGTGTTTCTGTGTGAATAATACTGTATGCATTTTCCCCTTTATCAATCTTGCATCCAACTGTGTACTAAGTCCATCCTAAGGAGACCCTAGACAAGTCTGGTATGAGTCTATGCTTACATACGGCATGGGTGTCCTCTGCCTGTTCTCTAATAAAAGTCTAGAATTGCAGGATGACAGCCATAGCCCTTGAATATGAGACTCCATAATAGTAAAGCATCAAGGCCTGCAGAATGGTAGACGCTTCCTGACAGGGCCCTTCTGTTACTTTTCCATGCCTGCCAAGATTCTTGACTGTATGGATTTGGGGATCCAGGCAATGTGGGACAGTAAAGACCTTCAATAAAAACACCACATGCCAGCCAGCTGCAAATCCTACCTGCAATGTCTGCTCTTCCTTCTTCGATCTTGGAGAAATACGTCAGTGGATGCCGTCAGATAAGAGCAGGCCATTGATCTACAGGGCATGAGGGAAGGCTAGAATATTGATGTCACAGTTTCTCTTTGTATAAATTGCTCCTCGGTAAATGAGATGCCTTGGGAATTCCTACTTCCAGGACTGATAAACACGTCAAGGAGCCAGCTGCCTGCATTCTCTGTCTTTGCTCAGCAGGCTACACCCTCACGCCTACGGGAACATGAACCTGGAAATAAGTATTTATGTAATTAAGGTTTTTCTTTTGTCACCTTGACTCTCATTCTTTCCAAAGTGTTCTTTTTCCTTTTATTCTTTTCTCTAAGTGCACAGCTGAACGTGAGAGGCCCTACAGGATAATAAAATACAACTGGAATAAGAAAGAAAAGGCCTGGGTTCTAGCCCCAGGTTACTGACTAAAGATTTCCTCCTCCTCTCTCTTAGTGTTGACGTACTTGTAAGTAAACTGACAATTTTGACAAAATCAGAACCCTTTTTTACTTTAAAACTATTTTTTCACCTTTAGTTGGTATGAAATTGTACGTTGTATGCTGCGCATTTGTGTAATAATTGTATGTCTTACATGTGCAAGTGTACAGATTATGCAAATATGTTATGTACAAATGTACATAATACAATTTACAATTGCATATTGTAAGTTGTATAACAATTTACTTATTTACAGAGCTAAAATCAGGAATGTTTTGTGGATGGGTCCTGGAACTCTGTTAAGTCCTAGAAATTAGATACAAAATTTGATACATATGTCTATTTTTTCAAACAGGAAGAAACACGACTTTTGCCAGCTTCACAAATAAGCCCAGAATTCCTGAGTTTTTAAAATCAAGGGTTGTGCTGCACATTGGCCTTTGTTCTTTTTTGTGGCAAGTCTGTCTTGGTACTGAGGAAGCCACTGTGGTTGGGAAAGAGGCAGAACATGACAGTCACACAGCCTTGGACTCAAATCCTGCTCTTCTATCTACCCCATGGCTAGCTTTCCGGGAGTCACTTTACCTCTGAAATTCTGTCTCTTCATCTACAAAATGGCAGTAGTAAAACCTATTGCACATGTTGTGAAGAGTGAGAGAAAGAGTGCGTGTAACTGAAATGGTCTAGAATAATGGAAATGCTCAAGGTTAATTGTGTTAACTCAAATGGCTTGGGAGCTGAGCTGCCCAGAACTGGAGTAAAGGCAACTCTGTTTCTGGGCACAAAAGGAAGTCCGCTGTTTCTGGGCAGGTCGGAAAGGTATGATTTTAGGATCTGATATTGTCCCTTTCACTTTCCTCTCAGGAAATATCCCCCTGCTGTTTCTGCACTGCCACAAACTAAGCAGTTTTGCTCTGCCACGCCCCTCAGCCATAAAGCTTCTGCCTAGGAACGAGCCAACCACAGGCTGAACCCCCTTAAACCATAAGCTACATTCAACTTCTACTCCTTTAGGTTGAGGAGCAGGTATTGTGTTCAGAAATAGGAAAGCTGACTAATACAGGGCACTTATTACACTGTACCTAAAGAAGCAGAATGCTGAGGGTGGCTACTTTGAATCCTACTCTGGCCATCCAAATGGACACTTCCTCCGGCATGTTGATGGACTGACAATGTAGGCAGTTTTTTTCTTGAGACCTAAAATCTGTCTATCTGTCTGTTTATCTATCTGTCTTTATCTATGTGTATATAATGTGTTTCTGCACAAATGGGAATGCACCAGATCTAATAGAACCATTCCAAGCATTGTTAAGAAAGGGACCAAGGTCCAGCTAAGCTGCCCTAAGAGTTGTCCTAAACAAAAGGAGGCTAGTCATTTCTCCTGAAACCTTATTCTGACCCTACAAAAATCTGGCCATTCCAGGCAATTCCTCAGGGCAATGAACCATAGCATGCAGAGAAGGGAGCTGGCAGGGGCACTGCACCCTGGGACTAAAGAGAGGTTGCTTGAATCACGAAGATCTGGCAGGCCTAGCCCTTAGAATCAGGCCATAGTATCCCGCCAACACCTGTTGCACTCATGTTACCAAAGGTTGTCTCCTTTGAGTCCAGACCTTCCTCTCTCTCTTACCTCTCACAAACTCTGTAAAGAGTAAATTTTTTGCCCAAGCATGATTCTCTCTGGTTTATATTTGAGGAAATGAAGTTCATGAATATAGTGAGAAACCAAAAGGGCTTTTAGTTTGTTTGTTTGGTATATTTTTGCTATTTTGTTTGTTTGCTTTCCTTTTTTGTTTGAAAGAGGGTCTCACTCTATAGACCAGGCTGGTCCTGAACTCATGTAGCCCAGGGTGGCCTTGGACTCATGGCAATCCTCCTGCCTCAGGCCCCTGAGTGCTGGGATAATAGATGTGCACCACCACGCCCAGCTTATGTGGTTCTAGGGAATTAAATTCAGAGCCTTGCACTTGCAGGTCAAGTGCTTTCCAAAAGGGTTTCAATAAAATATCTCTGACTCAAAAATTATTTAAAATAAACTCTAAATCCTGAAGTCACAGTAGAGAATGAAATATGATCCTTGATCTTTCGGGCCCATGGGGGACACAGACCTAGCAACAGAGAACAAAACACGGGTCAGAATATCTTTCATCCTGTACCAAAGTCCTGTACAGAAGTAGACATTAAATCAGAAACATTGTAACTGCTAGAAGATAAAACAGGTAAAATTATAGAAGACACAGGCTCAGGAAAATACTTCATGAACAGAATACAAATTGCACAAGAAATAACACAAATAATCAACAAACAGGACCACTTCAAACTAAAAAGCTCTTGAAGACCAAATGAAACAATCAACAGAGTGAAGAAACAACCATAGAATGGGGAAAAGAGTTTTGCCGGCTACTCTTTGGACAGAGGAATACTACATAGAATATATAAAGAACTCAATAAATAAATAAATAAACTCCTCAAAATAAAAGACCCAATCAAAAAAATGAGCATTGAAAGAAATGGATACTTCTCAGGAGAAGAAGTTCAAACAGCCAATAACTACATGAAAAATATTCAACATCTTTGGCCATCAGAAAAATAAAAACCAAAACAACACTGAAGTTGCATCCTACACCAAGAACAAGAGCAATCCTCAGGAACTTAACAAAACAACAAAAATTAGCAAAAACGTTGGGGTAAAGGAATGCTTCAGCACTGTTGGTAGGACTATACACTAGTACAACTGCTATAAAAATCAATATGTAGTTTCCCAAGAAAACTAATCCCATTTAACAGAAATTTAAACAGAAATCTCATTTAACCCAGCTATTCCTCTTTGGGCATCTATTCAAAAGAGTTAGCACATCACATACAAGGCTACATGCCTACCCATATGTATTGCATATTCATAGTGGCTAAATCCTGGAAGCAACCTACATGTCTGTTAATGGATGAATGGGTAAAGAAATTGGAATGTGTATACACAATGGCGTATTAGGTTTCCATAAAGAAACACAAATTCGATCCCCTTGTAAGAAAATGCATATATCCTGAGATCTTAGTCCTTAGCAAAATAAACCAAGAGCAAAAGGTTAAGTATCGCATGGTCTAGCTTATATGAGGAACTCAAAATGTAAATAGTTTTTAAAATGGAAGAGAGAAGATAAAAATAGTGTGGAATTCTTCTTGGAGATGGGAAGGGGACCTGAAGACAGGGGAAGGGGAGAGCCACGTGGGAGAGAGAAAGGGAGAAAAATGATCAAAAAGAGATATATGAGTACACCCATTCCCCAAGCTGCATGTACATAAATATGTACTGTAAACAAAAAAAGAAAAAAGAAAAAGAAAAGACTTGTGGACAATGGGAATAAATGGTAATAAATTCTATGTGCTTGGATGGGACAAGGTAGTTATACAGACATCAAAAATTTGCCTAGATAAAACTGTACATTTGGAAAAAATTAAAAAGAACCCATAAACCATGGGTTGAGCATGCTCTCCACACCATGCTGGATGGAGGCAAACACAGGAAGCCCTGTGAGAACCCAACTACATAGAATAGGCAGGAGGAGGAGCTGGGGGTGTAACATGCAAAGTTTATGAACGACTTCTTTGAGGAGCTGAGTTTTAGAGGATGGAGAGGAATCGGTCCAGAGGAGGCAGAATATCCTGCACAGAGGTATGAGCACATGAAAAGGCCCAGAGATGAGCAGGACATCAGAAAACTCGAGCGCATCTGTCACTTAGACGTAAATGTTCCTGACAGCGTGACTTGTGAAAAGCCCTGCATTCTCTCTGGGGCCCTGAGACGGGAAGCTGCCCTTCTGCCAGGAACGAACTTGTGATCTTAGCTGTGGTGCTCTGGAAAGAGATAAGGGCTTTGGAGACCCCAGAAACTCTGTTTTCTCTCTCCCCACCCCTTCTCTAACCCAGGCATCCCCATCTCAGCACAAAAGGTTATCATTTCCCTGGGAAGAAATTGTGCTGACCTCGGGTTTTCACAAAGAGTATGGTATTTCTGCTTGAGTGCACAGCCTGCTGCAGCACCACAAAAATAAGTAGTGAGCAAGATGTCCCAAAAGCAAGCGGCTGCCTAGCACATTTGAGCTGAAGTTTGCCTTGTGCTGTGTTCTCCCAAACAAGCAGGCTGGTTTGAGAAAAAATCGTAAATGACGCAGGCCTGGCTGCCTCTGCCCATCAGCCCCACCAGTGTCCTCTCTCCCACGGTGCTACAGACCGCAGCAAGTGACCACCGCAGAGTGACAACAAACGCAAGAGGCTCCCGGGCCCATGGCAGCCATCCTAGCAAAGGGCCCATGTCTGTGTTCTGTCTCATCATGTAGACTGTCAAAAAAATCTCCGTGCCTTCATTTTTCAAAAGCAGGAAAACATCTCTCATCTCAACGCTGTAACTTATTGTCACGCGTTTTAAGTGCTTGATTGCTGATGGTTATCAACAGGAATAATGTGTAGACCTGGTCCTTGACTTCTTCTAGGAGTTGTAGAAATTAAACTTGACATTAACATTATTGATTAGATTTATTCGGTGCTTGAATTAAGAAAGCTAATTAGCCTGAATAACTATTTCCCTCTACATTTATGTTATTCTGAAATCTCACAGAAGATACATCCTTAACCAACCAGATTCATCAAAGACATATATATGTGCATGATGTATGTATATATGTATGTATGTATATGTATAATCTCTCGGGGTTGCGTAAGTTTTCTTTTAAAAATAAAAATTTTATGAAGAGTGGGAATAAATTATAACTCTCCTGGTAAGAATGCCTTACTCAATTTATTACCCCCCCTTGATTAATGGTAATAAAACAAACAGGACTTTCTAATATGAACAGGAAAATGTTTTTAAGATGAGTTTGGCATTGGGAATATGCCTAGATAAGAAACTAATTGTGAAGATAATATCAAAATGGGAGCCCGCTGCTGTCAGCCCCTTTCCCTGCACAGAGATCAGGCTTGGGGAATCTGGATAAAGGATCTTCTTGCCTTGCCCTTACTGCTGCTCTGTGAAGAAAATGAGGCATGAGGTCCTGAGCTGCCAGGAGACCAAAAGCTACAAAAAAATAGCGGCCGTCAGCAATGCAAGATCTGCTCCCCCTTGCCCGGCTCATTTAACATCGAGTTGCAGAAGGAGGAAAGAGTAGAAGATGGAAGAATAGCAAAGAAGACAAGGCATATGTAGGGTGGAAGCATGGAAAACGTTCAGCTAAGTGTACATCAACTGAAAGGCACGTAGATTATTTAATCAGCCCACTCATTCAACAATCATGTAATTAATGGCTACACATAGAACAGGCAGCATAAGACATCTGATGTCTGTGTTTGCTTTCTGGAATGCCGCACAGTGCTGCAAGCATCTCAAAATACCTCTGAGTAGTCCCTTATTAAGAGGCCACCGTCTAAGTACTATATACTCTTGCCATGTGGTTCTAAGTGATTAGACTGAGAATAGATATTTATTCCCAGCATCTTTCTGATCAGCAGCCTTTAAGGGAACTCAGAGTGAAAACTCAGCAAAATCACAAAACACACATGCTACGTGTCACATATGTTACACAGACATAAGAGGATAAAAGGTAAGATGCAGAAAGAAGGCAGGGAATAGGAGACATGGTGCAGTAAGGCCGTAAGTCAGCAAAACCCATGACTAAGGAAAAGGAGACATTCTGTCCGTAGAGAGCGTCAAAGACAAACAGGCCAAAGCACATCACGCTCATGGTAGCAGAGTGACGGAGGGCGGGGAAGCAGCAGAGACTTGTCTGGCTACCACATTTATAATACCTGGTTGTCATAATTACAGTCTATCCTAAAGCATGTCCTCGTTCTCCACAGTGCTCTATTTGGTGGTTCTTAATAAGATTTCATGTCTCCTTACCTTTCTTAGTGCAAACACGAGAAATCTTAGAAGCCACCATAATGAGACGTAACAAAGATCTGGGTGTTTTTTCGATCAAAATGAACCAAAATGGCACAATACAAGACAGTGAAGAAACTATGTGAAATGCATATGTAGACATACACTAACTCTCCACCTACTAGATTAGATCAGAAATGCAATCGTGGATAAGCAGGTTCACATAGTTTATGAAACAACTAAGGCTACAAGGAAAAATGGAAAACTCAAACTCGAAAGCAATGATTGTTTACTTTATTCAAAAAAGAATCGATGAGTGTTGGGGCCCTCAGGGCTCCGGAGCCTCAGTATTGCAGACCTCGGCCACGTTCCTTTCCACGAAGAAGCATTTACTGTCTGGAATTTAAGTCAGGTGTTGTTCGGCTTGAAATTTGGATCAGGTGTTGAACCACGGGACTGTTCTGTTAACAAGGGGGAAGGCCCAGGAGTGTATAAAAAGGAAGGCTGTGGATAGTAAAGCGTCTTTTGCAGCGTCCCTTGCAAGAGTCGAGTTTTCTTCAATCCGCACTCCCCCTCTCGTGTTCTCGTTGACTGACAGAGCGGGCTCGCTCAGATGAGCCTCTCAGTAGTAATAACAAATCTCTTAGTATGTCTCTTATTTAATGCAAAAACAAGAAAGAGCACCCTAGGCCTGAGCCTCCTATATCAATTTATCCCACTATTGCCATCCTGTGCTTCAGATAAGAATAGATCGAAATACTTCACAATGAAAAAAGTAAGAGCCCAAATTCAATGTCAAAGCAAAAAAAGGAAGAACTTTGAGGAAGCAAAGGACAAAACAGCTTCTGGGAACCAAAGGTAGATGACAATTTATCCTCACACAACTGGAGCAGAAAGAGTCCCTAAATGTGGGACACCTGACAAAATCCTCAGAGGGCTATGGCCTCAGGAGTGGAATGAAATTGATCCTATAAGAAAGGCTGCTCTCTATGCTACCCAGAGGTTTCAAAAAAGACCGAAAATGCAAGTTAGAATTTTAAAATGACACTCTTAAAATGATACTACAAAGTCTAACATTCTAATATAAAAGATTCACAACATCTGCATTCAATCAAAAATGTGCTAAGTAGGAAAACATGAACTATAACCAGAGAAAACAAAATTAACTGCAATATAACCAGAGACACAGTGATAGAATCAGACAACAAAGACGTTACAGGAGCTCGCATAAATATTCTTCATAATCCAAAAAGGAACAATGTAAGCATGAGAAAAGGAAAAAAAGAGAAGGAATGAGGGAAGGGAGGGAGGGAGGAGAAGAATGAAAGTATACACCGTACAAACACAAATAGAAATAAATTTTGTAGTACAGTTCAAATATTTAGACTCTACAACCAGAAATATGACCAGTGATATTGTAAAGTAGAGGCATAGTGATTCCAGGGTCAAGTTCACTAGAAGACCTCCTTTCTCGTCTGAGTGCGCTTGCATGTGACAACCAAAACTTCAAAATATATGAAACCAAAGTTGATAGCATTAAATAAAAATCTATGTAAGTTCATAATTTTTCTTAGAGATTTCAACACTCTTTTGTCAGTAGTTGGTACAATAAGTAGTTATGCACAGACCAAAAAAAACCCTCAATATGGATATTTTTAAAAAATACTAAAGTAACAGTACCCGTAAAGATGATCAATTGGCATTTTTAGAGTTCTGCGATCGATAGCTATAAAATACTTTTTCCCCAGCTACTCATATAGTATTCACTACAGCAACCATGTTTGAGTCATGACACATAAATCAAATACATTTAATAAAATTAAAATCTATATCTTTGAATATAAAGCTGGTGATAAATAAAAATGTTTTTCAAGAAAGTGCCCCTAAATATTTAGAAATAAAGATTACAATTTTAAATAACATGTAGATAAGGAGGAAATCAAAGGGAAAAATTAGAATATATCTTAGAAAGAAAAGAGAAATATATCAAAATTCATGAGTAAAACTTTATAGAAAAAATTCACATCTATTACTGAATGTTGCCTTACTTTTTCGTTGCTGTGACTCAATACCCAACACCCACAAACTTAGGAAAGGAAAGGTTTATTTTAACTCACAGTCTCGAAGGTCACAGTCCATTCAGGGGTGGCCGGCAACAATCGAAGTACAGAGAGAGAGGTGGAGGCAGCTTCCCCGACAAACAGGAAGACAGACTGAGGCTAGTTGAGACTAGTCCCACAATCCTCCAGGAAGGCAGGTGCAGCTTATATATCCTTTCAAGTCTCCGCCCACTCCCTCCTGCATCCAGGTGTGGCCACTACACACCGTGAATCCTAACTTAACTGCAATCCACCCCTCCACACCAGATCCCAATCCACCAACATCACATGGTTCCATTAAAATACATGAGACTTTTGGGGGCCACTCCAGATCCTAACCACAACAAATGTGCATGTTAAGATAATGAACAAGAAGAAAACATTAATTTCAAAATATCAGCAGAGTAAATATAAAAAGATGAAAGCAGAAATAAGGAAGGTGGAAAACAGGACAGTAGTAAAGATCAAAGAATCACAGGCTGATTCTTTGAAAAGACAAATGTTGATCCATCTTGAGTGTTGAACTAGTCAATACAATAGCCAACAGCTACATGCGTTATTGAACAATGAAAATGTTGTTAGTGTGAAATGAAATATTCTGTACATGTAAAGCACAGAAAATCTTTATGGGCTTCAAATGCAAATAAGCATAAAAAACAAAAGAAAAACTTGATAAATAAAATATCAAAATTTTAAGTACGCACTTTGAAATTTTGCCGCTCAATGAAATTTTTACTACAAAATTAGATGCATAAACTTCAGACTTGATGAAATATTTTCAAAATATAACTGATGGGCTGGAGAAATGGCACAGTGGTTAGGGTGCTTGCCTTGCAAGTGCAAGGTCCTGAGTTCGATTCTCCAGAACCACAAAAATGTGGGCGTGCTAGCTCATGCCTGTAATCTCAGCACTTGGGAGGCTGAGGCAGGCAGATTGTGCTGAATCCAAGGCCAGCCTGGGCTATTCCAGTGAGATCAGGACCAGCCTGAGCTACAGAGTGAGACCCTATTTCAAAAAAGGAAAAAAATCACTGATAAAAGTTTTGAACTAAACTATATAAAGAATTCTGATAATTATTATAACACAATAAGACACATATAGCATAACTTAAAATGAGATGAGCTCAACAAAATACATATATGTATATACATATATATATATGAATATTCAATACCATTAATACCATTAGTGAGTGTTAAAAATGACAGTTGTCTACCAAATCGTACACCCAATGGGGAGGCCAAATTTAGAAGATGAAAAACACAAAATTCTGAAGAGGATATTGACCAGCTGAGGCACTCAACCATTGATAAGAGTGCACAATGATGCGATAACTTAGAAAACCAATCTGGTTGTGTCCTACTAAGTTCAACACACACTTATCAACACAATCAGCCACGCCATTCCTACATTCATCTGGAAGAAATAAATACTTTCCCTCTCTGATTGCGTTTATCCCACCATTCTCGCCACATTCGGAGCAGTTCTGGCTGCCCTGGTTTGTGGCTTTTGTTGTACTGCCACGGCCGCCTTGAAGCGGTCATTTTGCTTTTGCAGGAGAGCCAAATGTTGCAAGGTGCCGGATCCAGTCAATGAGGTGGATGAGGACTGTGACCGTTTAAGGGACTACGTCAACTTGAGGGACTTAGAAACCACACCTCCATTAGGATTAGGATTTGTGACTCACCCTAGATTGGGGATCAAAAACTGCTCTGGATTAGCATGTGAGTCATCTGTGGGCTGGTCAGTGAGAGAAGAGCACCCACCCAGATGTGGGAGGGCCAACTGGAACTCCAACGGTATAAAAGGGAGGAAGAGGGAAGATTGCTACAGCTTCTTCCTCTGGGAAAGCTCTCGCCTTCGCGATCGTCTATCTACAGACGCCGACTTGCTACACATCGCAGAACGTCAGCAAAGATTCGCTCCAGTCTCCACTTGTGCCTCTCTGCCCATTGCTGCTCTTCAGTCGCCAATCTTCAGGCTTCAGTCTTCACCCGAGATCTGCAGCAGACTCTCACCTCACCAGCTGTCCTGCAGTCCCAGACGGGAGATCTACTTCACAGCTGAGCAGCCATCTTGGACCATCTCTATCCTTGGATTTGTAAGCCTTCCTAATAGACCCTTTTGTGATAAAATCTGTAAATTCTGTCTTTTGAAAGAGCCCAAACTAATACAAGGACACATCCTAATGTTTACACATCGCCTTCCCGTAAGATGGTACCTGGCAGCTGCATTCACCACGTTTTTTATGTTACTGTGTAAAGACACTCACACAAAAGAACTTTCTGAAAGTAACAAAAATGATAGGATAAGTGTGTTCAAAGTGAAGAGGAATATTTTGAGAATTAATAGCAAAATTGTTTTAAACATTCACTTTATGCTTTGTACACACAAGGATTTGCTGTGAAGGTCTAAAGCAGTCACCCTCCAGCCAAAATTCCCCAGAAACACACCTATGAATGAGCTAGTTGTATTTATTAGTCACTGCAGCAAAAGAAACACATATTATGGAAACTTGGAGTGTCTCAAGTATGAGAACATTGGGAAAAACTATTGTCAGATTTGAAATTTGTTTGGGGGATTTGGGGAGACTCCTAAGAAAGTAGTAGTTGACCTCACATTGGCACTGTCAAAACTGAAAGCAAGTCTGGAACTGATGCTTCAGTCCATCTTATCTATAGCAGGGAGAGAAAACACGAAGCCATAAATTCTAAAGAAGCACTATTTAGTCATTTTAACCAAGAAGGGACATTCAATATTATGTGGGTGACACAGTAACATTGTTTATGCCTGCGCTGAGACAAAATTAGGAAATAGATTTTGTTTTGTCTCTTTTTATCATGGCCTCAGAGTAACCTAATTGGAGGCATGTATTTTATGAGATTGTTTATGTCTAGTAGGAAAATAATAGAAATGCAAATACAACCTCAAGGTGAGTGCCAGTCCAGCTTAAAAAATATCAGGGAATGTTCTGGGGAAAGGAGTGTTTGATGGGGTTTTTTTCTGAATTTTTGTCCTTTCGTCAAAAATCAAAACAAGCACCCAACAACTGACAAAAGAATAAACAAATGATGGTGCCAAAGGGAATTTGGGAGTGTGGGATGTCATGATTGTAATAGCAGGTAAGGGTGAAAACGTTGGTCAAACCTCGTCAACTTGCACTCGTAAAATTATTGAGTTTCACTGTATATACATTTTACTTATATAATCCTCATTTTAAAAAATTCTTTACCCTCTTCCTGGTGGTAAAAATGGTCTGGTTCTTGGAAACATTCTAGATTCTCTCCTCTGTCTGGATTCAAAGGCAAAACTGACCTTGTCAGTGGCTCCCACGTTCCTGTTTTCGAACTGGGTAAGTACTATTCTGTCAGCCAGCAAAACTTTGATAAAACACTTCTCTTTCCTTAACCTCACAAAGAAGATGGTTGGATAGAAGGACTTCTCAGCGTACCCCCAGTTCTTAAACTTTTTCTATGAGTTACACTTCCAAGGGTCACTTTGGTCTAGAACTTGCCTCTGTCTCTCATTGTGTCCATGCGTGTGTGTTTGTGTGTGCGTACGTCCATGTATGTGCACTCAGGCATAGGAGAGAGGTACATGCTACCGAACTTGCAAATTATGTTGTCTGTTCAAAGCAGCAGCAATCTGAATGATTTATGAGAATTCTTGAGAGTGTATCATGCTTATTAATTTAATAAAAATGGTTATTGCTTATAATAGAAACTACCTAATAAAAATAAGATGGAAACATCCCCAAAGTCATAATTTGGTGTCAGCTCTGATTCTTCTCATATTAACTCCTCTCCCAAATCTGCAGCAGGTTTCTAACACTAGTTACCTTTAGGCAGCTTGCAAGCGTCCTCCTCTTCTCAGAGCCCCACCTTTGAGAGGGAGCCTCGCTGCCCACTACCCTGATGGTCTCCTGGTGGAAGAAGAAGTCTGTGGGCCAGGGGTACAAGTCCACCTAGAAGCCACATGCCTTCCTGTTTCCTCTGTCCAGACCACCATGAGGTGTCCACACACTCCGATCCAACCACTGAAGAGGTCATTTGCAGGACCTGGTCAGCCTTTATCTTGCCCTTCTTGTCCCCATGTTTTGAGTTGAAGGGAATGAAGAAGTGACGCTGGAGGCTGGGCAGAGCATGAACAAGCACATTATGAATCTCACGAACTTTCACGAAGGCCTTATGGAGCAAATCTGAGCCAGCAGTGGAAAGAGAAAGAAGAAGGCTCTAGACCCTAGGCCAGACTTCCCCATGTCCCAGTGCGGCCCTGTCCAAGGCAGCACCGAGAATCCGGAGCCTGGGGACCCTAACGACGAGCCTAATTTCCAGGTCATTAGAACTGTCGACATGAGTATCGAAAACAGAATTTATTTAACACTTCATTGGCTTGACTTAGAAGGTTTAAGCATGCAGGCATGCAGTAGAGGAGCCTCCATTTGGTACTTTTGCCCTTGGGTCCTCAAATGCCAGGAGCCATCCTTTCCGGAACCCACAGAAAGATTGAAGAACACCCACTCCTTAGAAGGAAGCTTCCTTCCCAGTGTGCCCAGGTGAGAACATCTGAAGGCTCACAGTCTCTGAGCAACAAATTCTTGCCTGTCCTTGGCTGGGAGAATTTAGACTGTGCTCCTCGATGCTCGGAGTCTCTCCCATTTATCATGCTGCTTAATTGAAAACAAAACTAATAAGTGGAAGGATTCTTATTACAAACTCTGATTGGTGGTACAGTTAATGTGTATTGACCTTCATTTGCTACCACAGAGATTAGCGTAGGAGAGAGCCAAGTCTACCATGAAGGGGAGTGTTTTTTTTTTTTTAATGAGTTAAAAGAAACTGTTAAAAGTAATTTTGAGCTGTAGCAGAAAAGCTAGCAGATAATAAATTCATTGGAGAACTTGGAGGATACACTATGAAGGAACAGGAAAAAATGGTGAGAAAAAATACAGGTAAGTCCTGTTTGCATGTATAAGGCCTCCTTTTTTGAGTTTTCGGGCTTTGCATTGAGGTATGATGTGTAATATGTGTGCGTACATATGTGCGTGTGTGCACATGAAGGGTATGGAATGGCACAGGAACAAAGTCCCTGTCATCAACTTCTAACTTTTTTGCAGAAAGTAACCTGATGTTGTATTTTTATCTAGCTTCCCCATTGGAAAAAAATCTTAGAAGACCCTCTCAGCCGCCCTGGAAATTCAGGTGTTATCAATTTACCTTCAAAGTCCACAAGGTTAAGAAGGAAATGTAGCGCAGTCTTGTCACAGCAGAGAGAGTTTATGATTAACTTTCAGGTTGACAGGCGTCCAGAATATCTGGCAATCTTGACATTTCCATGTCAAAGTGGACTTATTGGAAGCAGGTATGTGGGTTTAAGAAACTGTCCACGTGGCGTCTGCGTATTTCAAGTGAGAAGTCATGTACATGACATTTTTCAGATTTCTGAAGTACTGACACCATGGGACAGAGATCCACAGAGCAGCAGGGAAAGCCAGCATGGTGGGGCAGGCTCCAGGCCAGGGTAGGTCAGGGAGAGGAAGCAAAAACCTGTGTTCTACTCATCTCGTGGGCATTTTTCCACCGCATCGCATTTTGTTAAAATCAACTTTAATTTGGTGGATATGAGAGCCTGTGAATAATACTCATCCAGTCAACCAGTGGGTGTAACCCAGTGAGAAAGATCCAGGCTAGAATCAAGAGACATTGCCCCGTCCAGCAAGTATGAGACCAATCTGGGCAACTTAGAGAATTAGAGACTGTCTCAGATTCAAAACTTTAAAAAAAAAAAAAATAGGCTAGGAATGTAGCTCAGTATGAAAGCCTTGGTCTCATCCCCCCACCCCCACCCCCCATAAAGATCACTTTTGGAAGACCTTACTGTCCCCTTTGTTAGACTCTGCCATTCCCTACTACCGTGAAGAACACACCATGAGCACATCTGTGGTGCACACTCTGACACTTCTATTGGTGGCAAGTGTATGTCCTCCTAATGAACTCTGCGATACTGACAAAGTTCAGTCTCTCAATCTGAAAAAAAGTTGAGGGCTGCTTCCTAAAACCTTGATGAATTCCCCCAAAGTCTCATTAAGGCATCCTAGTGTCCAGGCCTTCCTGGGTTACATTCCTCTGTGATTACTTTTTCTATGAACTCTTTATTACAACTTCTTCATTAAAATATTTGTCTTCATTAAAATATCTGTGCCCAAATGTTCAAGCCTTATGTACAGCAATTAAATAGTTCTCATAATACATTGCATTATTCCCCTTGAGTACTTATAAACCTTAGTACTATTTTTATTCTTTCTTCCCAGGGGACTAGCAGCCAAAAACCGGCATCTATCCATTCAAAAGTACTGTTGGCACTGAACGAGAGCATTTGTCTTCCTCCGAAGATATTAACATATTCAAAAGTCCTTGAAGAAAATTTTCTAGTGGTCACCACCCTTTACTCTTATTTCTAGAATTTCTGAAAGGTGGGGTGAGAAAGGTTTTCCATGACTGTAAATAGATTTTTAAAACTCAGAGAAGGAAACTGTCTCTATAGAGAGCCAGGATGACATGACAGATAATTAGGATGACCTGCTTCTCTGAGAAGGGAAGCTTACCCATACCAACAACTCAGAGCCCCCAGCCCCCCTTTTTTTAGCCCCTGGTAAATTCCTTGTCTGCAAACAGTCAGCTCTGCCAGCTGACGGTGACTTTCACCTTGAATCATTCAAAGTCCCCTTTCTTTGAAAATCCCTTTGCTAAGATGCAGAACAGCAATAGCTTTGCCATCTTGGTATGTTGAGGTGAACGTGCCCTGAACCCCAGAAGAAATGGCCCTTCCAATGGGATCATACTTCACCTGTGGATGTGGCCCACATGCTGTCTCTCCTGGTGTGTAATTCCTCATGTCCCACGTCACCGTGTAGAGTCTGAAAAGCATGGTAATTCTCTGGAGTGGATCTGAGGGCAGAGAAAGAGGCTACAGCAAAATGAGGAAAAGGCTTCTCTCGTACGCGTGATGCTGAGGCATTATTTTGTTGTTGTTGATGTGCAGCAATGCTTTCTACAAGAGGAAAAGAAAAGGTTTGTCGGACCCAAGAACGGTCTAACAAATAGGAAAGGTTCCCAATCTATTTCCTGAGTCTTGAACTGATGGCTACTAAATTTCAAAGGTGGTGTAGCCTGCAATCCACAAATGGTCTCCTCGAATTACAAGAGGAGCCTGTTTTAAAAATATTCCCCCTGGAGTTAAATAGCGTATGTTGGCTATATTCCTTTACCTTTCCTTTCTCAGGAGGCAGTAACTTACTTAGTATCCCATCCTTTCTGTCTAAGGAGTTACTGGTTATAAGGCTTCTCCCAGAAATGGAAGAGTTAAAGGAGGAGGAAAACATCTGGAATTTCCCAGAAGAACCCAGGGCCCTTCTGAAACCAACGGGGACAGAGAAGCTGAGCAGACCCACACCGGGAGCAGATGCCGTGGGAGCAGCCGTAGCCCCGTCCCGAGGCTGGACCCCAATCCACATTGAAGCTGATTCCCTTGACCGTGTCCCCGTCTTTCTTTCTTACGTATACATCTTTTTACATATAGGACAAGGAAGACACTGCCAGCGTATTACGTCTGACCTTAGAGTAGTTTAGGGTGTCTGTCTCCACCGAACTAGCGTGGATCTCATGTAGTTTAGAGGACTAAAATTAAAAAAAAAAAAATTGGCATCCAGGAGATCAGACAAAGAACTGGTGCAATTTCAGACACCCGCTCCATAACCAAGCCTTGAGCCGGGGACTGCCTCTGCCAGGAATGCCACAGGATGTTGTAAATAAGGCCGGCCATCTCTCTCATTTGTCTTTTCTTGAAATGCATGTGGATTTAACATGTCCTAACCACTTGATGGGCGACTCACTTGATGGTCCACTCGCCACCGTTATTGTCTGCATCATCAAGAGACGCATCAGCGGGCACAATTAAGAGCAAGAAGGAAGACTGGAATCAGATAATCCAGTATGAAACCCAATCATTGCGTTTCTGCCCCCCCCCCCCCCCCCATTCACCTGAGCTCCATGCCCCACGGCTTGTCCTAGACACAGGTGAGTGTTATAATTGTTCTGGAAGACGCAGGTTGGTTAAGAGCGCGGAGCTTTGTCCTGGTAATCTGGGGGAGGGAAGCTCAAATCCAACATGAACAACATGAGGGGGCAAGGCTTATTTAAAATTGCCATTCTGTTACATTTTAGAATCAGAATAAATTATATATTTAAAAAAAAACAGAACATTGAGACAACATTCTCAGAGTTCTTCACGTAGTCACCACGAAAGCGGAAAACAGATTATTGGCACTTTCCAGGCACATTACGTGAGCGGTGAGTGAGTGTCCGCTTTTAGCTGGCTTCAGCGCTGTCTTCCCACGACGCGCACAGAGAAGCGCTCGCGCAGTCCTTTGCCCACTGCATTTTCTCATTCATCTTGTTACTTTTTATTGACTGAGAATTCTCAGAAAATGGAATGGCTTCCCCTTAACGCTAGCTCGCAGTCCGTTGGTAGGAGCCGCCTCCAGGGCTGAAACGAGTGGGACTGAGGAGCCGTGGGACGGCCGGTCTCCCTCGCTGGGTCAGCCATGGACCTAGGAGGAGCGTTTGCTGAGCGTGGGCTGCCTCCTCAGAAGGCGCAGGGAGCAGCAGGGGGGCAGCCGGCGGCTCCGAGCTGAGCCCACGGCCCGAGGGGCAGGCTGGAGAGCATTCGGCTAATAGCTTGGGGAGTGAGACCACGGTGGGTTGAAATTCCTCTAAATCACAAATTCGTCCTATGACTTTGAATAAATACATGCTTGGAGCTTTCTGAGCTCCAGTTTCCACAACTAAGAAAAGAGTTAATATATGGGTGCAGGGGAAGGTATGCGATGAAATGGACTATTTTAATTTTATTTCTTAATAAACCGCTCGGACGGATGTTTTTCATCATCGTCTGAACTTAGTTTATTTCTTTCTCCCACGTTACTAAAATACTTCCTTTGTTAGAGTCAGACTGAACCACTCAAGATCGTTCCTGTATTTTTGTTTTCTCTATAAAGTTCTCTCACCGAGCAAAATCCCCAGTTACTGTCATCTAAATCCCACATTGCTCAAGAAATGTTCCTACAAGCATTCAAACCCACTTCTCATCCTTTAAACGTCAAGACCCACAAAGCTCTTCGTAATGAGCCCCTGTCCGGTTTCCAGGCCTCGTCTGCTACCACTGACCTCTCAGTTTTGGCTCATGAAGCGTCAAGCCAGTTATAGTCCAAGGCGGGCTTCATGCTTCAGGCTCTGCCTAGTTTTCTGGACTAAGTTTTGGTCTCAGTGCTCGTCCGCCTGATGAGTGCCTACTCTCCTGCAGAGTCGAGCAGTGGGAGGGCACCCCACTCCTCACCTGGCCCACCCACACTTCCCATCTATACGTCCACGTTAATTTGACAACTTCTGCTTTTGCTTCGATCCCCTCTGTTGCACAATATGATTAATCATGCATTCACGTACGTCCAGATGTGAACTTTTGGAGGGTAGGAACTGTCTAGTGAATATTTTGCACGCCTCGCTTTTGGAGTAGTGCTTAGTGTAGATTAAGGTGCTCAAAGACATTTGAAGTCCTAAACTAAATATTGCATGTCTAAAAGGCTATTTTGCATTTTATTATATAATCTCTTAGTCTATTATTCCTAGCTGTCTAGACATCTCAGTAGATTATAAGTGCATTGGAAACGGAAGGGATCGTGCTTTAATTTTGTAGTCCTCAGAGCACTGAGCACTTACTAGATAATTGTCTGTTGGGTGAGACAATACAGCACACGAAAAGGAGAGAGTAGATTTGCCCCAATAGGTGAGTAGATACCTGCAACTCAGTCTTGAATCCGGCAATAAACCTTCCAAATGCACAACTGACCACTCCTGTCCTTCCAGGAGGACCTGAGGAGTTCATTGGAAGGTAGAATTCATACTCGTGGGTGGATCAGGAATAGAGAGAAATTCATGTTCCGGAATTTAATTCAATTGTTATAAACCTCTCTGTCGCTCCCTCGGAAAGGCAGTTGTACAGACCACCACAAAAAGGTATTTGGTGTTCAGCAATTACAGGTATTTCACAAGTGCTAATAGTTCTGTGGCAAAAAAAAAAAGAAGGCAGAAGGGGAAAAAGAAAAACAAAGAAAAGTGAGAGAGAGGGGGGAGCTGGTTTGAAGAGATTTTATCTAATTTCATTTTAATTAGATCCTTTTTCTAACTGAGTTTCTAATTTTTCAATTAGCAATTAGCAGCTGCAACTCATTCTGAGCATCACGAGGTGCCAAAGACACTAATTACACCACAGGAGTAGGAGGCTGGAAATGAGAAATAAAATTATCCATGAATGTTATTAGAAGAAAGAAATGATTACTCTCCGTAATAATATACTGATGTGAGCCTAATTAGATTGAAGGGTTCAGAGGGAAAAGTGAGATTTAAAAACGGATCACATTCAGATGCCTCGAGGTCATAATTTTGCTATAAATATTGCTTGAGATCGTCTCACTTGAAAACAGGTTTGCAAGCCGGATAATGTGGATGTCAGGTTGTTCGGCAATGACCCACATCCCTTGCATACAATAACCCGAAACATCAATGACTTGTGAAATACAAATACTCTGCCGGTGAAACATGTGTCTAAGATCTCGAAAATAAACACTCACCCGCATGCACAGACATAAACAAGGCAATAAAAATAATGTTCAGGCCCTGGGAGATACCGAAGCCATAATGTCACGAATAGCAGTGCAAACCAGGGGTGGAGATTTTAGCCATGGAAAGGAATGCCCTGTACCTGGGCCTTTCAATCTATGGATTTGATCAATTTCCTCCATCCTGTGAAGGCAGCGTTGAGGCTTCAGTGTGTTTTAGGGAAAAGAGATATAAGCTGATGTTTCCTTGGTATGGAGAAGATACTGGCTTGAAAAACACTCTAGTCAAGAAGAAGGTAGCTTTTCTATTAGCACAGCAGCCATATCAATAACCAGGCATATTCTCAGAGATGGGCTCATTCTCTGGTTCTGAGTGCAGAAAGCCAAAGAATTATATTGGTCCTCTAGAGTGATTTCTGATCAGAGAAATCTAGATCCCTTGGCTCCAACTCTGCTCCTCCACAAAGTTCACATTGTGATTGGCCAAAGTGCCCGGAACCTTCCCAGAACCGCCGGGTTCAGTGGGTTGCTTCTGCACAGAAGCAGGGTACTGTTTGCTTCATTCCTGTCTTTGTGGAAGAGGTAAGAAGCTTTCAGAAAGAAGCAGAAAATTCTGTGAGCAAGTTACAGTTAAAGCCACTACCTTGTCTTTCGATAAGCTTCCTGAAAATCTTCCTTCAATTCTCTTGTCTCTTCTCATTCTTGTCACAGGATTCATTGGTTCCAACCATTTTTCTTCCTCCCTGAACATTTCAAAATGCCTTCACCTGCCTCCTGAAATCTGACCTGACTGTTACCGTTGTGGCTAGGATCTGGAGTGTCCCCCAAAAGCCTCATGCATGTTAATGTTATGGATTGTCTTTGGAGCCATGCAATGTTGGTGGATCGGGGTCTGGCCTGGAGGGGTGGATTGCAGTTGTTGGGATTAGAGGCAAGTGAGTTAAGACTAAAGGTGTGTGACTTAAGCCTAAAGGCTTGTGAGTTAAGACTAAGGGTGTGTAGTGGCCACACCTTCCATACCCGGATGCAGGAGAGACGAAGACTGGGACTTGGACTAGTCTCCATTAGTCTCACTTGCCTGCCTGGTGGTGATGTCCTGAGAAGCTGCCTCCGCCTCTCTCTCTGCCATGTACTTCACTTGCTGCCGGCCACCCCTGAATGGACTGTGACCTTCGAGACTGTGAGCTAAAATAAACCTTTCCTTTCCTAAATTTGTGTGTGTCAGGTATTGAGTCACAGCAATGAAAAAGTAACAGACAGTTACCATATAAGAGGGTCTTAGCTCCTTTTTGGTCACTGTGACTCGATATCAGACATCCACAACTTTAGGGAGGAGAGATTATTTTAGCTCACAGTTCTGAAGGTCTCAGTCTGTTCATTAGTGGGCAGCTGGAAAATGGTGGAATCACACGGTGGCACCACGGCTAAAGCCAGAGCTGGAGCCAGTGCTCTGGGAGACAGTGCTCATGGAGGAACAGAGAAGCCTGCGAGGAAGGATGGGACCAGCACACACGCCTCCAGGTAAGCCCCACGCATCCACTCCTTCCAGCCAGGCCCCGCCTCCCAACACTACACAGTATCCATAGGTACATGAGGCTTTTGGGGACACTCCAGATCCAAACCACGACAAAGTAACAGCTTTAGCTAGGTCCTGTCAGCACCTTAAAATCAGTATCACCACTGCCTTCGTTTGGTGTGCTTGTAATCTGCATCCCAAAGTTCCCTCAACCAGCACCCTGAATTTATGTGGTCAGCCCAGCTACTCTCTCCGGAGCCCATGCTCTCATTCTTGGCTCCGCCCTTTTTCTCTTTCTCTTATCTCGTCTCCTCCTAGGCATCTCATTGTGTCCTGCTACTTCTGCCCAGGTAATTATCCCACAATGATTCCCTTCGAAAATCAATGTTATTAGAAGAAAGCTATATACCCCTTCTTTCTAACCTTAGCTTCCTAACCAGTACCCTTCCCTACCTTGTAATAAATGTCTCATACGTGATGCCTCCAACTTTTTTTTTTCCTCCCAAAACTGCCTGAATCGTGTTTTTGCCATTGAAACTAAACAATTCCTGTGCCTGCTTTGGAAAAGGCCCGATTCCTAGTCGCCTTGTGTATGTTCCTCCAGCCTACATTACGGATCTACTTTCCTCTTCTGATTCAATACTACATGCTCTAGTCAAACTAATGCTCGGACTGCATGCCTTGCTGTACTTGCAAATTGATATTCCCCATGTCTGTTTCCAGAAAGTCAAATTCTACCTACTCCAGGAGAGCAAGTCCACACACATACGGTTTAGGTAAATTTTACCACGGCTCCAAGGGGAGCAGTAAGGACAGGCATTATCAGATCTCTGATATAGAGGAGGAAATTAAGACACAGGCAAATCAGCAAAATATTGGTAATCATGCTAGACCAGAGAGGCACAGACTTGCTGACTTTCAGCAGGGCCTCTTGAATGCAGGCCTGGTAATGCACAGAGTACATTTTCTCTTGCTTTCCAGTCACTTGGATGGCGTCAAATCACTGCCCTGCTGATGGAACCTGGAAAATTGATGAGCTCCCACTCCTAGGGCAGTCGATCTGTCTTTATATATCTCAGCACATTTGCCACTAATTATATTTCTCTTTATAATCTGAGCTCTCTAGTTAAGTAATGTAATTGATCACTCTTGAAAAATATCACTAATTCCAAAAATGGCCTAGAAGTATTTTGTCATGCTGTTTCCTTTTTCATTTCTCCACCCCTGGTGTTAGAATTATTAAGATGTCACAAGTATCAGAGGAAAAAAATAATACAAAGAGCCTAGAAATGTATGGCTTGTATGTGTCAGAAAAGTGGAGTTAGGGGAGCGATTGGGAATTACAGTTGGTATTCAAGGCAGAAAAGGCAAGAAAGTATTTTAGATATGAGGATACAAAAAGAGACAGAAATTCTTAGTAGTCTGACGCTTCCAAGCCATTGCATAATGCCTGCACAGAAGTCAGGGTATTGCTCCTGTACTCTGTAGCTATTCACGGATGGCCCTTCAGTTGCCTGTCACTGCTAAAACACTGTGACGATTCTACTACTGAGCCTCACGTCAGGATCACCCTATAGAAGGGGAACAAAAGAGGGCTTATGTTATCGATAGAATTTCTCCAGGCCCAGAAGCTTCTACTTAGCTATTACTGTATTTTGTTTCACTCGGGAAAGCAAAGCCAAAGAACAGCTCGGGGACAGGGTACAGGTAGGAAGGGGTGTGACTGAACACAAGGCTGGACACAGAGGACAAGGGAGAGCCAAGAATAAAAATCCACAGGACCACCGCCCTCGGGATCCCTCTCTTCCCACCCTCTCTTAAAGTTCTCTCACTCTGGATTTTCATGTCTCTTCTTACTTACACAACACAATGATCTACATGGGCTATAAGTGTCTCTGGGGACTAGAAACTACAACCAAGTGAGCAGTGCAAACAGAACACAGCAAAAATACAGGCAGAATTATAGGTCAAATGTCTACAGGTTCTACTTGTTGAGTGCTACGATGTGTCAGATGATCTGCTAGAAACCTACCATTAATTTTTTTTCATCTAATTCTCACGAGTTAGAATGGTGCTTGTTGGTCCACTGAGGTTCTGAGAGACCAAGGACCTTGCTTGAGGTCCCAGAGCTGACAGATGATGGATCTAGAATTCAACCTCGAATCTGCTTAAAGCTTACAGTCCACTGGATTTCACTGTCCTCACAGCTCTGCTCTGTCGCGATCCCCCAAAGCCATGGAACAAGCATGACTATGGAGCCATATAGATCTTGGTTCCAAGATTAGACTATATCAGAACTAAGGTAAAATAGACGGTAGGACATTGGCCAGGTAAAGGTGAAGAAATCATGTTTATTATTACCAAGCTACTCTACCTCCATTCTTCTAATATAGGAAGATCATGAGAGTTTACATTAACAAAAGAAGCTGGGTTTGAATTCAACATATGTTTCTCAGTAGCTGTATAATCTTCCACAAGTTCCAACCTCCCTGCACTTTAATCTCCTCTATAGTGTGGGGATTCTGATGCTATAAATCTTACAAAATTGTCATGTGAGTCACAACATGACAATAGACATGGAAATATTCTATTTTAAATTATGAAACATCACACAAAAATTTGAAACAATACACAAATATTTCAATCATGCATAGATGCATGCTTGTGTGTGTAGTCAGACCTAATGGTTATGTGCATGCATGTGGATTACAGGCTATGCTTAAGAGAAAACCTGACTCTCTTCCCCATGTTAAGATGGTCCCCTTATCTAGGAAGAAAAATGCCTTGGAAGCCACAAGTCAGATCAAGAACTGATCACCAGTTAATACAAAAAAAAATAGCTAAATGCACCTCATGTTCCTCTGTTTCTGGCGAGGTGTGGAGAGAAGTCTTTAATCTTCTGAATTATGGGTAATAGGCAGCTGGGAGAAGCTCTTTGACTCGGAGCAAGCCTTGTGATCTTGACAGAGGAAAAACCCTGACAGAACGCAGGCGGGGATGATTCACTAATTAGGAACAGAACAGAGCAAGTACCATGCCCGCCAGGACAGGGACAGGTAGGCTTGGTTTCTCTTTCTGCTCCTAGCCAGTGTTCCAGAATTTGGCGCGCCTTTTGCCCTCTAGGAGGAAGTTCAAGTGTAGGTTGAGAATTAGGATCCCAGGAGTTAGAAGAGAATGGTGCTGTGAAACTCCGGTGGCCCCACCACCTCAGGGTTGTCTGTGGTCCTCCTGCCCTCCTCTTCCTCTAGAACTTACCTCTCCCCTCTTCCTCATCCTCCGGCTGCTGAGAATTTGCTCAAAGGAAAGACTATCAGCCCTACATACCTGGCACCAGGGATGGCCAGGAAAGGCTGAAAGATGGAGACACCGGCCTGAGGCAGCCTGGGTGAGGCCTTCCTTTCTGTCAGCCTTTCTGGGGCCTGAGCTAAGGCAGAGGGCGCTGCTTCTGGGCCCGGGACAGCAGCCCAGTCCCGCAGCTTGGCAGCAGCTGTCCGCAGCAAGCTAGACTTCCAAACAGCTGGCCAGTGCCTGCCTCTTTTCTCAGCCCCCGCCCTGAAGCGAACTCCCCTCGGCTCCAGCTGCTACTTGCCCCCGCTGTTCTTACGTGTGGTTTTATTTTCCCCAAACGGGAGGAGTCACTGCAAGCTGGGCTCCCTTCCAGCAGTCCCTTCCTGGGCCTCTGCTCCTCTTCACAGGACTCTCACGAGTCAGCCTTCTCGGTCTGCATCCGGTGCTGCAAGCCTGCTGTGCGGGGCCTGCGGGGCTGAGGCTGGCCAGGGAAGATGGCCGGCAAGTCGGTAAAACCTCTACAGCGGCAAGCTGGGAATCCAGGCTGCCTCGGTTTCTCTGCCAGTCCGTGTCAGAGATGAAACACCTAGACAGATTTACAAGCCTTCCAGAGAAGAAACATGCAAACGCACAGCATGACAGATTTTTGTCCAGCCAGCATTTTTACTCGCAATAAATCTGCTTTCAAAATGTATAAGGAAATAAAGGAAACAAATTGGTCAAATGGTTTTGGTAGAAATCCCTCTCTCCCGGGCGCAGCCATTTCACCGCATCAGCTCTTCATCCTCCTGGAGAGAGCGGCCAGGCACACAACACAACAGTGTGAACACCAAGCCCACGTCCGCCATGAGGCGCAGACTGCTGCAGGGTAGGCGCTACCTGGCCCATGTTGCCCACAGGGTTTCCAGCAGGTGCTGACCCTTCCAAGTGTGTTGCAGCAAAAATAATCCCCAACCGCATCTTTCTCCACGGTGGAGCCTGCAGGGAAAGCTGTAGCAGTAGCGCCCCAAATGTTTCATCTTCTCTGGGGTCCGTGATGAGGAAAGGTTCCCAAAGGGCGCAGAGTCATCTCAGCCAAGCTACCAGAACAGGACAACTTATCTACCACGAACAGAGTCCGACAGCTTTCTGCAGGTGGCTGGAGAGAGATCAAAAGAGTCAGCTTTTTAAACTATCCTCACACCACCCTTTAGATGGTCACTTGGAAATCTGATATTTCCAGTTTTCATGAAATAATGAGATGTGCGGTGGGCAATATTTAACACTGGTCTCTGAATGCAAAGCCCAGAGAGCTGATTTCCCAGAACAAGGGTCTCACTTGTCAGGCAGGTAGCCACTTCCCCAGTGCTCCTGGAGATCACCTGGGCTGCTCCGACCATCCAGGAAAGCCTCCGAGAAGAGTAAGAAGCTAGGCCTCTTTATACGCCCCTTGGAAAGTGGGGCCTGCCCCCATACCTGAAAAATGCTTGCTGACTATTTCAGGGCACTTGAGTCCCAGCAACCACGTTCTGACCTGGCCCTGATCCCAAGGCTACAGGCATATGACAACATGAAGGCAACTGAGTGACCCCAAAGAGAGTAATTATGTCCTAACCGATAAACAAACAATCACCAGAACAATTAGTGTTCACTTCTTTGGAATGCACGTCTCACCTCAGGACAGTCTTGCTTTCCAACCTCGTCAATACATCAATGGGTTATAAATAAGTGGTTTTGCTGGGGGTAAGACTCAAGTTATCGCGAGGCTAACTAAGCGTGACTAGAATAGACTGTCCTCACCTCTCAGGAAGTCATTAGCATTTGGATTCACCAATCTCACCAGAGTTCTCCCCAGCAGAAGGGCTACAGACTGCTGTGCTGATATTAGAAAACTTATATTTGATCATTGGCACCCTCCGCTTCTTTGGCCCTAAAGCCCTTGCTAATGATTAATGGTTAGGAGCCATTAAACAGCATCGAGACGAAGGCTGGTCCCTGGGAAGACCAAGGCTTGATTAGGGGTTGTGAATTCAGCCCCTTCTCTAACCTTCAGCGGGAGAAGTGGAAAGTTAAGTTGATCGCCAACGGCCAGTGACGTAATCCACTATATGAGTATTATGGAGCTTCATAAAACCCCAGAAGGACGGGGTTTGGGGAGCTCCTGGACTGCTGAGCGCATGGCTGTATCTGGAAATTAGCTCGCCGAGGGAAGGCACGGAAGCCCCACCTCGCCCTGTGCACCGCTTCCACCAGGTAGTTCACTTCTGTCCTTGCAACATCATTTATGGTAAACCAGTAGACATAGCAATGTCTTTCTATGGGTTTTATGAGCTACTATAGCGATTTAATGAGACCTGAGGAAAGAGTCAGGGAAACCTAATTTACAGCCAGTTGACTAGAAGCAGTAGGGAACGACCTACTGCTGGGAACGGAGAGTGAGAAAGGCTGCGCCTCTGCAGCAGGCGAGGAGCTCTCTTTTACTCTGCCTTAACTCTCAGGTGGGCTTTTCGCCCAGATCTAGGTAGCAAATTCCTATACTCGTGCTTCACAAGATAAAAGCATTCCAGCTTTACTAAGTATACACACATGTGAGCATGAATTTTACAAGAGATTGAAGCCCAAAGAAATGACCCGAAACATTGTACTTCTATGATTTTTAGACAAAGTACAAGTTTGTGAGGGAATGACAGGACAGATGGATGTCTGGACCAGGGTAGTAAATTCTAGGGAAGCTACTAAGAGGTGTACGGAGGTGGGGGGTATGGAAGCTAGTGGAAAATAAAAGTCACTTCTGACTATTTATTCAGATCACTTCAGCTTCCTTTTTTTTTTTTCAGAGCTGGGAATAGAATATAGTGCTTTATGCATGCTGGGTAATAGTTTTACCACTGAGCTACACCATCCTTCCAAGTCTTATTTATTTATTCATTCTTTCACTTACGGCAGTACTAGACATTGAACCCAAGGCCTTTGCTCTGATCCCCTTTTTATTTTTTGTTTGAGAGGGTCTCAGTAAGTTATATGGCCCATTCTGGGCTTGAGTTTGTGATTGTCCTACATCAGCCTTCCATAGTGCTATAATTACATGACATTATTACATGTCATTATAATTACATGTGCAACCAGCCTTTTTTTGAGACAGATTCTTTCTAAATTGCCTAAGCTGACTTCAAACTTGTAATCTTCCTGACCACCCCCAAGAGTGTGGAGATTACAGATCTCTGCCATCACATCTTGCATAAAGAAGGCTATTTTCCAGCTCTGGGACATAAATGACAACTCTCCCAGCCTGTAATCCCAGCACTCTGGATGTCTGAGAAAGAAGGATCAAAAGTTCAAGCCCCACCTGGGCAATTTAGCTACTTAGTGAAACTTTACCTCAAAATAAAATATTTTTTAAAAAGGTAGCTCAGAGTGAAGGCTATGTGTTTGATTTCCAATATCACACACACACACACACACACACACACACACACACACACACACACACACACGATATTCCTCCCAAAACAATAAACAATCTTCATTGCTTGCAATATGTAAAAACAGACAAAGTGGTGTCTGGGGGTGTAGCTCAGTGGTTAAAGTGTTTGCCAAGCAGCTCAAGGACCTGGGTTTGATTCCCCACTATCAGATAAACCAAGTGTGACAATACATGCCTATTATCCCAGAATTCAGGAAGGTGAGGCAAGTGGATTGCTGTGTAATCAAGGCCAGCCTGGGCTACATAGTAAAGTTAGGACCAGCCTATTTTGAAGTTGTACTTCCTCAAATGATTTCAGCCTTAAGTAATCAATAGACTAATTCTGCATATTTTGAGCTGGTATGTCCTGAATTCTTCACCTTCAACCTGTGGAATCTGACACTATCTCCAGTAGCATGTGATCTGAATAAATTATAATATTCCCAGCTGGTATCTACTCCAGAATTGATCGGTACATATATGGGGAGAACCACACACATTTTGGTAAGCATGTTGTTTTACAATAAACATAGAGTAGGAGAAACATGATGGCTTTTTCCTGTTTCATAGATGCACATGTGGAGTAAGTAAGAATCATACTAGTGGTTCTGAGAAAGGAAAATAAATAAGGCAAAGGAAAAGAAGACAAAAGAAGAAAAAATGAGACATTGCTAGGAAACTCATGTTGATGTGGAGAGGCAGCAACACAGGAAAGGAAGCATGATGTAAGAGACGAAGGGGATGAGACAGGATTCAGTAGAGGGTCATGTGGCACTACTTGGTCATTGGCACTACTGTGGCACTACTTGTCCGCTAATCAATTCAGTGCAGATATATCGGGTACTGATTATAAGTGAGGCACTCCAAAAATCTTCCACGGTGGGCAGGGAGGTGGATGAGATAGATAATTTCTGTTCTCATTTTACATACAGATCAGCCAGGGCTAAAAGATAGGCACAAACCCCAACAGTACAACCTGATCAAGACCACGCTTACCGGTGAGGCACACCTCATCAGAGAGTTAATGAATGAGAGGGGGTCTTGGCCAGGTGAGAAATTTTGTGGAAGAGCATCTAAGCCAAATAATAACCTTCTTTCCTGCCATGAAGGATTTGCTCCCCTCTGGGAATTCGAAGTAGGAAATGATCATTGATCTAAGAGGACACTGTGATCCAAAATGACAGAGGAGTTAGAAATGAAATGTCAAACTGCTTCTGGAAGCTTCTCAGTGCAAAGCGTGCTCTGTAGTACAGCCACAGACTTGCATCTCTTTTATTCCCGCCAGATCCAGATAACAGTTTCTGGCCTTCTCCTCAACTATCCTGTTCTAAAGCATCCCCCTTCTCTGGAAAAGCCACAGTTTGTGCCAGTGGCTACCTCTGTAATAAACCCGAGGGATCGGTAGGTAGTGCCTAAGAGCCTTACAGCTCAACATAGAGCAAGGTACATACAAATGCCTACAGAATATTACTGGCAGAGCACACACCGTATCGGTGAGGAAACAGGAAAGCACAGGCCAAGGCACTGCGGAGTTAAGACAGCCAAAGGATCCAACGTGAGTCAAGCAAAGCCCATCAGACTTGTCTCGGGAGCCAAGGCCCAGCTCTGTCACTTGTTAGCTGTGTTGTCTTAAGCTAGTCAACTTACTCCTAGGGAGGTATCTCCCCCTCTATGATAACAGAGCTATTGGATTGCACTAGATCTGGGAAGTCTGGGAAGCTATCGTGGTACAGACAAATAAGCCCTTTCCTCAACTAATTGAATCAAGACTGCAAGATGGGAGCTGGGTTCCGATACTTACAAAAGGACCTTGAACGCATCAAGCAAGGACTGATATCAAATCACAGATGCAATGCGCACACTTTAAGATTCTACCACCTGTTACATCATGCACATTAAAGTTCCCTGATTATAGGTGGAAAGTTGGTGACATCTCCCTTCTGAGAGTCAGCAGACAATGGTGACAGGGAATATTTCCTTTGTCGGGTTTTTCTCCTCATGACTTTCACGCAGCACTTCAAGGTAAGGCAGTATCAAGACCTAGAACTAAGAATTTCTTTTGTCTGGCATGACCACCAAGTCACCTATGACCTGGATTGAATCTCAGCGCCCCAGGCCACCCAATTAGTCTGTGCTGGCCTCATAAACTTCGAGCTGACAAGTCTCAGGTGAAAGGTGCTTGAGCATTAGAGAAAAAATAAAATTTCCTTTTCTCCTGTAAGAACTTTCCAGGATGTTCTTCCATTCCAAGAAACACAAATGAACTAGCAGCTTCCAATGACCTCCAGACCAGCGCAATCCCGTTTCCCCCTTGAAATTAACCTTCTATTCTGAATCTAAACAATGTCTAATTAGCCCCAAATTCTGGTGAGCTTAACTGAGAGAGAAGCCTGTAGGAAATTAAACAACGGAATAGACTTACAGATAATAAAAAAGAAAAAGAAGTAGCAAAATGCCATCCTCCAATTATCCTCTTTCTAACCTCCAGCCTCAGGTCTTTATCCTGAATCTTCACGTCTTCCCTTCTACAAACCTCGTAAAGGAGACTGCTTTTCAGAGAAATACTTCCCCCAAATCATTTGACACTGAGAAGGGAGAAAAAATATTGCCCATCACGATAAATATCAGTATAATATTCCAATTTTCCAGCATTTGACAGCAATCAAGGGAAGAGTAATGTGTTCCCTCTGTGACTAAATCATTTAAGGACCTAGGTATTCTGTCTCGTTCTCATTAGGAAAAAAAATATTCCAATAATCTCATTATCCCAGTGTGAATAACAGCAAAAAAAAAAAAAAAAGCACCAAGACTAATGACTTCCTCCGAGCCTGCCTCCACGGATACCAGGCGAGCTGTGCTTTTATGGGATCTGCTTTGGTAATAGGGTCTCCTTCAGAAGTGACCCAGCAGCTCTGCAGCTCTCCGAGAACTTCCTAATACATCCTGTGTCATCTCCACCAAGGTTTACACACACCCTGGACTCTAAAGAATTTCTTTATGTAGTTAAAAAAAAAAAAAACTAACACCAATGGAAAAAGAACGTGTCATGGCATGTTACACTTTATGGAAATTCTTCTGCAGAATAACATAATTTCACGGTGCATTACTCTTGAAATGACCTAGTACTTGAACAATTAATTTTAAAGGTGTAGCGTTGACTTCCCCTTGCTGTGTTTAACCCGTATCTGAAATTGTCAACATTGCCAAGGGTTGGACAGTGGGGTGGAAAGAGAGCAGGAGTCTAAAAATTATTCTCTATCTATTGTTATTTTTTACCAGACATAATGCTGCCCTCTTTGCTTCAAAGTGAAAGGAGAAACAAGAAGTTACTCTAATTAGGGAGACTTCGCAGACAACATAGCCTGACAGGAAAACAGCAAAGTCCTGGAGACCAACTCTGCTCCATACCTTGGCCACTAATTTCCTTTGTAACCCTGAACAAATTTGTTTTCCTGTCTGGCTACAGGTAAAGAACAGGAGGAGTTGGCCTGTTCTGTACTTAAAAGGAATTCTGCAGTGATAAATGAATGGATTAGAATATTATCTTGACCTCCTTGGAATAAAAGCTCAGAATCTCTTCTGAACTTATTTCTGCCCATTTTCTGTCCATTTGTCTTTCTCCTCACTCACTCTCTTCCCGCCCCCTTCCGCATACACCCAGATAAGTGGAGAATTGGTATGTAAGGGCACCTTCTCAAGGCACAAGACACTTTAAATTCATAAGAAACAGCCATAGGATGGTGGAGTTGGAGGGGGTCTTATGAAACATCCATTTGAATTCTTCCATTTGGGGAAAAATGAAAGACTTAAAAGAGGAAAGATTTTTAAAATTGTTTACTGGTAGAAACACCAATTCCCAGTCCAGCACTCTGCCGTCCACACTGAACTATAGCCACCATCTTTATTCATGTTATATTAAGCCAAGAGTTCATAAAAGCAACACTAGACTTACATATGCAAGCATCAAATTGGAAGATTTTAGGATTTGAGAAGCTTTACAAATCACTGAGATTAGGCTGCCTGGAGGGTGACGAGTTATCCACGTTTGCCTGGGACTAAGGAGCTGTTTGAGACATGAAAAAACCAGGAGAGTTCTGGGCAAGGTGTGATGAGCTCAGGCACCCTAATCATACCTAATAGATGATAAAAGTTATTCTCCATTCCTCCGCATCTTAACATGAGTCACTTTAGCGCAAGAGCATTTATGACATTCTCATTTAGTAAATTGCATTGCTGGGACGGTCTGATACGGCTGTCGCTCTTTATCCCCCCCTTTGGTGTCGCGTTGAACAATACCAATGATGAGTCTCGGGACAATCAACGAGACCACAGCCACTCAAAGATGGGCCATCTCTCCCTACAGTCAAGAAGACAATGGAGTTAAAAGCTGTATAGAAGTAGAACAAAGCACGCTGAAAGCACCTTTGCTTTTTCCTAGGATTTGGTTGATGAAAACCATCTTTCCTCTACTTCCGGCGACTCATAGGAGGCATTATTAAATGACTACAGAATAAGATTTTCCTCTTTTTTTTTGACCTCTCTACAATCTGTGCCCCAGATCCCACTCTGGAGCTGTATAGATAATAAAGGCAGACCTCAGGTGACCCGTTAGCACAAAACAGATATCAGAATCCATAGATTACCCAGAAATGGCTTTCAAGGATTAGGTCACATTTGTAGTCACATACATCTGATAGATTATCAGGTCCTCCTGGGTGAGACTGATCAGATAGATGACTGCTCCATCCTCACTAGGTACTCTCTCACGAATTATCTTTACTGGCCATTAGTTCTAACCAAGGTACTAGTATTACCCTACTCTCACAGGACAATAGGCATTTGGGTAACTTTCGAAAGTGGGAAAGCAGACAGCTGAGTCCACAAAAAAGAGAGAAAATTTCAAGAAGGCTAAAAATCGGTCAGAGATTCTCTTCTTCCAGTGTTCACCTCCCCCCGGCCCCCATCCTGCTGGCTGTCACAGGCGATAGTGACCTTCAGCTACCCTTTTACTCGCCAAAGCCTCTCCATTCTCTGATTACTCTTTCTCCTAATTGCCACACGCTAAAAGTTACTGCTGCCACCCTAAAAATAGTTCAATGTACAAGAAAACAAAAAGTCAAGATGGTGATTCTAGGATAGTGTTCCAAAGAAAGCAATTTAATTATCCGATTAAAGAAATATATACTAAGGTGATAATGTGAGTTTTATCTCTCCTAAGGGCTTTAGGTCCTAAAGGAGGAGCTCATTAAACATAAAGCAAGTCTTCTAATTGATATTAAAAATGTATACAGAGAAGAGGGGTCTTTGTGAGTCCTTGCCCATCCTGGCTCACTGGTCCCCTTTCTTGCCCTCTGGAAAGCTTGCTAAGTCTGTTGAGCTGTGATATATGAGTAAATGAATAAATCAGTCAGCTTGTGTGGCTGCTTCTTTTAAAAGATCATCTTCACATACCCTGGTCATCTCATGTAAAGGAAGCCTCAGTTTGAAGATCCGATGTCTCCTTGCCCTTATATTTCCACAGTAATGCCACTAAAGTGATGCAGTGCTTTTCTCATTGAGACATGTCAAGAAGCCTAAGATACCTACTTATCCTATGACTTAGCATGTTAATTCTTGTCTTTCGGTGAAAGTGAGGTTTACCAGGTATCTCTTTAATGAATAGTTGGTACTTATTAACTAACAAGTTGGATATAGAGATATGTTTTCACAGTACATGTCTATCTTATTCTTGTTCAAATTTTAACTTACTTGATTGAACATTTATTAATTCTTAAATGATTACAGGCATAAAATGTGTACAAATAAAAAGAAAAAATATCAATTCTTACCTGAGTCATTTGATGTTATGACAAGAGAAATGGTGATTTTTCTAATGCCTACAATCACTCCAACATATATTACTTGGCATTGTGCCCACAGGTGAAGTTTTATTCCATCTATCCCTCTAACTATATTAATAATAAATGATGAGCTCTTATATTTTGGAATGGGTCATGACGTGTTTATTTTGATACTCATATTATTTCAGATTGGGTCTGGAGAAGCTCAAGGAAGCATTCTGACCACTCTTTGGCTACTTTTTCTTATCCTAATACATGAATGTTGCAGACTTATCTTCCAATTTTAAAAACCCAATTCCAGAATTTTTTTATTTGTTCAAGAAAGCCTGTTTATTTTAGGTACATAATGTTTTTTACAAGGCAAGATTGAGGTACGCGCATTCAGGAATACCACTGACTTTAAGTCTTCTTAATGGGCAAAGCTAGGCACTATGTGCACATACCCATTACACACATGTTCACCTGTATTTGTCTCTATTTCTGTGTCTATATGTATATTTTTAGACAGACAGGTAGGTAGAAGTAAAACCATAAGTCTGTGCCAGTACCATGAGTTGTAATGAAACATCATAGAGTTTGATGTGGTTGCTTTGTCTCTATATTTGACCCTTTCCTTTCACAGGCAGAAATAGGATGCCACCGTACTTAAAATTTATATTTATTTTCTTTGTTTTTCTATATCTAACCAATCTTAGACGCTTTCTATGCTTTATTTACCAAACCTACTCTAGTCTTGACCACCCAAATCTCTTCTTTGGCCCTATCCTATTAAATTTACAACCCTAATTGAGTTTTTTACCTTAATTCAATAGGACAACTTAATTAGCTAGTTAATTCTTATGTTGCTAAGAGAGAGATAGACAAAGAGAAAGAAAGGGAGAGAGTAAGATCTCAGAGAATTTTAATATAAAGAGTTTTTAAATAATTTGTATTTTTGTAGAGCTCTTCATACCTTCCTAAAAAACTAAACATCTATCTGGTGCCAGATAAATATTCTATACCATTTTTGTACTTCAGACTTGAAGAAGAGAAATCTGGGTTATCTGGTTTCTTGTATAAGTAAAGCAAGGATAATTTCACTGGATAAAGAACACGGAAGTCAAGGTTGAAATTTTTGCTCCTCCTCTGTAGCACTTTATTGTTCTATTGTCTTTTCTCTGCATTATTTCTGATAAGAAGTCAGCTGTCATTCTTAACAGCATCCACCAAACACAGTGCGCAAATTTTAGTAGGTTGCTCTTAAATTTGAAGTTTTCAATATGGCACTTCTGAGTCTGGTTTTTATCCATTTGTATCATGTTCTTTGCATTAATTTGCATTAATTCTTCATTTTCTGAACTCACAAAATCTCAGTTGACATTTTTAGCAATTATGAAAAATTCCAGGCCACTACTTCAATATTTCTTATGCCCTATTATCTTTTTTTCCTTCAGAGAATCAAATCATGTACATACATGTGTACAAATACATGTTTTACATACTCATATATACATGTATATAAACATATGTACACCTGTATTTTTGACCCTTTGATATTATTATCTTACAGGTCAGAGATACTCTTTCTATTGTCATTTTAATTTTTAATTTTTAATTGGGATAATTTCTTGATCTGTGTTTCCATTTATTGATCATTTGTTCTATTATTTCCAGACTCATTTCTAATATTTTGTGGGTTTTATTTTCATACTTTTCACTTGTTTGCTGAAATACTGAATATAATTATAATGGTTCATGAGGCATGCCCAACTGGTGGCCTGCCATTTTTTTACTCTTGTTTTTATTTTTATTTTTTTTGAGGGAAGAAGACTTATCTTAGGCATTACAAAATGAACTATATAATATAGTTAGTGTACATAAATATTAAAACTCCTTTTTAAATTTTTCTCATTATAACATTAAAAATATCAAGAGTAACAAAACAGCAGGCCGAAGATTGGACATATCTCATTAAGCTTTTGTCCGTTAATTCCAATGTCTGCTAACTCCAGTATCTAGACCATCTGTTGATTCCTATTGGCTTTTTAAAACTATAACTCACATATTCTAGTTGCTTCTTATAATTTATGATTTATATTTTATGTAAGACAGCATGTGTAAAACACAGTAAAAAACTAAAGTAATAATACAGAACCCTGGAAAAAGGCAGACCTACCCCTATGCCCAGTTGATAGGAGTTTAGATATGGAGTTATCCCATCTATACTTGAGCTGAATCTGGGATTTGAAGCAACTTTAATTTTACTCAATTTATCAATGGCTTTCATTATTTTGAGGATAGAGCCAGGTCTTTTCCTTCCTCAGGACTCAGAATCTATGAACTTGTAATGATCTATAGCTCTCTGTAGACACTATCTTTCCAGCCTGAAGAGCATCTCTCTCCTTCACAAAATGACTGAAAGCTTTTAGTTTCACTGGGGAGTTTTCTTTTCTTTTGAGCTGTGATGTTGGCTCTTTTGTCTTGAAACAACTGTTCACTCCACAAGCCTGTCCCCAGCCTTCACTGGATCACTACTGTAGTAGGCAAAGGCCATTGCAGTGTAAACACATTTCTGTCACCTCTTCTACGCAGTACCCAAATAGACACTACCTTGAACTCTAATAAAAGAGAAAGATCTGTGTTTTTGTGCTCTTTTTCCAGCTTTCAGGACACTGCCTTGATACATTCCGCAAAGACTGTGTAAAAGTATTGGTGAGCATAAACAAATCCTATTCTTGAGACTTCTCAAAATTCTGGTCTGTCATGTTAATCCACACAAAGTTCTTTAAAGTCAACCCGGCTTCTCATGATGGTGAGTTCACTCTTTTTTTTTTCAACATACCTCTAGCAGTTAGAACAAATGTAAGATTTCAGAAATGATTCATTACCTTCTTGACTTAGTTTATTTAGCATATGTCAAAACCTTGAATCGCTGATGAATTTGGGAAAGCCATTATTTCACAGATCATCGTTGTAAGGGTGGAGATGTTTGTCTGTTGCACCGGCTCTATTTTTTATATATTTGTCTTTCCTTTGGCTTCCACCACTCTAATCTCATTGACCTCTTTTCCGACCTTTTAGTCTCTCTTTTTAAAAATTCTCTTCATATAAAACTTTGAAAGTTTACCAATGTGAAATTCAAACTCAATTTTAATGTTTTGCTTGCTTTTTTCATTGGAAGGTATCTTTCCCATCTTCCTGGGTGAAAAATTGAAATATTCTGGGGATGTAAGTATCACTGAAGAATATTATAATTCCTAGACTCTCAATTTGAAAATTAGAAATTCTTAGTTCAATATATTAACTGATATCTTAATCTTCATTCAAAGTGAAAACCATTCAAGAGTCTAAGTCCTTTCTCTCCTCCTCAAGCCCCAAATAATGTACAGTGAAAAGAAAGTAAATACTTTCAAGAAAAGAGGTACAGTTGTTTACTTTCGATATCTTTTATGTGATTGTCATTCTTTTTTTTTGAGACAGAGTCTCACTCTCTAGTCCAGGCTGGTTCTGAATTCACTACGGATCCCAGGCTGATCTCAAATTAATGGCCATCCTCCTGTCTCAGCCTCCTGAGTGCTGGAATTACAGGCGTGGGCCACCATGCCCAGCTTGTGCAGTGCTGAGGAATCAAATCCTTATTGCTGTTTTTAAACTTTCAGTGATTGCAGAAAGAGAAAGAGAGACGATGAATAAAGCAGCCTTCTCCTGACTGGCACTCAGAGCCTAGAGAAATTTACACTGAACTACGCCTCTCTTAAGGAAATTAGTGAATTTTTTGGAAGGCTCCCTACCGAAGCCTCCAACTAGGACTCTTTCTGGCATAACATTTTGCTATAGCTTGAATCTGGAGTGTCCTCAAGCGGCTTGGTCCTCAGCACGGCACTATGGAGAGATGACAGAGACTCTAAGAGATGAAGCCTGCTGGGAGGCTTTTAGGTCACTGGGGAAATTCCCTTTATGAGAACTGCAGGACAACATTCTTTTTCACTCTTTCGCTTCTGACCATGAGCAGGTGAGCAGGTGAGTACCAACACACATTCTCACCGTGATCTGACACTACCAGCCCAAAGTAAATGGAACATCTGGTAATGGACTGAGAGCACCAAAACTGTGAGCCAAAACAAACCTTTTCTATTTATAAGTTGAATATATTAGCTATTTGTTGTAGAAATGGAAAACTGACCCATAGAGGTTTCTTGGTCAAAGTGATTTTTCAAATGACATCGAATTAATATTCATACCCTAAATTTCTCAGCCCTTCTCCAGAGTCACATGCCTTGACACACCATCAGAAGAACAAGCAGTTATGTCCTACCTGCTTGTAAAGAACATTTCAGCTGGCCTCTCTTGTGTCACACTTTCTCAGGTATGTGTTCATTAATAGGTTTCCCACTCCAAGTAGAAGTTTTATATACCAGGATCTACAAATTGAATCTCCTCTTACAATATTTAAATAAGAAATAGTATTAATTAAATAATCTATTTTTCACAGCTTAGTCCTCCTCATAAACTTTTCTAAACATCTACGCAGATCCCTTTATATTTAATTTGTTCATATGAGAACAAAACATTCCTAGATATCTATTACCTTTCTCCCAGATAGCTAGTTAACTTATTTGTAATATTTTATACATATTGTATCTTGATATCTCTGTGAAAATTAATTTAACATGATATTTCATCTTTCTTTTCCTTTCCACTAAATATTCTTATTTCATGGTCAACTTCTTTTCAGTTATTAGAAGCTTTTACCCTGTGTCCTTGTTTCCAAAATAAACCAACTTCCCTATGTCTTGAGAAATTATATTGGTATTCTACAGGTTTCTGGCCATCCAATTATTTTTACTTCACTCAACACTTGCTTTCTCTGAGCATTTTTTTCCACTCTCATGGCAACAATTAAGTCTGTACATGCAAAGCACTTCCAAATCATTATGTCCATTTTCATTTCCTCAGCTGAGTCTCTGGCTTCTAATTGCAACTACTTACTGAATAATAGCACCCTGGAGACCCCCATGGAACTCAGAACGTAACAAGCCCCAACGAGAGTACTATTTTCTTTATCCTTTCTGATTTGCACACTACATACTTTCATTCTGATCTTACGTTCTTTCCTTCTCTTCCTGTCCTGCTTCGTGTCTCACTTTGCCACCTTATCATTCCCCACACAGGGAAATTGCTTTTTGCTTCTTCTGTGTGCCTTCGATTTTTCTTTCTCCCAATCATGCACTGCCTTCTATGTATTCACACCTGGACCCATCCATGCCTTTATCACCTGAAAGGTCCTCAACAGCAAGGACCATGTTACACTCCTTTACAGCGAAGTCCTGATTAAAGGAGAGTCTCACTGCATGTCTGCTATTTGTTCGTTTGAATTTATATGCGTAATACCTTTCAAATTGGATAATGTAACACTAGGACACAATTATTACTATCCAATTGCAGACCAGGTTATCTTAAGTCCCTAAGTCACAGGTAGGAAGCAAGTAGAGCTATTCCATTAGAACTACACATTCTCCCCAGTTCCTTGTCTTGCTCACGGTGTTTCTCATTCCTGGGGGATGTTTTCATATCAGCTTGTATTGCTTGACCTTTAAAGCAACCCTAAGTTACTTTTATTCCCAAGATTCTACTCTGTATTTTTTTCTCTTGCTGTTCATTTTTAGATAAAAGTTTTATGCGGATTCTGCCTTTATTCTTCTGGCTTATTCCAATGCCTTCCAGAAAATAGGCCTAAAATTCAACAATTAATTCATTTAACTAATTAATAGATCACAAGCTCTCTACTTTGTGTTTTCACAATATTTGTATAAGCTGTTTACGACACTAGTACAACGGCAGCTCTACGGTTCTCTGCCTCTTTTATTTATACAAACAAGTCATCTACAACACGCCTGCTGTGAAAAGAGCTTTATAAAGCCATGTATCTTCCCAAGAACCAGGTGTCCCAGGGAGAGATGCCACAGGCTTCCTCCCAGGCCAGCCTTCTGACTCAAGTTTGCCTTATTAAAATTGTTGCTCCTGACTGGGGATATCTTCAGCTTCACCTGCTGGTATAGTTGGCACAGGCCTCAGCGTGACCTAAGACACAGCTTGTATACAGGTAATTTATTCTAGGAAGTGATTTCAGGAAACACATATCACGGACAAAGTCGGACAAATGGGAAGGATCGGAAATCTGTTCAGGGATTGATACCAGCTGGTCACCTCTTTACATAGCTGGACATCAATTTCTGTGGAATTCTTTGTGAAACTGCTATAGAATGCACTTTAGAAGCATCCACCTCAGGGAAGAAAGTTGGATCCATTTATCACAAACTTTCATTTCTCATTGGTCAAGCACTACTCCAGAGGTATAACTCCTGCCTGCTTCTAAGTGGCGCATGTAGATGCCAGTTAATATCTACAGCATCTCTGCGATGGTGTTTCACAATCCCGTGGCAGAAAGAATGCAAGGAGATGACGGAGCACACTTGTGTGAAGCCGGCTGTCCTGGGAGTTACTGGGATAAAAGCAGCTGAACATGTGTGAGGCGATGTGCACGTATCCAGTGTCGCCTGCCACCGGGCCTAACCTAATGTCCTGACTTCCAAAGAGAGGGCCACACCAGAGGTGCCTTTGAGAACTGGAAGGCAGTAGAGATGTCAGCATGTATATGGGGGTTGCTAGAGTTTCACAGAAGCTGACACCTTAAGGGCCAGCCCACAGACAGGAAGAGTCAGAGGCCCGGAAGGGCTATCACGGACCTGCCAGGAAGGCAGACAGACAGCCAGAAAGCTGAGCCTGTAGACCAACAGGTCTGCTCTCCAGGGCTGCCCAAGTCCTGCTTGGACTTCCGCAGGGTTATAGAATCACTCACTCTTCAGTCTACAAGCAACAAAGCCACAGATTTTTCTCAGCATCGTCATCTTAGCTACATTTAAGAAGGAGGCAGAGTCCTACATGGCCTTTGCCTCCAACTGAGCCTCTTTGGTTGTAAATCTCACCTTCTGCTGACTCCAGGTACCAGCACTTTCCTGCTTTTCCTGACTACCCACCACCCTGGGGGACTCCAGGTAGTGATCCAAAATACAATCTTCCCCAAAGTCTCTTCCTTGTCTTTTTTTAAACCCCTCCCTCCATGTTATTTGAACCCCTGATCAGCCAAAAATTGACCCTCCCCAGTAGGCCCATGCCCATGCCTCAGGAACCTGTGAATGTATTATGTTACGTGGGAAAGGGACTTTGCAGAGTTAATTAATACAACAAATCTTACAATGAGGAGATTGTTCTGAATATCCGAGCAGGCCCAACCTAATCATTTGATTCCTCAAAGGAGAAGTGATTTCTCCACCAGGAATCAGTAAAGAGATATGACAAATTGATGGAAAAGGACGTGAGCCAGAGGCTACAGGAAAAACGTAAAAGCTGGGGGAAAAAAATCTCTGACGACCAACAAGAAGCAGAGACATCAGCCTTACAACCCACATGAAGCGGAGCGGAACTCCTGGGACCCCCCAAGATCTGAATGAACCGCCCAAATAGAGTCTTCCCCAGGACATCTATACGTAACATACATCTTGACTTTAGCTCCAAGAGAATCATTTCAGGTATCTGACCTAAAGAAATTATAAAATACTAAATTGCTAATTTAAGCAGCCCAGCTTGTGTTAATATGTTAAGATAGGAAGAGAAAACTAAATGTTTAAAAAAACAAAAAGTTTCATTTTTTTCCAACCAACTGGTAGATTTTAAGGTGCGGAAAATTGACTTCTGACCCTTCTCAGGGAAAGTTATATTTTTACACAAGGGAGAAACATGAGAAAAATGGACAATTCGGAGACATGGGTACCTGGCCCAGAGGAGGCCTGCTGTCCCCAACCAAAGCCAGCCTATTTATGTTACCAAAAACAAAGTAAAGAGCAAAACTTGAGGTATTAACAATATCTTAGCCAGCCATCTTTCTTGCTTCCTCACCCCTTTATTTCTTTTGGGTCCGCTTCCTTTCTTTCTCTTGAGCCTTGCAGGAGAGCTCTTTGGTGCGAGGCAGGGCCTGCTCCAATACGCACTGTAACAGAAAAGTGAAAACAGGAAGCCACAGAACGGTGAGAAGCCGACTCTTTCACTTCTCTCATGAAAATACTTCCTCTCTAGAGGGGTTGAGGGGAAAAACTATTCTGTGCGGTCCTTTTGGGTCTATCTCTCAAGACGCTTATCAAAGTCCCTCTTTGAGATCAGAAAGGTAAAAGAAGAGATGAATGAAATAATGCATGTGGCTGCATAAGTTAAGCAAGCAGAGTGACACGTGGGCTCCACTTCCGCGTCGCTCATAGAGAGGGCATAAGTATGCCCCATAAATAATGATATTATCTGCTGACATTCAGCCTCTCTACTAAGCCTCACGCGGGTTGGTGAAAATGATTATCTGTCGAATCCCTAAACGGTCCTTCTCCCTCTCAGGTGCCTTTCTTCCTTCAATACACTGCTCATAGCTCTTCCTCAGCCGTATCATCCTCTCTGACATCTCACGTCTACTCATAGACACCAGCTGAGGACTACTCTAGTTGCTATTGTTCATGCATATGTCTTGAAGTCATATACCGTGTTCAGGTTTCCTTGATTTCTCCCCCAATGAGCTGTTCTGGTCTTAACTCAGAATGCCAGCTACATCTGGGTTTCATTTGTACATTTAATCCATGCTACGCCATGACAGTCTTTCTCCTCACCAGTTCAAACTCATAGCTCAAATCTTTCTTCTGATTTTAACCTAGACTTTCCCACCTCATCACCTTGGTCCTTTGGGAAGAATATGGAAACCTGATACGATTCTCTCTTTCCAGAAAGGTGCCCTACATAGACGGGAACATTAGTGGAGGCAGACAACAGGTGCTAGGATTAACAGGCCAAAATTTCTGGTGAAGCAATACATTTACCCAATATCTAAATATTTTCCGCTAAATGCATATACTACAGAGGGACAATAGCAACTTTATAGTATAGAAACCTGATAGACACCAAACTAACCAAGTAACCAAGGTAAATGGCACCAGTTAAGAGATGGGACAACATCATCATTAACTGAGAAAGTAAATGGCGGTCCTACTGTGCTACTTTCTCCCCAAAGTGAACCAACTCAGTATGATCATGAGAAAACATTAGGCAGGCAAAAAATAAGATGTAGTCTATAAAGTAGTTTTATCAAAATTCTTTGAAACTGGCAAGAATAAATGCTAAGAGAAACTAAAGAGTTATCAAAGATTTGAGGAGAGTTAAGAAATAATAATAGGTAAATGCAATGTGATATCCAGGATCAGATCCTGAAACAGAAAACAGAAACCAGTAGAAAAACTTGTGAAAGTCGAGCGAAACTTGTAGCTTAATTAGTATTAATTGCACCAGTGTTCAGTTCCTAGTTTTGATTTCTGAGCTATGGCTATAAGAGAAATTTAGAAGAATGAGTCATAGAAAATCTATGCATTATTTTTGCAATTCTCTGTTAACCTAAACATAGCTCACCCACAAGTTACTTATGTGATCTTAAAAAAGTTAATTAACTTTTTGGGTCTCTATTTCTTATCCACAAAAAGAAAACTTTCAGATTAAGTGATTTCCAAAAACCAAAAGTAGTTTAAAGAGAGAAAGAATATTTGTCAAGGGAAGAAAAGACAAGAAAATTATAACAACTGAATCAGGAAAATGTATTATACAGTATGCTGTGCGCTGAAATTGTGTTTCCCCTCCTCAGAGCCACATGTTGTGATAGTCTTTGGGGATGGGTCTTTGGGAGATACTGTGTTTAGACAAGACCCTGAGGGTAGGGTGCTCATCACAGAATACATACCCTTGTAAGAAGAGACTCCAAAAATTTACTCCCCGTCCACACGTGGGAGCTGAGGACAAGCCCGGTGAGCACTCGTTAAGAGAGGGGTCACCTGCAAGCCCGGAAGACCGGCCACCCTAGGCATCAAGCATGATGGAACTTGGAGTTCAGAGTCCCAGAATCCAGAACTGGGAGAAAATAAATGTGTGTTGCTCAAGTCACCAGCCTGTGATATTTTATTATGAAGGCACACTCTAAGATGGAGCTTTTTGTTCCATATAATATTCATCTTCAAACCAAGCAAAAGCATACAACAGGTAAGTGCAGCTAAACAGTGAATAGAACCAGACACATAATAAGCTCTCAGTAAATGCTATTGTTTGTGAGTGGGCAGAGGAATTTTTCTTAGAAATAGAACAGCTTCATTCTGTACCCAGGACCTCCGGACCCATAATGCAACACGGAGAGTAGGAGTCATCAGTGAGTACATGGCCTTTTAAAAATAAGAGTTAGCATCATACAAGAGACGAGTTTGCCAAGTAGGTCAAGGTCAGCCTGGGCTCCACAGTGCATTCAAGACCAGCCTGGACTACAGAGCAAAACCTTGTCTCAAAGAAAGAGAGAGAGAGAGAGAGAGAGAGAGAGAGAGAGAGAGAGAGAGAGAGGAGGAGGAGGAAGAAGAAGAAGAAGAAGAAGAAGAAGAAGAAGAAGAAGAAGAAGAAGAAGAAGAAGAAGAAAGAGGTGAGTTATGCAAACACACAATTCACAGTCCCACACCTCCCATACTACATAGCTATAGTGGACCAGCCATGAGAGGTTGAGATTACAGTGCTGCCCAACTATCCTCTGCCCAAAACCAGACCTGTCAAATAGATCCTAATAAACTTTCATGGCTTACTGTTGGTGCCAGAGAACTCTGAGTTCCAGCGATTTTGATACAGACTTCGTGGATTGGTAGAGAAGTTGAACTGACAGATCTTGGAATGAAAGTCCTAAAGAGTAATCAAGGCACAACTTGGAAATATATTGAAGACATCTGCTTCTCATAATGTTCTGATTGAAAATAAAATGCTGAATCAAACATTTTTAAAATATTTTCACAAAGTATGAAAAGATATGGTTTTATTAAGAGGCTTAAAGTAGAGGGAGAAAGCCAAGTATGCTGAGACATAACTGTGAACCCAGCAATCTGCGAGACTCGGGCAAGAGGACTCCAAGACCAATCCCAACTCCGGCAATTTAATGATTTAGTGAAGCCCTGGCTCAAAAAGAAAAAAATTAGAAAAAGAAATGGCTCAGTGTGAAGGTCCTAGTTTCAATCTCCAGCACCTCCCCCCCCCCAAAAAAAAGGGAAAGACAGAGACAGAGAGAGAAGGAGAAAGAAAGAGAGTTAAGGTCTTGGAGGAGTAAAATGACAGTCTAGGTTGTTTTGCCCTGAATGTACCCAGAAAAAAAAAATGGCTACCAAACTGATCTAAAATGTTGATGAATTTTTTAGGAAAAGGGGACAGAGTGAAAAGTCAAGTCCTAATCAAGTAAAGAAGAGCACCATACAATAACTGAATATATATACATTCATACAAAAATCCACATATGTACACATACATATAAACCCACATGTATAAGACAATTAACACACACATATATATAAACACGCATTAACATATGTAACACAAATATGTACACATAAGCATACATAAACCCAAACACTCAATTACAGACACACAAACACATACACACACACACACACACACACACACACACACATGTGCACACGCACACAGAAGCCAAGACAGAGCTCTCTCTCTACCCCTGCAGAGTACAACTCCTAAATCTCCCACAAACTGATGAAGAAAATGGAGAATAGGATAGAATGGTAATAAAAAAGAGATTAAATTTTTCTATAAAATGAGTTTTGATAGACCAGTGGAAATTGATCGAATTTGCATGATCACAGTGGTGCCTAAAAGGCCAAGTCTGATGTACTTCCCCCGTACTTAAAAAAGGAACTCAGGTCAACTCTGACTGCAGAATGGGGTTAGAGGCAATAAGGTAACAAAAAAATTAAGAACCACATACAGAGTTCACAGCCCAGGGGACTGGCTCCCTAAAAGACTAGACTAATCCTAGGAAAACAGAGTAATTTCTCTCTCTCCTTGCCTTTTACTCCCCCATAATAAAAAGAAACATTAAAAATGGCACAGCTCAAATGTTATTTAAGAAGTCTCCGAGAAAACCCAAAACTAGAGGGGAGACAAATGAAAACAAGATATTAAAATAAATTTTATACTCTCGACACCTATTGTTGAAACAAATAATAACACAGCCTAGTCTTTCACCAGGTGAACATGACAGCTTACGCCAAACACCTGTTTATCGTTGCTTTTAGCTGGTGAAGACTGTCTGGCTTTCAACAAAATATTATGAGATAAAATAAAACACAAAATATTCAATTTAAAGAAATAAACCAAGCCTCACAACAAAACTTAGATATGGCAGAGATGTTAAAATTTTAGAAGAAGCATTTTAAATGAACAGAATTAATACACTAGAAATTCCAGTGAAAAGAATCAACAACAGTTTAGACATTCAGGAAAGAGATGAAAAGTCTAAGAATCAAAAGAAAGTGCTAGGTTTTCTAAGGACACAGAAATAAAGGATGCACTTGAAAGGTTTCTCAATAGTCTGGATACAGCTAAAGAAAGAATTAGTGAGCTTGAAGAAAATTCAATAGAAACTTTCAAAGTGATATGCAAAGAGAATATAGAAGGGAAAAGACAGAATGTCCAAGAATTTTCAAATAATTATAAATATTGTGGCATACAGGTAGACAAATACCAGAGAGAGAAGAAAGTAATAAGTAGTTGGGGAAAAAAATGACTAAAAATTTCTCAAAATCATCGACAGACAGAAAACCACAAATCCAGGAAGTTCAAGCACCAAATAGGATGAACAACCAAAAACTTATACATAGGCATATCAAAATGCACAAAATAAATAAAAGAAAGAAAAAATGACAGAAAATTCTTTTAAAAAGAAAAGGCAGAAGTAGGATTAAAGAAAAATCTACCATAAAAATAACAAGGACCAGAATTACACCATACTGATCAAACAATACAACAGAACATTAAAGAGAAAGATTTAAAATGTGTTGAAAGAACTCACTAACCTAGAATTTCATAAACAGCAAATACATCCTTCAAAAATGAATGAGAAATATTTTTCAAAATGAGTAAATATTGAGGACATTTGTCACCAGTAGACCTGCCTGCCAGAAACATTGAAGAGATTCTTTAGGAAGAAAGAAAAATAAAGGTTAAAAATTCTCCTTTATATAAAGAAAAGAAGAATGTTAGAGAAGAAATACATGAGAACAAAAGAAAATATTCTATTCCTCCTATTCTTGCTTGACCAGGAAATAAATACTTGTTCAAAATGATACTAGCAAAAATGTATTCAGCGATTACAGTGTATGGATGAGCAAGATAAATACAGGCAACTTTATGAGGAATGGACGAAGAATTGGGAATGCTGTGATGAAGTACTGCTTGTGAAGTAGCATGAATTTAAAAATAATACATGATCTAACGAAGGTAGGTAAAGATCTTAATAAGTTTAGCCTTAGCTAACAAGTATCTTGTAAATTCTAAGGTTCCCAGTGAAAACTACAAAGATTATTCTTAACATCTAAACTTGTAGGATAAAAAAGCACAGTGATAAAAAAAAAAAATTTAACGTGCAATTTAGAAGAATAGAGGAAAAATAAGTATAAAATAATGTAGCATACAAAGACACTAAATCAGATGTTGCATTTAAACTCAAATGATCGAGGAATTGTATTAAGCATAAATTCTCAGAGTGTTTTAGATAAAAAGTTTTCCTCAAGTATAAAGCTGTCATTTAGAAGAAATGTGTCTTAAAATGAGAAAAAGATTTTTTATTGAAAACTCTGAAGAAAGAAAGCTGTTGTAACCATGTTAAATATCAGTGAAAATGGGTTTTTAGATGAAAGTATTAGCTAGAGATCAGGAGGGATATATTACAATGGCAAGAGATAAACCCAACCAGAAAAATGCAACAATTTTACATTTGCTTACATCTAATAACATGGCCTCCAAATATATAAAATATATAGCTGTAAGGAATTGATAAAATAAGAAAAAAATTACTAAAAGAGATAAATGAATATTTATAGATATTTTTAGAAGATATAACAGCTACAGAATATTATTGTTTTCAAAATACATAGAACATTTTTAAAATAATACCTACAGGGATTTGAAAATAGTTACATTGTTATGACTGTGCTAGACAATGTCGCACAGGAGAAGCACCACTTGTTGAGGAAAAATTAGGAATCCTCTATTAACCAATGACTGAGAACTGGCTCATGCCCCAAAGAACTCTCAGTGTGGAAGGAAGGATTGGGTGGGATTTATTAAGGCAAAAACCACAGGAATGGGAAGGATTACAATAGCAAAAGGGAAGGAATAATTAACAGTAGATTTATAGAAGAATAAATTAGTAATGGTAAGAGTCCAGCAGTGATTTCAGTTTTAAGTGATGCCCTGTGTCTGATTCGGGTGGGGGTTATTTCCAAGAGCAGTAAGGGGCCGGGTATCAGCAGACAGTGAGGACCATTATCAGAGCAGAGAGAGAGAGAGAGAGAGAGGGAGAGAGAGAGAGAGAGAGAGAGGGGCAAGGAGAGACAGCCCGGACCTTGGTATAATCTCAGATAACATTTTTGCCACAACCAGGATGGTTTCTGATTCAGTGGCTTTTCTTTCCATCCATCCAGAAAAAGTGTCTACTAAGACGCAAACATGCTTATAGACTGACTGATGGGGTTTTACCTGAATGAAGTCAATTTTTCAATGTTTTCCAGTAGCAAGTCCTCTTAATCAGATGCTCGAGACCCTCTAGGACCTTTGCTCTCAGTTGACCTGGTTACATGTCAGGCATCAGTGGGCTACCTGAGCATCCAAGAGCTGGAGTTTGGTGATATTGTACCATGAAGATGGGAGCTCACAGAGCTTTCATCCACCAAGGTGGGTGTGTGACATGAAGCTGATGGATGAGAAGTCTTCGAAGTTCTTTTGGGAGAATCAGTCTGGAGTCTTCTAGCGTCCACTATCAGAGTTTTACATGGGCTTGTGATACAGCTTGTGTCCAGATGACCTGCTTTTGAGTGGCGACAGCTGCGTCTGGTTTCATGGTCAGAACATGTCATCAGTTAAGAGGGTGATCTCTGTGTGTGGCCAGAGGGAATCAGAGATCAGAGCATTCACCTGTAATATATCCACTACATCTTCATGAACATGGATTGGGGCTTCTGGGCTATTGTTTGGGAACAACGTTGCAGGGTTGAGATTTTGGGTGAGGGAGAAAGTCAAGCAGGTTGGATCAAGGAGGAGGCTCTGGTATTAAGTAATGCAGGCATTTGGCATTCATTTACCAGTGGTGTCTCTACCACATAGGGAGGGCAGTGAGAATTAAGCACTGTCTCAGAGTCAGTTTACCAGCTTCTTTTTACCAAGACGGCAGTAGCAGCTAGGCTCACAGACAGGTTGGCTAGTCAGAGGCTACAGGTCGAATCTTTTGAAAAGATATGTCACTGGCCACTTTCCTCTGCAGAGGCAGAATGGCTTGGGGTTGTCTGGGTGTGTCAGAGCAGGAGTCTCTGTTGGAGCAGACTTTAAAGCTTAGAGGGTTTGTTCCTCCTGATCTGTCCATGTTAAAGGTTGATTTCCTCCTGCAGTGACTGAGCAGAGAGGCTTTGCAATTTTCACTGAATTCAGGAATCTGGAGGTGACAGTATCTGCCTGTCCCTAAGAATTTTTGTACCCGCTTTTTCATGATGGGAGTCAGGATCCAGAGAATGGCTTCCACCAGGGCTGCCAAGAGGGCTCGTTTACCTTGGGTGAGTTCGTACCCCAGGAATGTGACCCTCTCTGTACAGAGTTGTGCCTTATTGTCAGAGACTTGATGTGCCGGGTCTTGTAGCAGCTAGAGCAGGTCTTCTGTGTCCTGTAGGCATTGTGTGTAATTTGGAGCAGACAGCAAGAGGTCATCTCCATATTGGAGGAGAGTTCTGGACAGGTGTTCTGCCCAGAAAACCAAGAAATCCTTCTGCAAGACTTTCCCAAAAAGGGTTGGAGAGTTTTGAATACCTGGGGGAGCCACGTCCAAGTGAATGGTTGGCTTCCTCAAGTAATTGAGCTTTTCTTACCAGGGAACCCTTCTCACTTCGGTAACTTTTTTGTGACATCCCGAACTGCCTGCGACACAAAGGCCAAACTAAAAGCATGAAAGTTTTCTGGGTCCAAGGGGTCAAATGGGTAATACATACAGAATGCATCCTGGACTCACTCCAGGAAAGCTCCCTGTGATTCCTCTGGTCCCTGAATAACATTGGTTGTCTTAGAGAGACTAATGGCTTTTCAGCCCCCGATCCTCCATACCAGACAGTAGGTGATGGCGATAAGTGGTCAAAGAACGAAATCCTGTTTTTGAATTAGGGTTCCAGTCGGTATAGGTAGCAGGGAATATTTCACTCAGACGGAACTGATTTTCTTTGGGTTTCCCAGAACCAAGGCCAGCGTGGCTTTTATTAACTTCTGACAAGATGTGCTCCCTTTCTACAGGGGCAAAAAGGGTAATAAGCAGTTTTTGGTAATTGTCCCAAGTGGGAAAGTGGGTATATGGGATAGGCTCTACCAGGGAAGTAAGAGCTTGTCGTTTATCTGGGAAGATTTGGAGCAGAGGGATAAGAGGAATGGGAAAATTTTTCTTTATGAGTTTTCACCACCAAAAGAAAGATTGGGTTTGAGTCAAAAAGATGATCATAATAGAAAACATTGTTATTCTCTTTGATCTAACACTTCTGCTGCTTTTCGATGAATACTAGACAGCATTCCCACTAGACATATGGAATCAAAACCTTTTAAAAATATCTAAAAATAAAGGCAATAAATGCAACATAACAGACAGTTGCCAAATAATCTCCTTTTAATATATGTAACATACTGTGGTATTTTCTGAGCAAAAATTACTTCTAACCAAACATAACATTTTAAAAATAATTTCCTTTTTCCTAATCCATATAATCACTGGTCTATGTAAGAAAACTGGTCTGGGTGTTCCCGTGGCACAGTAACCTCCTGGCAACTCAGGGATCAAAAGAATCTGTGAAAAACCAACCAACATCAAAATTACGCAATCTAGTTCACACGGTATTCCCAGATGATCTCAGGTGTAGCATGTTCCATAGTTCACCTTAAATCCAAGACAGAAGTTATGAGGCACATACCGGAATGGAGAAGGTAGGTGAATGGAGAAGCACCCATTTTTCAAACTTAAAACTGAGAGAGACTTACTTAATAAAAGTGGAGGAAAAGAGAAAGGACCTCAAGCTAAGATAAGGGAAACTCAGACAGAAAGGCTGAAATGGGGAAGGTTTTTTACACTAATACCAACCATGTACCAGGTAAAGAGGGCCAGGCAAACATACCATGTGAACAGACCAGGTAAACTGACCAGTAAATAGTCCAGGTCCTCTTTCCCTAACACTGTGATGCCCAAACAAGGACGGTTCAGGGTCATGTCTCATCAGATGTTCATTTTTAGAAGCAGAAAACCAGGAAACTAACCAAAGGACTCGGTAGTCAATTTGAATTACGCAAAATTTGGTCCAGAGTTCTCCAGACTAGGCAAAGTCTCATGGGGCCCTGGAATGCCTCAGGTGGCACCTCCTGTGAGCCTTAGCCAGCCCTAGGGAGGCCCAGATCAAAGTCTTCCTGAAGTGGACCTCTCAAATCTTGGTGGAACCTCCAAATGTAACAAATGGAGAGGGACGATATCACACAGGTGAAGTACCACTTGTTGAGGAAATTTAGGAGTCCTTTATTAGCCAGCGACTGAGAATGGACTCATGGCCAAAGAATTCTCAGAGCTGAAGGGAGGATTGGGTGGGGCTTAAAAAGCCAAAACCCATAGGAATGGGAAGAATTACAACAGCAAAAGGGAAGGGGCAAAGAATAATTAGCAGTAGATTTACAGAAGAACAAACTAATACTGGCAAGAATCTAGCAGCGATTTGAATTTTAATTGAGGCCTTGTGTCTGTTTCTGTCGGGTGGGGGGGGGGGATTCCGAATAATAATCTGGGGCCAGGTATCAGCAGAGAGTGAGTCACAGGGTCACTGAGGCAGCTTAGCAGGAAAGGCAACAGGGCAAAGAGGACATCAGGGGAAGTCTAAAATGGTGGAGCTCTCCTTGCTTCGACATTTTGCGACCTAAAGTGACTATAAGAAAGTTCTAAAGAAATAAATTTTACAAAGTATGTTCTCTAACCACAATGTAATTTGGCCAAAAATCAATGAACAAAGAGATAGCTTGGAAAACTTTGTTTTGCAAATTTTTTTTTTAAATCCTATACTTTTAAGTAGGTCAAAGAAAAAAATACAATATAAATGGTTAACTATTTAATTCAAAAATTACAAAACAATATATAGTGTTATGACCTAGGATGAGACTAATGGAATTTGTACGAATTTATAGCTATAGTTGTTTATACTTAAAAAGCAAAAGGATTGGAAATCAATGGCAAAGAAGCATCCTTCAGATGTTTGAATAAAAGTGCCAGAATAAATCAAAATATAATAGAGTGAAAGAATTAATACAAGCAAGAGCTAACATTTAATTTTAAAAATATAAAAGAAGAATGAAAAAGCCTTTGTGTCCTACTTTGGAATGTTATCTAAGACATATTGTCAAGAAATAATTAGAAATAGTGCTGTGGTCTGCTATCATTTGTATAAAAAACTTACATGCCTGGAAGGACAAAAAGAAAAGATGGAGACATAGGCAGAGAGAGGCAGGGACAGGAGAGAGACAGAAAATAGAAGTGACTTGGCATGCAATGTCTCTGGAAATGTACAATACTCAAGGTTGAGCCCAGCCTGGGTAATTAACAACTTTAGCAAGACCCTTTCTCAAAATCAAAGCTAACTGGGGATGGAGCTCAGTGCAAGCACACTGGGCTCACCTCAACAAAACAAGAGAAAGAATTTCCGCTGCTATATCCTTATAATTTACTGAATCTTTAACAAAATAAATACCATGGTTTTTTTAGCAAATTAATTTTTTTAATTAAATAAATAATTAGGAAAAAAAGATCAGGTGAGATTCTTAAACAAAAAGTGCAGCGGAATGCACATTCATAATGGCTTCAATGGAACAGAGAGAAATAATCTTTTTCTATCCACTTTCTGGCCTGAAGTCACCACAGTCACCACGCTGGGGATGAAGATGATGATGGTGGAGGTGGCGAGGATGGCAGGTAGGGTGGTACTGGTAGTGGGTGTGGCGTAGTTGGTGTTGGAGATGATGGTAGCAGCTTGGCAGTGATTATGATGGGAAGTCCTTGGAACTGCTCTAGCAGTCCTCTCGATCCAAGACCTTTCTATGCATCAAAGAACTCTTACTTCTTAATATGAGAACATAGCAAGAATACATACACTACACTACTCTATTTAGGGTCTCCATGATTTTCCCCTTCTTTTCTTTGCATTCTGTTTTTTAGGCTTTTAGGCATTTTTTTGGGTTAAAGAAAAACACTTGAGCTAATCTCTTACAATTCTTAAATGTACAGTAGCTAATTGTCACCTGTAAGTACAGTGTCGCTCAGTCCGTTTGCAAAGCTGTTCAGCTCAAACAACACACATTATATGTTTATTCACTGACTTGGGTCATTGAATTGCCCAGGCTAAGCTGAAATTTGCAATCCGACTACCTCAGCCTCCCAGTGTGCTGGGGCTATAGGCCTTTGCTACTGGACCAGACTGCATTTTTAAAATTTTGAGGAAACTCCACACTGTTTTCATGGTGGTTGCCCTGATCCACAGTGCCATCAACAGCGTACGAGGGTTCCAACATCCCCACATTCTTATCTACTTTTGCCGCCCCCCCTCCAAGTAATAACCATTTTAATATGTTTGAGGTTGTATCTCATTGTGATTTTGATTAGTACTTCCCTAATGAGAAAGGTAATGTTAAGCATCTTGTCCTATACTTGTTAGCTACTTACGTGTCTTCCTTGGGGGAATGTTTACTCAAATTCTTTGGCCATTTTCACTACGAGTTGTAGGAATCTCTTCTGTAATTTAGAGAGTCACTTATCAAACACAGAGTCTAAAAGTATTTTCTAATACTCCCAAGATTGACCCTTCAGCCTGTTGCTTCTTTGGTGTGACTGTCGAAGAGATTATGTCAACTTGAAGGAATCAGGAGCCACACCTGGATTTGAGTTTGGGACCCACGCCTAAATGAGGAATTGAGAACCAGCCTGGATTAGAGTGGGAGTGATTTGTGGGCTGGCCAGTGAGGAAAGAGCACCCACCCAGGTGTGGGAGGCCCAGCTGCAACTCCAACAGTATCAAAGAAAGGAAGAAGGAAGATTGTTACAGCTACTCCCTCTGGGAAAGCTCTCGCCTTCTCAATTGTCTACAGACACCAACTTGCGAAACGCCACAGATCTTCATCACAGATTAATTCCAGTCTCGACTTATGCCTGTCTGCCTATCGCTGCTCTTTAGTCACCAATCTTCAGGCTCCAGTCTTGGCCATTGTTCCTCAAACAACCAAGATCTGCAGCAGACTCTCACCTCACTGGCTGTCCTGCAGTTCTGGATGGGAGATCTACTTCACAACTGAGAAGCCATCTTGGACCATCTCTATCCTTAGATTTGTAAGCCTTCCTAATAGATACTTTTTGTTATAAAATCTGTAAATTCTGCCTTCTGAAAGAACCCAAACTAATACACCGGACTGTGAAGCTACCTTTGTGTTCTCTCTCTCTTGACCCACAAAATTAGTCTTCTCATTAATTCCTAGCTGGGGCTGTATTGACTGTTTGACTATAAAAGGGTTAAAACAATTTATCACCAGCCCTTACGTCCATGCTCTGAGGTATGCTTGCCTGCTCCTGGCCGAATCAAAACAGGCCACTTATTTTGAGGTGGAGGGGGAGGATTTATTTAAAGCTAGTTTCAAGGAGTTGGAAGGGCTCATATGCCTCAATCACCATCTTACTTGTACAAGAGTTTCAGGGTCTTTTATAACAAAGAAGAGTGAGGAAAGGGGACCCAAAGAGGTAACAGACATGTTCAGTCTTGTTCTATCCCTTCTCAGTGTAGATTTCTCCCTTCCTTACCTAAAATTTAACTTTAACTTTGTGAGTTTTTGTATAGCAATGCTGGGCATTGAACCCAGGACCTTTGTACTGGACTGCTCTCCCAGCCTTTTTTTTTTTTTTTTTTTTTTTTTTTTTTTTTTTTTTTTTTTTTTTTTTTTTTTTTTTTTTTTTTTTTTTTTTTTTTTTTTTTTTTTGAGTCAGTCTCACTAAGTTGCCTATGGTAAGTTCAAACATGCAATCTTCCTGTCTCAGCCTTCCAAAATGCAAAATGCTAGGATTAAGCACTGCCACCATATCTGTCCTGACTTTGATTTCTTGTTGGCCATATTCACATATTCTGTCCATTCATCTGAGCTAAAGACAGATGGCCATTTATTCCCTGGGTCTGAGGAAGCTTGGAGAAGCCACTTCTCTCTAAAGGAAATATATCTAACTTTTAAAGTTCTCTTTTGTCATGCTAGTTACAAACTGATCACCTGGAAGTTGTCCATGTAGCATGAAAGATTGAGAAGGTGTGAGATATTAGATTCTGTGGACTAATGCTATCTGGGGTCTAGAATCCCAGAGAAGTTACCAGAATGGCTGTTGGGTCTATTAGAGAAACATCTGCTATGCTTTGGCAAAAGGTCGATAGAAACCAGCAAACGGTCTTCAGAAGTACAGGCAAATCTCTGCTGACTCTTGAAGTGAGGACGTGATGACCAAAGTATCACAGAGGGAACTAGTGAATAAATTCCAGGGAAAAGGCAAAACCCTGGCCCGGGTTTTGCTGCAATTCCTTCTCCCTCTCAGTGGTCTACTGGCTCCGGGTCAGAGGCAAGATGACTGAATTTGCATCCCCAGAGAAGAGATTCCCTCCTAAGGAGAAGCATTATCCCAGCATTGCAGCCAGCAGCTTCAATTTCCCTCTACCCACGCTCCTTAGTGGTTCAAGCAGAGGGAGCTGATTGCTCAAGGTTTAAAAATGGTGGATGAAAAGCAGCATCCTTAGAATAACACGTTATCCACATTCAATCAGTTGCTTCTTGCTCTGCACTTCCCACAATCTCCATTCAGGCACTAGCACAGGGGCATCTTGATTGTTTCACTCTGCCTTAACTCGCTTTATTTAAAAGGAAATGCAGAGATTGCATTTTGAAGGATGGTGTCAAGGGAAGAAATTCAACCCTAAGCACTGAGCAGACAACTGGGAGAAAAATACTACAGAAAAAAAGACAAGAGCAGAAGAAAGAGAGGTAGGACAGGACAGAAAGTTCGTGTCCCAAAAGTCTGGAGATCACTGCTGTAGAAAATGACTTTTTGCCCCTTGCTAATCTGTAGGGACACCCTGTGAAAAGGGGAAAAAAAAATTGAAGAGTCTTGTCTGCGCAGGACCAAGTTCTCTCTAAAGTACTGGTAAGCGACAGTTCCTGCTTCTGGAAGATTTTTTATCACGACTAATAATAACATTATTGTTATTCCAACTTATTCCAGGTCCTTTCTTTAACATCACAAAACTCTCTGAAAGTGACTTGTGTCTACTTAGATCCCTTTTGTACCCTTTCCGTTTTCTTTGCATTATAATGCACAGGCTAACAATCTTATAATTTACCCCAATTGAACTGTACTGTCTCCCCTCTCCAAAAAAACAGGTGACTGTGATTACTGAGTAGGTCTGGGCGCTTTTTGCTTCATCTTCCCTGTAACGAGACAGCCCTGTTTCATTCTTATGATAACTGGAATATTTGAACAATCATTGTCCTAGAGAGAAGCTGATCTTGGAGCAATTGTGCCTTGTACCACTCCGTACCCTTTGGGAGCAAGATCATTTTTAAAATAATGACTTCCCCGGCAGTTTATTACCAGCCCGGAGTCATTTTCACACCTCAGAAGTGAAGGCCTAATGAGCAGAGAAATTAAAGAGAAAGACTCTGCTCGTGTCTTCTTAAATGGCAGCGTTTGGGGCTGCTGGGTAGAAGATGCACTTCCGAGGAGAAACGGCATCGTGTTCATCTTACCCTCCAAGTGACCCGGAAGTGATGAACCAGGTAGTGTCCTCCACGCTGTTGCACAACGCCACCACCTTCTTTTCCATGCTGGAGGAGATGTTTGACTGGAAGATCAGGCAGCAAAGAAAAGTTTTGTTAGCAGAAGGGTTCATCTAGCCATACTGAAAACTCAGTAATTGCTTCATAAAATCTTCCACGTTGAATTGTGGCCACACACACACACAGACCTGTACCACCACAGCTTCTCCCATTCAACTATGCAAATTCTTAGAAACATGCTCAAATGCCACTTGTTTGTGGAATCTCTTTGTCTTAGTTACATTCTCATTGCTGTGACTCAATACCCAGCGACTCAATACCTGGCATCTAAAACTTAGGGAGAAAAGGTTTATTGTAGCTTATAGTTTCAGAAGGTCTCAGTCCATTCACAAGTGGGCAGGTAGAAAATGATGGAAGCACATGGCAGGGCCAGAGCCAGAGCCAGAGCGCCAGTGGCAGAGATCCCCACAACATGGTGGTACAGAGAGAGACTGGGAGGAAGGGTGGAACCAGCACATACCTCTTCAGGTCAAGCCCAAGTATCCATCACTTCCCAACCCTACACAGAATTGTGAGCGTCACCTAGCGGCAACAGTGGCACATTGTTCAAGATGACGGATCTCTACATTTTTGCGCATACCCGATCAGGTGACCAGACAGAGGCAGGAAGGAGGGATGAGGGATTAGGATGTGACGTTGTGATAAACGTGGCCCTGAGCCAATGTCTTAGACCTTCACGGGAAGACTGTGAATCCCGCCAATGGAAAACGGCGGGGGGAGGGCCTTGTGAGCTAGGAAGTAGGTCCCTCTGACCAGCTTGGTGGTCTCCTTCTCCACTTGCACGTGGGAGGGACACCCTTTTGCAAAAGGAAATTAAAGCCTCATACCCTGTCGTCCATGCCTCCCAAGTCCATCCTTTGTTTGGACAGGAAGATTTCTATGAGCCGTTTCTAACAGTATGCAGAAGAACATGAGGCTTGGTGGGGGGTGGGGGGGGAGACACTCTAGATCCAAACCACCGCATTCTTCCTCACTCCCTCAGTTGTTCACTCATCAGTATTCTTTGGCTCTTTGATTCTTATGTGTATTATTTGCGAATATTACTGCAATTGCAGGGGTCCTAACAGTCTATGTGTCTGTCTTCCCAGTAGGCCTTGAGACCCATAAGAAGAATGTTCATGTTTATGTCCCCAACACCCATTTCTAAAGCTCAGCAAATAGTTAGTGAGTAAATCAGTGATTGAATGACTACTATGATTGCTTTTAAATGAATGGTAACATTGGAAGCTATATCTTTACTTCAAAACAGCAACAATAACCAAGAGGTAGCTATAAGTATTGGCTGCATTCTGCACATGGCTAGGCTCAAGAAAAGAGACTCAAAGTCCATGCTCAGACTCCTGAAAAAAAAAAAAACTTACAGTATTCCTACTACAATATAGGTTCTCTGGAAAAATGCTTAAAACCTACCACCTGGCCTGGAAGAATCAAAGATCTTATATCTACATGGTTGTTTTCCCTCAAAACTCCTGTAAAGTTTGGAAACTTGTTTCTAGCTAAAATAAATAAATAAATAAATAGCTAATAAGATATAATCAAATTGCCCAAAGTAAGCAAGTCACACAAATAAAGTAGTAGAGATCAGTTTCTACCAGTAACTGCTAAAGCCAGCATCTTTTCTTGGGTGCACTTGATGTTATTATTAATAACTTCCATTTCTTTCTATTATTTAGAGTGCTATATTTTGATTTTTAAGGCTTTTGTTCCTTTCTTCTTTGTGATAGGAAAAATTGCAGTGGAAGCAAATTAAGAGAAAGTGATTGTCAAGGGAAGGGAAAGTGGGTCAGGAGAGAAAGTAGAGGACCATGAGAGTCCCAATCAGTGAGAGCCTTGGGGAGGCTGACATGATTTCAGGATGACCAGTGCCCAATGCTGTTCACAGTCACAGGAAGCCTTTTTTTAAAAAACCCATCCCAGGTTCCACATGGTATTTGTTGAGTGGAACTTAACTGTCATCAGAGGTAAGAGATTCACTTCTTCACCGCAGTAGATATGAGAGATGAGGCAATTTGCTTTAGAAAAGCCAATGGAATTAAGCTGGTGTTTACTGCTTCATAAAGGCGGAGTGGACAAATTACCCAGGTAGGCCATATTGGGTAGAATTGTTAGTTAAATCTGACAACCAGGCCTGTAATTTACACTGCACTTGGAAAGCTAATCTGGGAGGCTCAGAGCTCTCAATTGTGCATTACGAAGCTTCTTTTGTACTTCTGCCTCATTCTGTGCTGGGAATCACTTAGCCATTGACTTTAACTACTAATACAGTTCCATCAAATACCATGTATAAATCAAAATTACTGGATCATTCAAAATCTGTCCTCAGAGTTGTTTATATGTATTTTTTCCACCATTACTTTACTATAGTTACAAGAGAAGGTGCTAAATTATGATGTATTGTGCGTGCCTTGTTGCTATCTTACTGGAGCCTCTTGCAAATAAGATGTAATCCATGACAAATTATTTTTCTAGTTATACAAAACATAAATAATGATAATAAAAAGCGAATCAAACTGATGAAGGATGGAGAAGAGAAAGGGGAGAGATGTTTCAAATAAAGAGCTCTGCTCTTGGTCGTAGCTGTCCAAACCAAGTCAAGAAATGGAGAGATTTGGTAACTAACTTCTCCACACAGGGGCCTAAATTTCTTTTTGTCTAGTTTAACCTTGTTTAGAATGACAAGAGACTCACTGATAACCTACATAACCTCTTATTTGAAGCTGGATCGACTCACTCTTGGCCTCATTTACGTAGAATCTTCAAACATCATTTGTAAAATGAGTCATCCCAAAGAAATATTTGGTGTGTGCAAATCATTATGGGTCATAAAATTAACAGAGGAAGGCGTTCGCCTTGGTGATTTTAGGTTCTCTGACACCTGTCCTATGTCCATGAGCCTCGGGCAGTAAAAATCACTGGAATACTCACTCCGAGTAAAGCTGCCATCACATCTGAATCTTTAGTCAACAGCTTTTTAAATTTTGCGTAGATAAATAAATTAGCATTAGATTTATTCATATCAAGTAAGAAATATTAGGGTAGGAATAAATTGCTAGTGCCCCGACATTGTCTGTTTGCCTTTTCCCTACTTTTACTTCTAAAATACCCAATAGCTATGCCTGGACAATTGTAAAATCCACCTGTAAATGTTAACAATGCCATGTTAATTGATGACTTTGCTTCTAACCCGTACGGAAACCATTTGTTTCTCTCCATATGCCATTTTGCAGATCATTGTGATATTAAAAGACATAAAAAGAAGCAACAAATCAAAAATCTCGTCTCAAGCCATCACAGTCATTAATCTTACATTAACATACCAAAACAAAAAATTCGAGATTGAGCATTTATCAAATCATCTTTTGCCTTGATTTGTGTTACAATACCAACATAAAGCTGATGGATGGGACACTAACTACTTCTTGAATAATCACATCAGCGGGAGCATTAGAATTTTATTATAATAACAAGATACGCTCTTTCAGCTTCCTTCACTCAGGAATATTTTTTAAGAAGTCTTGGAAACCTTTATGATTGTTGTAAATTTGGATTGCCACAGCTATATCCACCTAGGCCTTAATAAGCAGCCAGTATCACAAGATGTTAGCTCTCCAGGGCCCCGATTCAAACCAGCAAAGCAGTTTAGAAATCTAAAGAGAGAGAAGAGTCTTTGCAATTAAGAGTCTTCTGCTCATTTATAGAATCAAATTTTCCAGGAACACAGCTAAGTATAAACCACGTTTCATGAACATTTTAACATAATATAACGAACGCGAGTGGTTCAATGAAGGAGATAGCGGAGCAATTTGTACCAGCAGATGGCTCACCCTGGGATCAGAGTAATTATCTTCTTACTCTCTACACAGGGGTAGCCAAAGATTCAACAGTTGACTGTTCAAACAACTTAGCGACACAAGTGCACTTCTGAAATATTAAAACAAGCAGGGTTTTGTATCCTTCCTTCCATAGAACTCACTCCTAAAGAGCACTGAGAAGAGTAAGTGATGATTTCTGAGCTATGTATGTATGCTCAGGTGTTGAGGCAGCTCAGGGAACAGCAGCAGGTGCCCGCTCTTCTCCAACGAGCCTCCCTGAAGCACTGGAGTCCCTATTCTTTCAATTCTTGCCTGGAAATATAACTCATCTTGTCTCTTCTTCCTCCTTGCTCTATCATCTTGGATTTATGGACAGATTAATTAAATCAAATTTAAAAAAATAAGCTGGACGTGGTGGTAAGACAGGTCAGTGACGAAAAACTAAGGGAGGTAGAGATAGATAGAGAATGTTGAAGGCTGCCTGAGTGGTGAGAGCCTCATCAGACCTGAATGGAAACCAGGCTCAGCTCCCTCCATCTCCAGGGACAAAACAGGGGGCAGGTTACATAGTGTGGAAATGAGGTTGAGCCATGACCTGCACATGCAGGGGATTGCACCTAGGATCTTCTGCACGATAAACATAAACCGTGCCGCTAAACTGTAACTCCAACCCTACCCTAAAACTATGAGCCTCATCTTCAACAGTTGTTATTTTGTTTTGTTCTGTTTTGGTTTTTGATTCAATGACTCCCAGAGCCTATAAATCACTGCCTGATGTGAACTCCTGCCGTGGCATGAGCGCATCAGCTTCACTTGCCGCATGGTCGGCTGTCCATGGTGCTTGGGGGGGAAGGCACCTAGCAAAGGTAGAGTCTGGCCTGAGCACCCCGTGAATCTGGCAGCCTGAGTTAATTTTATCACCTCAGGTAGGACAGGCTCCTAAGCAGTGCCTTACTCTCTGATGTCTACTTCAAGATCAATTTCAGAATCTCTGGCCCCTCTAGATCCATTCTTGTCCCATGCAGAAAACCAAGAGAAAATAAAACAGAAATTAAGAATAACTTTTTTAAAAATAGACACCAAATACACAACACTGTGCTGATCCCTTTGGGGATATTGAATTGAATCCTCATTACACTCTTTGAAATAGGTCTTACTCCCATTTCCATGTACAAAAACATATTATTTACTTAATCCTTCGGAATCCAAACTAAAAGCTTGACTACTCCTGTGATATGTTCATTTTTATCTCTTGGCTACTATTAGACCATACAGAAAGGGATATTTGTGTCTTTTCATGGATAGTTTTTATTTGTGTTACACTAAGACCAAAATCAACTGGACAAAATCTATATACTGAGAACCAGGGGTACAGCAGTGAATGGGGTTGGGGTGAGATGGAAGGAGATGAGGAAGGAATAAATTGAGCATTTTGGCTAAAGAGGAAGCTTTCTGACCCTATCTTCTGTAATGATAATTACAATAAAAAAACTCAGCAACAACAAAGACACATTTGTAGGAGAGGACTTGCTATGCCTTTGTTCTAAGGGCTCAATGTATATCATTTGACAAATTAACTCATTCACAAGAATTAGAGAAGCAATCTTGTACAATTATTACTGCTATGTTCTTTTATCTGGATATTCACAGCTGTGAATAATTTACCATGCAATCAAATGCCAGTAATTTAATTTTTTAGAACAAACATTTAATAGTAATAGATACAGAGAATATATTTCAAATAATCTTACATTTGAATTCTATGGGTTTTTTTTTACCACTCCAGGAAAATAATCTTATTTTTTTCTATGAGATAGAGGTATATATGAGTCACTTTCTAAAACAAGACCAAAACTCTTGAATTTTGACCTGCCTTGTTTTGTATTCTTAAATTGCAGTATTTGAAGATATTTTTGTACCTATTCTAAAAGGGCTCAGGTGGCCCTGGTATGAGATGAGGTAATGTCATCTTATTAAATGATTTCAAAAGCACCAAGCATTAGGATTTCTTGCCAACTCACTAACCCTATTCCTCATAGTAATATTGGTAAAAAGTACAACACATGCAGAACAGCTGGCCCATGAGCTCCAACGTCTCAGCTACTTCTTGGCACCATTGTCAGTGCTTTTGCCGAATCCCAACTCTAATTGGCTAGCTCTTACAACTCTGGGGTTCCAGGTCTTTAATTCACTACTTGGTTACCAATTTTAAATTTTAATTTCACACAATGGGTGGTGAATAGTTAGGCACTTACAGTTTAGTATTGCTTCGTTTTCCATGAGCATAACTTGTAGACTACAGAACTTTTTCCTAATTAGTTATCCTGAAAAGTATTCTTTCTTCCCTAAGTTTTATCCAGCAGTCTAGTTTTTTATGGTTGAGTTATAAAACCTTTGAAATAAGATTTTATAATAGGAAACAACAAATTGTATCCACAGTTTAGCTATCTGCCTTTAAGAAAAACAAGTTTCTTTTCCATTACAAGCTCTGACATTTTCTTCCCACGATGTGAGGTCAATGGGAAGACAGAGAGGGAGACACACAAACAGAAGCCAAGAGACAAAGAGGCAATAAGTCAGAAGCTCTTAGTAAATTATCATTATAAAAATAGTAATAAATGAAGGACTTGTATCTTAAAAATCAGAGCTAAATCAAGCAGCTGCTCTTAAATATGCTCCTTTAATATTTACTACTACCTTTTCTAATGGCTCTTGCACATCTGAAGTCAAAGAAGTCTTTTTAGCATCATGGACAGAGACACACCGTGTCCACCCCTCCTGTGTAGGCAGCAAACTCTTCACTGCATACGGTAGCGTGGAATATTAAGAGTTCCGAATGACAATTACACGCATTCATCTTCATTTGGGGGGCCATCTGGTTCATTCCTGCTGCTGTGATTTCAAAGCTCAATGAAGATCGATATGGCTCAGGATGCTCAAAGCCTTCAGAAAGGCCAAGGACAAATGCGCTGTCCAATAAACAAAATGCTTTTAAAAATCATGATTCACCAGGCTTGATAATCATTATGTTATGCTTAATTCAATAATTTTTTGTTTTAGGAGCACAGTCACAGGATCCATCAATATTAAGTTTCCACCTGGTTCCCTCAGGGAGAAAGGTACAGCTCAAGTCAGCATCTTCAGGTCCTATTTTCTCATTGGATCCGTTTCCTTTGTATAAACTGTATTGAGAGCTGTGGAGAGCTGGCTTAGAAGTTTCATGCTGTAAACTATAAATGGAAATAAAGGGAAAGGAGCTGAAATGTGCCAAGCATGCAAGTTAGAAGATAAAATATAGACTCTCAGGTATGAAAGAACTTAGCTTGGATAGAGTGTTCCTGAGGAATGTTATATTGAATGATGGAGAGAAAGATATAAATGTGGATATGAATATATAGAGAAAATTATTATCTTTATGTCAAACAGAAAAGCTTAATGGATGCTAGGATGGGCCAAGGAAACACTGAAATATACACTTTTGCCTTATGATGTTATCTCTACCTGTCTATAAAATTTTGTCTCTACTCATCTCCTAATTTGGAGAAATGGATCACAATTTTATGCCCTTTGGGTAGAGGTAAGGGAAAATGTGACTTTAAGATATTTATTCAAAAGCCACTATTACTTGTCATAAAGCTGAGAATTTTTTCTCCAAAATCAAAGAACATTTATTCAAATGTTCCCGATTCCACCAAGTAAAGCAATTCATCTGCTTGGCTCACTGCTGAATCACCTCCATATAAGGGTGTATCTGCTAGATATTCAATATATGTTGTTAAATAAATGAACATTTCTATCTTGGAGCCAAGCAAGTTGTAGAGGTTTCTTATTACTATTACCTGAATATAGTCTACAGAGAGGGGGATGAGTACATAGTTTGAACCTTGCCAAATGCTCAGTTAATATCTTTTCAATAAAAATTAAAATCTAGACTGAATTCTCTGCAAAGATCAGCCACTCCAAAGAATCCTCAGTTCACTGCTTTTCCTTCCTTGAAGATATCTCACTTCTAGAATGGCTCGGGCTTTTGTCACTTCCTTTTCTAAGCAATAATAATAGCCAGCATTTATTGTTAAGCACTAAGTTAACTGCTTTGATTGTATTACCATGTTGTATTTTTGTGATGACAACTATTATTATCCCCATTTGACCACTGAAAAAACTGAGGCTGCCCCAGGCCACACAGCTCATGAAGAGTAAAGCAGGCCTGAGTCAGCTCTGAACAAGGATTATGGAATCAGAGTCTAACCTAAAAGAAAAAAAAGTGAAAGCTCTGGTGAACGTCAAGGTTGTTGAGGTTATAAAGCAGTCGCCTTTAGATCTGTCCACTTTCCAAGCTTGTATGTTCTCGGAGCACTTTTAAACACAGAGAGCACTTTTATTTCAGCCAGCTGGACTTATTCTGATGGCCTTATTAAATCAAAAGAGGAGCGCTGCCCTGTATGGCTTCTCGGTTAACTGGCATTCATTTGTTCTTTGCGTCGTTCTTGGCATTTTAGCACCATGGACAGAGACACACACGGCGTCTTGGTTTTATTTATTCAAACACATGAATCTCATATGCCAGTTGTCACCTGTGTTTGGAGCTACGATTTCCATTGAGGAAAAAAAATAAATGAATCTTTAACGTCTCTGAAATAAGATCATTATTTATAAAGTTATGTTGTTGCATAACTGTTGCAGACAGATTTGTTTGCAATGTATTTGGAAACTTACATATGCATTTTCTTCCTGCCTTTGATCCTTCTTCTCCTAAAACACAGGCACTTATTCCTCACTTACCTTAAGATTCCAATTCTGCCTCGGAGATACTGCCCAGATAATCTGAGTCATTTGTCCTTTTCTCAATAAAGCATAAAAGATGGATAGCGTTAGCCCTTTCCTGCAGCTCTTATAAATCTAATCAATGGCTTCATTCATATTGGCTTCTTGGAATTGTCTGCATTGCTGTAGTTGGTTTTTGTTACAGATAAGAAGAAGAAATGCTTGCCCACTTTAATATTGATGAGAGTGACATGGCTACTCTAATAGTTCCACAACTATACAAATTTATTCTTTGTGATCAACAAGAAAAGAGTGCCATTTTCTAAGTGAAAGACCATAAGGTCAAAGTCAAAAAAAAGCACAGTGCTAGGTCATTTGGTGTCTAAGGCACGCTGGGCCAGGCATTTCTTGGGGGATCCTCAGGGCAAGATATGAGCTCCTAGAAACTCCTACAGCACCCTGGGAGGCAACTATTTCCTCCAGAAAGCCAATCATATGAGGAGATTAGGCAAACTTTCTGAATTTGCCCAATTTCTTTGTTGAAAAACAGGCGAGCAGCTTCATCAGAATGAACTTCTCATGAATAAGCACGTTCCTAAAATTAGGAGACACAATATGTTTCAACAGAAGAAAGAAATCACAAGAACCAGACTCTGAGCAAGAAATATTTTATTTGCTCTATCCTAAATCTCACTTGTTTTATATTTTGTTTCAGTGTATGTTTTGTAAAACTAATTTTTTTTCTCCACTGTTTCCATCAGGACTCTGCAGATGACTTTTTTTTAATCCCACAAGATTGAGTTAAGTGGTTTTAGACCTGAAGGCTTTTGCTTTGTTTGTTTGTTTATTTGTTTTGAAGAAGGCAATTGAGAAAAGAATAAAGGAGAAAATATTCCTGCTCTGATTGGTCTTCAGTTATACGGAGATAATTGCAGGTGAGATCATGCTAGAAAATGTAATCTTGCCATGAATTTACTAGAACTCACTGTTAATACAGTTACTTTGCTGACATCATTAATTACAATCTCTGAGATTTTCAAAGCCCTCAAAATTTCGGGGGGTTGATTATATTTAAAAATAAATAGAATAAGCCTTGCTAGGGCCTACCTGGCTCACCACAAGCGAGGCCAATATCCTCATGTTGCACAGAATTAGCGAGTCATGTAAAACCTTGGCAGTGGCCCACTGCGCTCATATTGGCCACTTGGTTTCTCACTGACAGCAGCAGGGCAGGACCAGCTGTTCCCAGTAGCTGCTCAATGAAGAGTTGCCTGAGCCGAGATGCCTTTCAGCTGATGGTGGTCTCCAGGACGACCGAAGACAATCACCATTTCTGGAGATGCAGGCCAGCTCCAAGGGAAAAGAAGCAAGGCAACCACTCTCATCCTGCCTCTACCTCTCCTGGAAGAAAAAGTAGCCTGCAAACCTGTTCGTTCCCGGGCTGCCCTCCCAAGGGCCTCACCTTCATCATGAGCTGGACTAGAGGAGGTTCTATCCCCCATTCCTTCTGCTCCAAGTGAATTATCATTATAATAGCTATCTAGGCTGCCCATCAAAGATCCCAGAACTGGGGAAAACAGCAAAGTGGAGGGAGTTAGAAAGGGGGTCGGGGTGTGTGTGTGTGGGGGGGGGGGGCATTTACATACAGAGACAAGCACGGACACTCATTAAGAGCACAGGCCTTCACTTCAAAAAGACATGAACTCAGTGTAGGTCTCCTGCCTGTTAAATATGTACAGTGTGTGCTTATTTGATGATGAAAATCAGAGGATGGCTATTTGAATGGAAATGAATTTTAATAAGCGTTTGAGGCAGAAGAAGCAGCAGCCCTCCACTCTCCCCTCTATCACCAGCACCTTCCTGACCAGCATTACCGTGGAGGGAAGAATGCGGCCTGCTAATCACCCAGCAAGGAATGCTCTCTCTCCTCCTCAGTCTTTGTGGGTGTTCATTAACCTTGTGGGCTCCTTAGAGGCAGAGCACAGCTGGCCCAGGAAATTTCCATATCTCTTCAGAAAATCAGGATGAGGAGACAGCGTTAAGAAAAAAGGAGAAAAAAAAGTGGGAGAAAGCCCCCGTAGGAATAGAAGCCAGAAACTTGTACTGCACCAGTTTGAAATTTGCAACAGTTTGCATTTGTTTTCAGCTCTCATAAAATTAATATGGTTATTTAGTGCTCGCTCTGCATACAGAGACAGAGACAAAAGAATCCTTCTCATAACGAAAATCCTAAACTCACTTTCAGTCTGAAATGAAAACTAAAACAAACAGCGTTGGATTCTTTATCTCATATTGCCATTTATACACAACCAAAGCTCGTAAACATCCTGGTGACCTTAAGGGATCTTGCAATCTATCCTTTTAATCCAAACAAACCCCCTTAAAACTGTCCCAGTAATGACAACAAAATAATTCTAAAAGAAGTTTGGCTTAAAAATGGTGAGGCATGCACTTGGGAAACAACAGAACATGTAGTAAACGTCTTTTCTGAGGCTCTACTCTGATGCGTGTGGTTATTTTTTTTCCATGTGCAAAAGTGCTAATTTTGTAAGGTCATTGACCTCAAGTTAGCCCAAACTCATTAAGCCTGACCTTACAGGCCCTACCATCTCAGTCAAACCTTTGGGCAAAAATCCTGTGATAGAAATTGTATCCCACTTCCATCTCTAATGGGCCACTAAAGTCTGTAAGCATATTCTGGTTTATTTTATACTAAACCAGATAATTTTTTTAGGATAGAAAGAAGCAAGAATTCTCATCGCCTAGGAATGGGATATCTAATGTCTTTAATATCAAGAAATGAATATTGTCACCAGCAAGACCTATGACCTCTCCTTAACTTACATGTCACGGTGTTAGAGATAATGTCCCCAACCCTGCTCCCAGCCAAAGCATCGGAGAGACAAGGGATAGAAGATGTTTGTTAGAAACGGCACGTAGCAATCTTCCTGTCCAAACAAAGGATGGACTTGGGAGGCATGGACGACAGGGTATGAGGCTTTAATTTCCTTTTGCAAAAGGGTGTCCTTCCCACGTGCAAGTGGAGAAAGTGACCGCCACGCATGGTGGGGGGGGACCTATTTCCTAACTCTCAAGGCCCTCCCCCCGCCGTTTCTCATTGGCGGGATTCACAGTCTTCCCGGGAAGGTCTAAGACATTGGCTCAGGGCCACGTTCATCACAACATCATTACTCAGGGCCAAGTTTATCACAACGTCACATCCTAATCCCTCCTCCCTCCTTTCTGTCTCTGTCTGGTCACCTGATCGGGTATGGCGCGAAAATGTAAAGATCCGCCATCTTGAACAATGTGCCACCGTTGCCGCTAGGTGACGCTCACATGTTCCAGTAAGCTTTTCCCAGCACTGACGGGAAGGCGAGTTCTGCATCTTTAAAACCATTTGCAGGGGCACATCTAAGAGCATGCGTGCCAACCACCTTTTATGCCTGAGCCTTAAGAATATCAAAACTTAATCATTGGGCTTTTTTGTACCACACAGTCCTTAATATCCTATTATATACGGCCTAACTAAGTTTCAAATTAATATATATTGAAGCAATAAATAAAAGCGCGTAGAAGTTGCCACCCACACAAATCCACTGTCCCCACCCTGGATGACGTAAATTAACCTCCTTGTTCCTTTTTTGCCTAAAGGACGCACATTTCCCCCAGAATTTCACAAGTTTAATTAAGCTGGTCTCTCCTACCTCTCTTTTCTCCTGAGCAACGCTTGCCAGCTCTGTCCTTTGGGTCCCAGGAGTGGGTAGAACACCAGGAAGAAGGCGCCGGCCTCCCAGAAGGGCCTCAGCCCCTGGCTCCCCATTACTCCCTGTTCAGCTGCTCCGGCTCTGACAGCCTAACAAGGTGCTAATGGGCCAGACACTAGCCCAGTTAGCAGCAGGTTCTTTCAAAGGGTTGAGGCTGATTTACATTCAAAATCTTTCCTCTCTCCGTTGCTTTTCTGTTTGGCCCCTTGATTTCTACTCCCCAGACACCCTTCCAGGTTGACTTAGAGTGGAACCAAAAAAAAAAAAAAATCACAGCAGCTCTGAATTTGAATTGCCTGAGTTTGGATTTTGAATGTGTCCCATTATTTCATCAAGTTGTGGGGGACGGTGGGGGAGGAGGAATGGGGAAGAAAAGAAAGCAAAGAGGTTTTTAAATGAAAGGGAGAGGTGATGACAGATGGATGCAAATGTTCCTTTTAAGAGGAGAGAAGCAGCTGATGTCGGGCATGAAATTAAATTAGCGCCTCTGTGGCGGGATGCGTGTCATTCAGCTTGGTCTTTCCTTCTCCTGTGGGGGAGTTTGGTCACCTCCTGCATGGCTGGCTTCCTGTCACACGGCTATGACGCCCTGAAGACTTTTCTGCGCCCACGGCTGAGGCCCTCTTCACAAAGTGGCTGCTGGCGGCGGAACCGCAGCACACTGGCTGACCTTTAACCTCTTGGTACCCTTTCCCTGGAGGGAGGAGCTGGCCTCCTTTAAAAAGCTACTTCCTAGAGTCCACGGGAAGGGAGGAGTTGAGGGGGAACTGAAATGGAAGTCAGCACTTTTTTGCAAAAAGACAATTTAGGAGGGGCCGGGGGTGTGCTGGCAAGTGGACAATCTGCTTCAGAAAACCCTGCTGCCGTGGGCTCAAAGCGCCCGGCTTCATAAATGTTTACAACCATTTCCAGAGAGCAATAGGACCTGCTGTTTCTCCAGGAACGGGCTGAGGCGGTGGTCCTCATAAATAACCAAGCGCACGGTTCCAAGTCCCTTTAGAAAGACACAGTCCTCCAGCTTCAGGGCCACTGGCAGGAAGGTTTACAGCTCTGCTGCTCTCTGCCCTGTCTCTTCCCTCCAGCTCGCACCTCACCACCCAAAAGCTAAAGGACTGAGCCAGTGGTACGCTATCCAGCGAGGCCCGAGTCGCAGGCATAACTGTTATCGCCCCGCTTTATAACATCCACGTGGACTGGAGGAGTAAGACGCCGATCCAGTTGCACGAAACTTAAAAAACAAAAATGTTTAAAGCAAAAGTTAGATCTCAGATATTTTCAGTGGATTTAGGAGTTCCCTTGTCCGCTGGCTGTAGCAGGATTCTATATATGAGTCCACCAAAGTGTCTCATAGGAACCGGGGTAGTATCACTATTATGGATTGTGTCCCCACAAAATTTTTTTGTTGAAATTCTACAGTCCCCCAAGGTAGTCCAATCGGGAAGTGAGGCCTTGGAACACTTGAAGAGATCCTGAGGGTGGAGCCCTCCTGGGAGCAGGATTACTGCCCTGAGACGGCTCAGGCTCTTCCTGGTTTGTGACTGCAGGAGGGGACTTCAGCCCAGGCTGTGAATGGGAAGAGGGTCCTTACCAGAAGTGACCACACTGAAAACCTGACTTCGAAACTCCCAGCCTCCAGAACTGTGGAAAGTGTCTGATGTGTACATACCCATCTATGCCCAAATTGACATTCACAAGCACAGTTGTGTTGTTGTTCTAGTGGTATTGTCTACTGTCAACTTAAATCTCGTTTTAAGAAGAGGAGAAAAAAATATTCCTTATCTAGGAAAAAGCTCCTAAAGTCTTTCAGCGTTTCAAACTCTTCCATGGAATCAAAAATGAAATTAGAAACACCCACTATTTCACTGTTCTTCTCTTAGAAGCAAAAGCAAAGTAAGGAAAAGTCACGTCCTTTCCCGCACAGCCCTCAGCACGTTGTGAGAAAGACCTTCTCCAAGTGGTGCCTGCCTATCCAAACACATAAATGGGGAGAAGGCCTGGGTGTCACCCGGTCAGCACACGCTCTGTGTTCTTTCTTCAGGCAATTTTCAAGTTGTCTTTTTGGATTTCATACACTCGAAACGCACACATAACCAAGACGAAGAACGCATAATGTCCGGAGAAGGGAAAGGCAGGAGGTGAGTTGGTTCCCCACGAATCGATCGGTGTGAGGCGTTCACTGTGGATGGGCCTTCACCTCCCATTTGCTTCATATTATCCCTCACAGCCCGGCAAATTCCCCACAGCACTTTGCCCGCAAGAACATCCCCACGTTGCTTGGTTGCTCCTTCAGACAGGATTAGCCAGCCAGTCCATACTTAGCTCCTGTTTCTACTCCTTCCCGGCCAACTCTCTCATTCCCTAAAGCCTTTCTCACGTGGTTCCTGGAACTGTCTCCCACGTGCTAAGGTGGACAGAGCTGCCCCAAGCAAAATGCACAGCCCATCTGTGCCAGGAAGATGTTTGCATTGTTTTCCATCAATCTCTCTCTCTCTTCAAAGGAATTGGATAAGAAAGCTTGTCTTGTTTCATTGTTGCCACTGCCCCATAAAAAGAATCGGTGGGGTGTTTTTCACTCAGGGAAAAATCAAGCCTGAGTTAGAAAAGTAAAATTGCATTGTTTCAGTTGTCAGGCCGTGATATGGTGGTGATGAATGCAAGGCGCATCTAGGTTCTTTCTCACTTCTCCTGCAGAACATCCCTTGCTCGAGCAGTCCCAGGGTGCTGGTACTTTAGGCACCTACTTGACTGGACTAAAAGGGATGCAGATAGCCAGGAAAACATTGTTTCCGGTTGTGTCTGTGAAGGAAGGTGTTTCTGAGATTGCCGTGTGAGTCAGTGGACTGAGCAACAAATGCTCACTCACATCCAATGTGGACAAGCACCGTAAAACTGATGGAGAACCTGGATAAAACACAAAGTCAGGGGAAAGGTAAAGTCAATCTTTTATCGGGAGCTCAGACACTCTTCACTTGCTATTGGTACTCAAAAGCCCATGCTCTTCAGCTGTTAGACTCCGAGACAGTCCTCAGGTTCCCAGACTTTGACCTTATGCTGAGGTTCTCCAGCCTACAGACACCACGTTATGTGACTTCCTAGTCTCCATAGTTACTTGAGATGATTCTCATTTATATATCTACGCACCTACCCATGTGTTTATCTGTCTGTATATCTCTCACCTCCTGTTGATCTGTTTCTCCGAGAAACCCTAGTATTCCAGGTTCCTACCACGAACTCTACAGACTTCTGTAAGAAATCCTTCGCTCTTTCGTGTTTCTGCCTTCTAAGACTCTTTTCTTTGTTTTCTCCCCTGTCAAAGTAGGACTCTCTTCTACAAAACATTATTTTTAAAGATTATTATGATGAATTCATTTAACAATAGTGTGTGGTGTTGACCCACCTAGTGGAACAAAGAAATTAAAATCCAAAAGAACATACATGATAGAAATATTGAGATTTTTAAATAAGAAACAGCTGTATTGATTCTTCTTGTGGTATATAAAGATCTATCTACCACGATCAACTTTGTTTCCATCATTATTTACTGAATTTATATTATTAATATGCAATGAATCCTTCTACTCTGATTCCTTTTATATCAAACCAAACTATATCTACCAATACCAAGATTCATTGGGAAACAAAACGACTTTGGAGAAAGTATTGAGCAAAAATTGAGATCACTGATTCATAAAATTCACATAGCAATTATTGGGAATTTTTCTAGAATACAGACTTTAGTTCAGTGGGTTTAGGAATGAAGACTGAAATTCTGCTCTGAAGTGATACATATTATGTTTATTTTGTGGTACTATAACCAAATATCTGAGGCTGAGTACTTAATATAGAAAAGAGGTTTATTTATTTATTTCACAGTTATAGAAGTTCAAGAGCGACACCAATATTAGCTTTTGGTAAGGAAGTCGTGACAGATAGCATGAAAGAGAGGTGTGTGTAAGAGAGATCACGGGGTGAGAAAGGAAGAAAGGTATGGAGAAAAGCTTGGGGGGAGGGGTAGCTCAATGATTAAAGCGCTTGTATGGCAAGCACAAATCCCTGGGTCTGATTCTCCAAAACCACATAAGCAGGGCATGGTGGGTCACGCTTATAATTCTAGCAGGCTTGAAGCAGGGGGCTGCTGAAGCAAAAATGCTCACACGTTTTAGACTGCCCCGGAAAACTTAGTTGCTTAGTCAGATCTTGTCTCAAAACAAGAAAAGGAATATAGCCTATTTGATATCGCTCAGTTTAAAGGCCCCAGTACCACAAAACAATTAAGTAAGTAAAGCAAATAGATTGGACATCATTGAATTTTGAAACTCTCTTGGAGAGAACACTATCAAGAAAGCACAAGACAACCTGCATAATGACAGAAATATTTGTAACCTGTACATCTGATAAGGCAATTGTGTCCAGAATATGGGAAAAATAAGTTTTTACAACTCAACACCAAAAGATAAGCAATCCCACTTAAAAACGGGCAATGGAATTGAATACACTTTCTCTGAAGAAGATACACAAATGGAAAATAAGCACTCAAACTCTACTTAATCATTTTAACCGTAATAGAAATAAACCTAAAACTACTAAGAGTGGAGAGACTGGAAATTTCACGTATTACTGGTGAAATGTAAAATGGCACACCGCCTTGGAAAACAGCTTAGTAGTTCTCAAGTTAAACGCAGAGTGACTGCAAGATGGCACATATATCCAAGAAGTTGAAAGCATGTCTGTAAAAAAAAAACGTGTACACCTATGCTCACGGTAACACTCAGCCGGCCCTCTCTATCTGCAAATTCTTTAACCCATGGATCCTACCAAACCTGTATTTTTTGTTGGGGGAGGGGGGAAGGTCAGAAATTTCAAAAGGCAAAACTTGAATTTGCCATGTGCTGAGTACTATAGGAGTGGGGTGATGTCTGAAGATAAGCTGTCATGTCACAGATCCTCTGTCCTTCCTCAGCACACACTGTTAGAGCGTCTTCCGCCTCGAGTCTCATTCACTCGTTAATTACAATGACTGTGCCTCTACTGAACATTCAAAACTCTTTCTTGTCGTTATTCCTTAAACAATGTTATTTACATATCATTTGCATTGTATTAAATATTATAATTAATCTAGAGATGTTTTTAAATATATGGGAGGATTGTGAAGGTTACATACATGTACTATATAATTTTATATTCAAATATCTATATTCTATACTTGCAGATGGTACCCAGGGGTAGAGGAAGGTTGAAGCAATTCTCTACAGATTTTGAGAGCACTACTTTACTCACAATAGCTGAAAAATGGAAAGAACCCAAATGTCCATCAACTGATGAATGAATAAACAAAATGAGGCAAATCCCTGCAGTGGAATATTTATCTACTGTGAGAAAGTAATACAGATATATAGGCTACAACATACATGTAACAAAGATTTAACTGCACTGAAGAAAGTTCACACAAACATTGGCCCTTGGCTCCTGGAAGGTTGTACTTAGTCCCTTGGAAGGTCTGGTGTGATATAACTGTATTTGTTTGCCTGGGGCCTTTGGGCGAGCCAGATCCTAATAATGGGGGAGGCTTCGTGGCCCATGGTTTCAGCTTCCAGAAGGGTTAGAGACCAATGCGAGCTATGTGGGCAGCCAATCGGGTTTATGTAATGAAGTTCCAAGAAAAACCTGGAGAGTAAGTATCTAAGGAGTGTCCCTGGCTGGCAGTAGGAGAAAAAGTTGCTTGATGCAGACCAGGGGCAGAGGAAGAAGGAGAGAGGGAGTGGCTGCCCGTGGATACCAGCGTCTCTCTAGAATGGGATGGTGGTGAGAACTGCTCACCTCTCTCAGTATACTAAAGGTCACTGACTGCAAAGTTTTAAGGGTGAATTTTATGCTATGCAAATTACATCTTTAAACAAATGTAGCTCGAGATTGGCCCCCAGGTTTCCTTCGGGGTCTCAGAGAGGAAGAAGAAAGAGGGCTGACTGGAGCTGGTAATTCAATAGCTCCAAGCACACTCGTGAGCACAAAGCAACAGATCCTCAGGTCCCCTGATTGTGTCTTCCCTCACCCCCAATGGCTGCGGTGGGTGAGGGACTGAGGGAACAGAGGCTGAACAGAAGCCAAGGGCTCTGGGCTCTGCTCCCCTCTCACCGCCCTCTATCTAGGCAATAAAACTCAGTGTCAATTTCTCCATAAAACTTTCTTGTTTAAAAATACACCTTTCCTGCTTTTGTTTCTCATTAAATTGCTACTTTTGAGTCATTTAGAAAGGGTCAGGTTAGATGTTGGCTCTTAAACTTTTGACAGCTACTATAATTGCCACAAGGTGCAATAGTAGTGAGGACTCTCACACATTAAATGTTGGAGTTTCTGCCAAGCCATTAGCATGTAACCAGAGCACAGACATCAGAGAAGAGGAGAAAACCAATCTCATCTACCTCTGCACTGTCATCTCTCTCCCGGGCCAGGACAAGGTCCTTCCTAGGTACAGACCCACGGTTCCACAGGGCACTACAGTAAGCTCTGTGTGCTGATTCTGCCACTAACTAATCACAGGCAAGTTATTAAATGCATTCTTTATTCTTTAAAGAATGGGGTATTGGCACATCTCCTGCTCTGTCATGGGGCCAATCGGGACAGAACACTTCTCCAGGCAATTTGCTATAGATGGCAGCAGGGCAAGAGCAGAGGTGAGCCACAGGAGGGACCTGAACACTGGAAAGGGTGGTCATTGAGCTTAGGATGGGGTCAGGAGAGCCCCGGGGATAACAGAGATTGGGACAAATGGGAATTAAAATAAAATGTTTCGTTATCTGGAGTTGTCCACCTTCAGCAACCATAACATAGAACACATCTAAGAAAGTGTGCTTAAAAGGTGTCCTAATTGCTTGCCTCAACCATCACGCGGTGTTTTTGCCTCTTCTATGAGCATCTAATCTTATTTTATCCCTCTGTTTAACCACAACAGCTTCATTTGGCCACTTCATTCTTGAGATGCGAACATCGAGGCCACCCTATTCACGTAAGTAACTTAAGCTTGACTGGTCAGTAGCGGAGATAACTTAGAACTATGGTCTTCCGACGCTCACATCCGATGTGTTTCCCAGAGTGGTGGCTCCCAGTCTGGTGATTACCGAGTTGCCTCAAATGTCTCAAGGGTTGACAAGTAGGGGACCTGCTGCTTTATCCTGCTGTCCATCCCATCCATCATGAGGGACTTTTTGAATTTTTATTTGTAACACAGGGCTGCATCTTCCATACTTTCCCTAGCTAGTCCTTGCCCAGAGAATCCTCTGGCTCAAGTCCAGAAGGTGGATGTAGAGGTGGGGAAGCACACGAGTCTGGTGTCAGTGGCTGTGCTGTAATCCAAGCACTCTGAAAGGCTGAAACAAAAAACAAAACAAAACAAACAAAAAAAAATCACAAGTTCCAGTGTAGTCTGGTGAACTTAATGAGTTAGCAAGAGCGAAAATAAACCTTTCCTGCTTTAACTTGTAAGCGTCGGGTATTTTGCAACAATGACAGAAAGGTGATAATACATCGTGCAACTTTCCATTCAGTACTTAGAAGCTGCCTTTACAGATTCAGGTATTTTTCATGGGTTTGTTTTCCAAACCTGCTGTCAAAGTTACTTTCTTGTCGCTGTGACCCAATATGTGACAACCACAATTTCAGGGGGGAAAGATTTATTTTAATTAACAGTTTCAGAAGGTCACAGTCCATGCACAGGTGGGCGGCTGGGAAATGGTAGAATCACAGAGTGGGACTGCAGTGAGAGCCAGAACCAGAGCTGGTGCTCTGGGAGACAGAGGTCCTCAAAGCGGCATGCAGAACCGAGGCCAGTCTGTGAAGAAGGGTGGAGCAAGTACACATCCCTCCAAGTCTAGCCCTCAGTATCCGTTCCTTCCAGCCAGGCCCCGCCTCCCAACAGTACATAGTACCCATAGGTACATGAGGCTTTTGGGGGACATTCCAGATTCAAACCATGACACCTACTCAGAACTAGTGAAAGAAAGCTTAGGTTACTTTAAAACTGAAAATTCCAGTGCTGATGAAAACCACTACTTTGTGACTACCTATTAAGTGCCACTGTGAGAGTCCCAGTGTGCCACTGGGAAAACCACTAGTTAATGACCACTTACTAGGTACCATTGGCCCCTACCTACAGGAACTTGGGTTTGACTTTATTAAATAAAGCCACAAAGGTTTTTAATATAAGGAGCAGTAGCAGAGGTACATGAAGAAGAGCTTTGAGAGAAAAGATTCTTCCGCTTTGGTAAAGACTTGGTGAAAAAAGAGCGTGGACATGACCTTGAAAGGTGGGGAGGAATTCTGCAAGGGAAGGAGGCAGAGCAACAGGAGACGCCAAGAGAACAACTTGCCAGGTGGGGACACCACCTTGGCCCAGTGTGAAGGCGGAGGAGTGAGACCGTGAGTGCAGAATGTCAAGGAGCCATCCTCAGCTCCACTAAAGCGAGACATGTTAGTCGTGGGAGGTAAAACAGAAGAGACGGCCCGTGGGCAGATTGAGAATGCTTGGATGCTCGGAGTGGGGGTTAAGTCTATTTAAATACCAATTGCCAAAGGGGCATCTGGATAGGCGCAGTATCACTGAACTTTTGATCAGAGACCACTAATAGAGCAATATAGATAGATAGATAGATAGATAATATATCTATCTATATAATATACCTGGGGAGGTGATAAAGGTTACATAAATCTAACCAATTAAACCATGAAGTTAAATTTAGCAGATGAAATCAAATTTTAATTCTCTCCTTTCTCTTGCACTCATAAAACATATTGTTCCTGAATCTGGGTATCTGTAACTCACAAAGGTGGGCCTAGGGAGACCTACCAGGCTCTGCCAGCTGTGAATCTGTGAATGTTTTTCTCCGTCTGAGAATCCAGAAAAAAAAAGGGGGGGGGGGTGTGTGTGCTGGCAAATCCCTCTGGTGGAGGCCAGAGGATAAACTTTGATGACCAGTGGCTATTTACCAGAGCCTGAGAAACTTAAGAGTTTCAGGGCTTAAGCCCAGCCAGCCCGGCCTCCCTGCTAAAAGCCGCCTGAGGAAAGCTGCCGCCCCGGTCCCTCACACTCATCTTTTTAAATACCTCTCTAAGAGGCTCATTTCCACTGACCAGCGGTGACGCTTGGCATTCAGGAAGCATGCCTCCCCTCATCTGCTCCTCGGCAAGGAGCCCGGAGGATGATTTGGGGGTTTGTAGCCCTTTATGCCCCCTCCTTTCTCTTGCTTCCTGATAAGAACCTTCCAGCAGCTTCATCAGAGCCATTGTTAAAAAGAGAAGAGACGCCGCGCGGTGGCACCTGATGACTCCCCCGTCCTGCGGACAAGTCCTCCCTCGGGAAGGAAGGGCTCATTACTGATCTTGTGCCCTTCGCTATTCTGTAGGGCTCCCGGCTTGGGGCCCCTCGCTGGGCAACTGCCCCCTCCCAGGGGAGAACAGAAGGGGGAAGGAAGAAACAATTCTAGTCATTACAATTCACTCTCCTAAAACTAGTTCTGCGAAAATGCTCTCACTCCTCAACGAAGGGGATGGGAGGCAGACACGTCTGCCCAACTTGCCCACCTCCCGCCAAGGCCTTCAAGACCCAGCAGTCAGCGGACCCTCCCTTAGGGACGGTGTCCTCCTCGCTCCTCCACGTCGGGTTTTTCTCTACAGAAATCCAAGCGTTCTCACCCTGCTCCCTCAAGCATCTCATAGAGTCTGAAAACAGGAGAGACCTTCTTCCCCGACCCCTTCTGCCTAATTTCTTTCCTCTTCTGTTCCCCGTGTGCAGGCCAGTCGCCATCGGCTCAGTCAGAAAGTCGTGGATGACGTGTCCACTGTGTTTCAGGCACCCTGACAGGTACAGGAAGGGATGGGATCCCCCTTGCCTGCTCTGTCTCAAATTCCCGTAGCTCAGAGATGTCTGATGCTTTCATTACACGCAGCTGAAATCTACACAAGGCCCCAGTCTCTCCCGGAAGCAGCCCCACCTGATGCCTTATCCTCCCGTGCCACTAGAGGAACTATTCAACTTCAAGCTCCCCCTTGAGGAATAGTTAATTCTGAATTTCCTCACCTGCCTCTTTTCAATATTTTAAGACAAAAATCCGACGAGTTCATCTCTTGCTCTGTCTTCGGGTGCTTTTTAGAAAAGAGGAAATAAACGATTTCAAGTCCAAGTGAGAAGTGAACTTACAGATATGAGACCTTACGAATTAGAGAAATGGAGTTTCTCTGAACTTGATGCCTAAAGCAGAGTATCCCAAGGACAATTAGATTTTTTTTTTTTTTCACTAAACGTAGAGTTAAAACCTCTAGCTCTGGTAAGTTTTTAAAAAGCCACAACAATCACAAAGAAGCAGATTCCTCTTGTTGCTGCCCTTTCTCCCTGTGGTCTCACAGAAGGAAGCCCATCCAACACTCACAGAAAGGAAGCTCATATGCTCTGGGGACTTCATGGCCTTCTCTGGAGGATCTGGGCTCTTCCTACTTACTATCTTCTGACTTATTCAATAATTCACTTGGTGGCCTGTCTCTCAGTACTAAGGAGCGTCTTTCATTTGCTTCCTCATCTTAGCTATAGTCCATTGAGAAAGGGATGTTTTGCTTTTGTGCTGGTAAACTAATATTCAAATACTGAAGGCAGGACTATTCCTTTAATCAATGGGCCATTTCTCCAGAGGGCCACTGGACTCACATTGACGTTCATGTCAAGTTCACTTATTTACTAAGTAAGTACAACAGGAGCAAGTCTCAGTGCCAATCCTAATTTGTAGCTCTAGTAGTGAGGTGAAGGACACATTGCTGGTCCACATTAAGGTATAGTTCCAAAGAGTGAGACTAAATGTGCAGCACAAACAAATTAGGAGAGGAAAAGTTTCTTTTAGCTCACTGTTTCAGAAGGTCACAGCCCGTTTCTGGGTGGCTGGTCGTGCAAGCACGTGGCAAAGGCAGAGGTGGAGGCGGCTCCTCACAACAATGCAAACAGGAAGACTAATCTCAGAAGGGAGAGAAGAAGTAGCATGTACTCTTCCAGGTTCCATGCCAGCGATCCGCCCCTACAGGGTCTAGCCTCGGTGTCCTCTCCCTTCCAGGCTTAAGCACCTAATTCCACCACATGCCTGTAATCTATAATCTACCATGTACTTTTTTCTATCACACACTCATAATCTACCCCTCCAGAATAGGCCCCCATTTCCTAACATACATGGTTCCATAGTTAATTCATAACATCCAAATACGTGAGACTTTTGGGGGACATTCCAAATCCAAACCACAATAATAATAGTTAAAGGTATATGGCAGACAGATAGGGGTCACAATCAAAGTTATAAAACAGGCGGTAATTTTATCGATCTCAAGAATTATAGGCAGGCAGATATTAAGCAAATTCTACAAAGGAGAGACCTTACAGTTGGTAAGACATTAAGATATAAATCTGACATCGATAATCAAAAATGAATGTTTTATTCTCACTCAAATTGATAGTGATTAAAAGTATTCAATAGGGTAGCAAACTCAAGATGCTGAAGAGCTCTGGTCCTCAGAGCACGTGCTTACCATAGCCAGGGTTTCGCTAGGGCAGGTGGTGGTGACATTTGCCATGGTGGCAACCCAACTGGTACAAAGTACCACAGACAAGGAAATGACTTAACTGTAACTAACTCTGTAGCTTCATGTTTAAAAGCCCATAGTGCAGGAATCACCCATCTGTATAGATAGTTGCAATGGCTGCAACACATTGTGAATGAATTTAATCCTGATACACTTGCAAATGGCTAAAATGACATATCGTGTATACCTAAAATAAAAAATAAGAATCACTTATGTTTATCCCAGGAAGTACAACAAACAGAACAGTACATACACCGCAAACAGCAGGACAGAGTGGATAGCAAACTCTGGGTGAGACATGGGCCTGAGGAATAGGAAGCTGGCCTCTAAGTCATGTGAAATTTCAAGGAGTGTCAACTGCTTTTTAGATTGCATGTAGCTCCTTGCCTGTGTTAAGAATGGAAAACAAACCATTAAGAAAGAAGATACCTCCACAGTTTAGCCAGGCAGCCAAGGAGACAGATTCTGCCTGTGAAATGCTAGCGGTGTACCCAATTAACGCCTCGCTGTGAGGCCCAGTTTCTTGAGCCACATTCACCACTATATCCTTGAGGTTAAGTGGAGCTTCCAGCTTAAGTTTATGAGCCTTCAAGCTTTCTTTTATGAAGGCTGTTAATTCTTTACAGTGAGAGCAGACTGACCAGGAACGTCCAAGCCGCCAAGGACCTCGAGCCTTCTGCACTACTCTTAAGGTCATTTCCTGCAGCTGTGCCACCGTGCCCTCGGCTGCTTTTCTTTGAGGAAAAGGGATACAGGCTTCACATTAGCATTGTTCAAGGGTCACCCTCTAGAGCTTTTCCTCCTTGATTCAGAGACAGCTCTCCCAGGGTTCAGTGCAGTGAATAGAGTCCTTTTGCCCTGTACACCCCCGCTGGAACCACAGTCCACACCTAGGAACTCAGGACGCGTACCAAGAACTTTGTATTATCCTTCATATGTGTTTCAGAAATGTTTGGAGAACAAACTTTCAGTAAACATTTGTGAAATCCTTCTGGACACACAGGTCTGCAGGATAGAGAGGCGAACCAGATGCATATAGCACCTGGGGCAGGAGCTACTTGTCGTCACCTACCACCCCTGCTTCTTCCCCAGGGGGCTGACCACACCACAAATGATTAAATGAATCCTGTTTTAGTAAATAGTTGTTGGAAAGCCAATTACATTTTTCTGAAGCTTAGGGATATAATGAATCTTTCATGAATCAACTTTATAAAAGCAAAACTGAGTAATTTAACACGATAGTAAATAATTATAAGCCGCATAGATATATCAATAAATTGTGTGTGTCCTAGAAGTATCTGAATTATATTAGTTAATAAACATAATTCAGTTGGCAGAATTTCACAAGAACCACCTCATTGGGGAGATTCTGCCCCTTTTGCCCATGGGTGGCCATGAAGAAGAGTGCATTGACCATCTGGTAGGGCATGGTAGGGTGGGCATGCCTGCCATAGATGGTGGGGGCTAGAGGTCTTCTGAGATCTTTTTAAACCCCAAGAGTTGGTGTTTGAGGAAAGAAACCAAATGATTTCACACAGTCACCGAGTTCTTTCACATTTTGCTATGCCATTTTCAGGACACTTGAAGTGTTTGTGGCTTTTTGTCAAAATTTATCACTCAAAACTATAAATAAAGCCCCCCTCCAGAAAAAAAAGGAGCGTGATGACTTCCTTGCAGTTTCACTGATGCTCTTTTGGAAAATAAAATTATATTGATTCTATATTACCTCAGTTCTTACTAACTCAGAAATAAAGGGAGAGAGTTAAGAATAGGAATGCTTTCATGCTAAAGAACTTCAGCATTTCAAAAGCAGGAATATCAGTCTGCAACTTCTCTCTATATCTAGGAGAGAAAATTAATTTGAAGTAATATAAATGGTTCAGAACTAGTGTTAATTGAAGATCAATCAGAAGTTAACCCACGTTACATCTGAAATTATAGTGCTAATTGGTGGAGAGCTAGGATTCTATTTCAAAGCAGATGGTTTGTGTGCTGATTTTCACAACTCAAGTGATAGAAAAGAATAGATACTTTGCCATAGTTACTTACCCCCTCTGCAGCCAAGAGTGAACCCTTCCAAAGATGTGCATTGACACAGGAATCTCTCCTTTTAATTTTATTGGCTTAATTTAGATGGGCACCTTTGCTCAGGATGGAGGTTTTAGGGGAAGATCTGAGCAGAGTATGTGCTTTTATATCGCTAAGCACCAATAGCCTGCAAGCTTCCTGCTTTACCTGCCGTTGCACACGAAATCTCAGTGTTTAGCAAGGAGAAATTTGCAGACCGGTCACATACAGCACCAGAAAGAGCTCTGGAGTTTTTGCTACTGTTGTACTTGGTGGCTTACTTTAATTAGGGACTAGGAAATTGATCCTACCGAGCCTGGATTTAGGCTTAGGCTCTTATTCTTTTCTCCATCATTAAAAAAAATAATTTCTGCAATTCTTGAGCCACGTCAGCACTTCAACACTGAGGCCAGTGAATCTAAAATAGCTTATTGAGTTGGTCAGTGCAAACAAACAGACAAGCAAGCAAAAAATCACAACATAAGGAAAATTATTGTTTCAGTGAAAACATTGATTTCAATGCAGGAAGAAGAACCTAAGGTCCACTCCTTTAATGAGAAGCGAAAGGCTGAGGAGAATTTATTCTGAAGGCATCTATCCAACGCACAACTGAAGATAAGGCCAATGTTTTAAAATTTTCACTATCTCAACAACCTAAAGAGCCTACGGCACAATTTCTAAGTACGTCCTTCTAACAGTGAAAGAATTTAGCATTCTATAAACACTTGCCTATGTTTCTATTCTCAACATAGAACCAGACAAAGCCACTCACTTGAGATGCAAAGACTGCACTCGTTCCTTCGCAGACACATCCCTTCTTTAACGGAACTTACTCGTTGGGAAGTTAATCTTTTAGTCCTTAAGACGGTATCAAGTACAACATTGACTTGCATTGCAGACAACACTCAGTGCACATGTGCCCTAGAATTGGAAAGAAAACAAAGGTTGAAAAAAGAGAAGGTTTTAAAAAGCAAAGGTCTTACTGGGTGATGAAAGGAATGTTCTGCCGTGATTGTATAACAGGAGCTTAGAAACTACTCTTGCTGAAAACTTTGACTCTGTCAGAAACTAAAAACAGAGGGAAACAGATATTTCTGCCTTCATGTGATGTCTGTCCCCTTTGGTGCATTAAATGTTTGGTCAGAATCCTGCTCGACTCTGCCATTTAATCATCCTGCTCCTTCAAGGCTGAAAGCACTAAGAGTAATTTAAGGTATTCTAAGAATGTACAAGGGCATCATTAGTGATAGGCTGTCAATCACCGGCTTTTTTGGTGTCCCATTCCAGGCCATGAGTGTGGTGCCTAAGAGTTTCCTCCAGCCATTGTCCTCAAAGGAAATGAGGATCCAGACTTTGCCCCAGCTAATGCCATGTTATTCCTTTAGTCTGTTCCTTTTTTTTTTTTTTAAATCTCCTTGCCCTTTACAGTTTACCGCAGATTCAAAAAACAGCCTTGCAGGTAATCATCTCCTGATAGAGCCAAACTGACCTCCAAACAGTACAACCCCACTGGTACCAGTAGGACCCCATAGACCCAGACTTGTGGCAGTCATCAGCCAGACCACAATCTAACTGAGACAGTTTGACTGCCCTACCTTTGTTCTAATCCCTAATTATTCACCTATGTAATCTTGGAGCTATCGCTGGCTTTGCCAAGGCAATTGCTTAGAAGGTCACCAGACCCACTGTCTTCCCGATGTGCCACACTGAACAAGTTTCTCCTGTCCTCACCACTCATCTCTCTCTGCTGGTCAAATTGTCACAGCAAATGCCTGGATCTGATCTGGTGGATCCCAAGAGTCAAGAGTATGGCCTAGGGTTCCAATAACAATCTGACAATGAGAAATAAAACCTGAGAGCCATCTACACTAACTATAAGCACAGCCACATACTCTGGTTCTTTATGAAATTTCTTGATCACCAAAACATGTGAGAGAAGATGTGCAGAGATAGTAATGCCTGCATTACTCCTGCTATGCCAGGAAGAAGGGTGGAGGACCTAAGAGACACGGAGTCTGGTCTCGACACCTACCAACCATGGGCACCTCTGGCCAATCCCTGTCTGGGCCTCAGCTCCCTCACCTAAAAAAGCAGAAGATTCATTAGGGCCAGAATTTCCCAAAATGAGTTTGTCAGAATTATAGAACTATAACCCATAGGATAATAAGAGTGTGCAGTGACAATTAAAAAAAAACTGAGTCAAATTAGAGATTCTATAGTCAAACAACTTAGAAAAACATTGAGTTAAACAAAGTTAAACAGTTATCTCTACTGCAGAAACTCCCAGGGCTCCTGGAACTCTGTGTTATATTACACTGGTGTTTTCTTTCTTTATTCTGTCTTTTTTTTTGGGGGGGGGGGGGTACAGGGTCTCTCTCTGTAGCCCCCACTGGTCCTGAACTCACTATGGAGCCCAGGCTGGCCTTGAACTTGCAGCAATCCTTCTGTTTCAGCCTCCCAAGTGCTGGGATTACAGGCCTGTGCCACCATGCCCAGCTTATGTGGTGCTGGGGAATCGAACTCGGGAACTGAGCGCTTGGTTTAGCACTTGCTAGGCAAATGCTTTAACCTCTGAGCCATTCCTCCAACCCCTGCACTGGTGTTTTCTGCCTGATACATGCTGATATCGTATTTATTTATTTTGCATTACCTGTTCTCCTTCTCTGGTTTGAATGCCAGTGGCACAAGATCTGTTTGCCTTTGTTGGAGTTTAGAAAATGACATCTCAAAGTATGATACTTTGGCATGCTGGACCATTTGAAACAAAAGAGGCTGGAAGGCTGTAGACACAGCCTCAGAAGCAAAGTCTGTCTCAAGCCTTCTTCTACCTGTGTTTCCCACCCGCCTCATTGTCCAAGCTCTTCACAACATGGCAGACAGAAAGCCAAGTGAAGAAGGAGTGAACCAGTGACTGGCGACTATGGGGAAGGCAAGAGATTCCTCAGGAAAAAGCTGGGAGACAATGTCTCTTTTTCCCCCTTTTATTTAGTTCACGCTTCTGTTTGGGCCACTCACACCCACAGGATGATGTCCTCTCATTTCTGGGTCTGTAAGTCAATCACACACAATTGAGAGTTCTTCATCGGGCATTTCTTAGGCTCCACAAGTTGACATAATCTCTCTAATGGTCACACAGCTAATGTTTAGCATGTAGGTTTGCTTTGGGAGCATTCTCGACTTTTTTTCTGGATGTGTTCAATCCATGCTTAGTTGAATTGCAGATGTGAAGCCTGTGGATTTGTACAGACACTGTATCATATAATTCAAGTGGACCACCATTTATTTGAAGAGTCAACCAATAACAGATATGTCAATCATTTCGACCTTGTGTTATGGATGAAGCTGCTGTAAGGGCTAGCATTAGTGTGAATACAGGTATACAGTAAATTTCCAGAAATAGAACAATGGAGCCATGGGTATGTCATATACGTTTGTAATTTTGAAATATTTTTACCAAATTGCTTACTAATAGATACAATGATGATAATCGTCATACCCTACCAATTCATTACATTTCCAAGCTTTCTAACATCAATATCAATTGTGTTTTAATGTGGACTAATTATGAAGAAAATCAAATATCTTCTCTTATGTTCAAAGGAGTGTTTCCTTGATATTATTCTCTTTCTTCAGAGTGTGCATGAATTCCCCATCTATATCTTCTGCACAATTTTGTATCGAGTTGAACTACTTAAAGATCAATTGTGATTTTATTATTAAATTGTAGGTATTATTTATAAACTTGGGAAATAAGCCTTTGTGAAACCCATTGAGAATAGCTTACCAGTTTACTGTCATTTTTGTACTTACCTGTAATAGCTTATCACATGAGCAAACTTTTCATTTTCATAAAGTCAAATTAAGCTACCAAGTCTATAACCACTTTGCTGTGTTGCTTAGTTCAGCCTGTCATGTTGGATGTACCAGCAGGTCTTAGGTCATTTCACTTTACTCAGATGAACAAGAAAGATATCCCTTTGATTTTTTGTTTGTTTGTTTGTTTGTTTGTTTTCTTGTTTTGGCTTGTTTCACAGTGCTGGGAATTGAACTCGTAGCCTTTTGAATGATAGGCAAGTGTTCTACTACTGAAATATACAGTCAGCATAAGAAAAAGTTTACCTCAGTTTAGAGAAGAGAAAAAACAAGGTTCAGTATACAAAAGACACCAGTTATTCAGAAATTAAGGGCTACAGCTAAGATTTAAACTTAAGTCCTAGAGAACATTATATCGACTAAAAAAGCCAGATTCAGGAAGCCAAAGGCCACAATTACTCCCTAAAATGCGGAGTCTTAAAATGATAACAAGAAACAGAAGGGAGATTGTTATTAGGAAAAATAAGGACGAGGAGAAAGAAGAGATATAAGTGTGGGCAGGAGGGGGCATGGATATGACCCAAATGTATTAGACACATTGAAATCCCCCAACATACGTGAAACTCAGGGGTTAATTAGAGGGAATAATTCAAGTGTGCTATGTGCATGCACAAATCTGCCAAAAATAATCTGGATAACCAATATACACTAATAAAAAGTGGGGGAAAATAAACACAGGTCCTTTTGATTAGAGTTTGAAAATTTGAACTCTTTGTTGTGTCATCTACTCAAATAAATACCTGTGAGGTCGGTGAGAGCTGCCTTTAATTTTGGTGTTATTATAGTACCTAACATTGGGCCGGGTATACAGATTTTAACTGATTAACAGCCTCTCTCCTTCATTCTCTCTGTCTCTCTCTTTAATAAAGCTTTCATGTGCAGCTCGTGCTAACTTCCTTTCAGCCTCTTCTATTGATTTTTTAGAAAACCCACATCGTCCCCAGATAAGAAAGAATACACAGGAAGACAAACATCAGACACAAAATAGCTAAAGGACATTTGCTTTTAGAACAGTCTGGAGTGGCTTCATTTGGCCAGATAAACGTTTTCACTTTAATGGAAGGAAAGACTCTAGCTCCACACAGACACTGAGGTCTCCAGCAGTCACTAGTTCACCTCCAGGGAGCCAGGGCCCAAGCTGGCACCCAGAGTCATTTCCCAACCTCAAGAACGGGTGGCAGGGCCTCACACTCCACGGGAGCTAGTGGCCCTCAGCCATGAGGCATCCCGCCCTTGGTAGTCCGTGTCCTGAATAGCGAGCCTGGGGTTCCCGTCCCTTCCCCCCACAGCTGCCTGTGTATCTCTGGCATCCCATGGGGCTTCGTGCAGCAGCCCCATTCCACAGTGCATGTGAGGCCGGCAAGCCAGTGGGGGGCGTGTCAGCCAGCCACTGTTAGTGTGATGCTCCTGGACATCCACTGGGCCTGACCAGTTAAGATTTTCCTTGACTTTGGCCTGAGCAGTAAGCCTATTGTTCAGGTAGCATGGGAGAAAGAAGCAAGCGCCACCTCTGGGTGTATCACAGGTTGGTGCTCACATTTTTGAAAAATGTAAAACTGAATATCAATGTTCTACCTTCCCTTTATAAAGGATGAGCTTTAGGGTTTCTGAATGCCTGTCCCTAGTAAAACAATGTCCTTTGACCTGCAGGTGGCCCACACCCAGATCCCTCTCCTCTCTAACCTGAGCCCTTCCGTTTCTCTTGCCTCCTTCCCAGTGCTATGGCATTGTCCTGACACAGAGATCCCACCAGGCCGGGCTTCAGATACACAGCAAACTTTCTAACATGAACCTTAAGATCTCAGTGCAGAATGTTAGGGCAGGGAAAGATGGTAGAGATTAAGTGTGAGTTGGTGGGGGAAGGGGTGTCTCTAGACTTCATTTTGTTGTTATTGTTGTTTATTTTGGTCTTGTGGGTTTTTTTTTTATATACCCAATGAGAAAGGGCCAGCGTTTGAGAGCCACTTACATAGATACAATATCTATCTTGGGATAAGCAATTACAAAATTCTGATATTTAGTGGCTAGTAGAAGATAGGTGAAGTTCATAAGATGCAAGAAATATGTGAGTTTAGATACTGCTTCCATCACCAACTTTTTTGATCCCTTCAATCCTCTATTTCCACATCTGTAAAGTGGGCATAGTCACTGTCCTGAACTCATAAGGTCATTATTAGAGTTACCTGAGAAAATGCATGTGCAGGACCTAGCACATAGTAAGTATCCAGTGTCAGTTTTCATCAGTGACTCCAAACCAATTAACCCATGTGCTAATTATTGATTTAAAAGCATTTTTAAACATCTAAGCAAATGTCATATATATAATTGTTGTTTTGGTACTTCACTGATGAGCTGTGTTTATAATACTTTGATATTGACTATGTCAGGCTAATTTCTCATTCTAATATTAACTCTAGACACTAAATGGGTGTCTTTCAACCTAATTCAATTCATATACTACCAAGAGTCCATGTAAACATCACAGATCGAGAGGTCAGTCCCACTTTAGATACTCACTGCAATCCCCACCTACACTTTGGCCAACTGCATGTAGAAGAAGGAGATTTGATGATTTCTCAGAATGGTTCGCAACACTGAGACAACATATGTTGGCACTGGTTGACTCACCTGTGACCCCAGCACTTTGGAGGCTGAGGCAGAAGGATCGGTCAACCTGGGCTACATAGTGAGATCCCGTCTCAAAAACAAACAAACAAGCAAATAACGGTATTTGAAGGTCCAAGAGTGAACAGGCAAACGAGGAGGTGCATAGGGTGAATTCTATCAACAGCACTCTCCCAAACACAGAGACTTCTAACCCTGTGAAGTTGACATGCGCCACTGTCCTAGCACACAGATGAAGTTATCCACCTAAAGTTCCTGGACATGGGCATTTAGGAATTCCGTGGAGGTCCCATTAGATAAGCGTCTCTCCTTGGCCCTTGGTGACTGGACTCACTGTCTAGCCTCGTGCCTTCCTAGGGGCTGGGAGCAAGGCCCACAGCTCCAGCCCTCCAGCTACACGGTTGGTTCCTCTGGCCACCCACCTCCATCTGCCAATAGTAGGGCCTCCTCCAAGTCTCAGTCTAAGGGACTTGTTCTGAAGATCAGAAGATGCTCCTAGTACTCTTATATCACTCAGGAAATCGCAGGAGATTTTTACCAGCAACCCAGACAAATCCCAAATAGTCGCTTCTTACTGCCTGACCAATGGCTACCCAGAATTCCCTAGGAACTCACATAGCGCCAAGCAGAGAAGGTGGTACCTCAGGCAGGCAGCCAGCAGCACAGGGAGCCTGTGGCCAGACACGGGCCTGGACAGACAGATCACCGAAGGTGGCCCTCGCCTCCGGAGCTGGGAGCGCTCCACAGGCAGAGCACACTCTCGAGAAGGAAGAGGGAAAGCTTACATTCTGTTTGTAACCTCCTGGGCGTCTCTTTCTCTCTGTTTACTAATCAGAGCTCAGAAACGGAGCAGGGGAAGCAATCTGGTATTATGATTGCAAGTGTTTATGCCTCTTAATACAATCGTCATCATCCAGTCATTTCTGTTGCTATCCTTAATGTCTAAACGGCCCACAGGGCGCTCAAGACTCGCACGTGGAGAGATACTCTTGCAGCAGCCGTGGCGGTGCCCCAGGTCAGGCCTTGGGGCCGGCAGAGGCAACGGTGGCAGTCCGTCTCTCAATCCCTGCGCCGCCCCTCGACAGCCCCTCATTCCTCATTGCCAGCCCTTCTCAAAGACAATCCCTAAGTCATTTCCCAGGGACTTGAGGGAATTGCAAATTTATTCTCCTGCCACTAGATGGCAGGCAACACGACGTGCATTTTCCAAGTAAGCTATGAACGGCAGTCATAAACGATCCCCCTCTGTCTCCGAGCACTTGTTCCCTATAACAAAATCAGTAAATCTCTGGTTTCAAGGCTAGCTTGCGCCGTCTGAGAGCACCCCGGGTCTGCCTGCTGGAATGTCTGACCCTCGGGGAGGCATAATCACTCCCCAGATAACAGCAACCCCGCGTGGCTGCAGCGTCTTACAGTTTACAAAGCTCTGGAGGGTGGGTAAAGCTCTTTTGCATGCAGGATCTTATTTGACAAGAGAATGTACGTACACACCAAGCCCAGCCATAATGCAACTTCATTCTATCGACGGACAATGCATACACAATGTCCCGCTGATCCATTTGCATCCACTTCGTATGAAAACAGTTGCTACACACGATCTCGGAGCCAATGGCAGTATTTTAAGGAACTCAACAAGTGAGAGGCACCGTGTTAGCTCAGCCTTTCTGGGACCTGGAGCTGCTCCGCCACGGGGAGCCCGGCAGCTGAAAGCCTGCGCACCGGAGGGGCAGTGTTCCCGTGCCTGGTCTACACCACGGGGGTCTGGTCTGTTCGCTTCTCACAAAAAGCAACCAGCTACATCTTACCATTTGCATACACCCAGCAGGAGTCAAGTCCTCCTGGCATTTGAAGAATAAATCCGTTCATTTAAGAAGAGAAAGAATGCTGTGCATATACATGGGAGCTTGCGTGCTTGGGGGGGGGGGGGGTTTGCTGTGGGGGACTGAAGGTGGGTGAGAACTGGAAATCCACTTGTCTGAGATGGTTTTCATCTGCCTCGCGGTGTTTTAACTGGGCCTGAAAAGGTCTGGCTCCCTTTATTAGCAACTGAAGGGTTTTATTTTCACCTGGCCTGAAGTCCAGAGCCTGTCTCCAAACAAGCAGGTAATGACAGACTGTGGAACTCCGTGTTTTCTGGTGCAAACTACAAATGACACGTATTTGTATTTTATGAAATCGACATAAAAACCTGAAATACATTGGCTTGGAGAGTGAGTTGGCCAATCAACATAACGTTTCTATTAGTGCCGCGATTCAGCTATGGGGGAAAATCGTGCTCTTGCAGTAATTAAACATAGCACATGAATATTATGACTTCCACGTCAGAAACCCTACTATTCACATAACGTTTTATTATAGGGCTGGTGTAAAATAAATTCCGCGAAATTTTCAAAATATCCTAATTGCAGGTGGAAGATGTTTGAAAGCTAGGGCTGTTTTCCTAGAATAAGGAATGAGAAATTTCCTTCCTCTCAGATCAGATCACTGAGCTGACCCCGGCCACCCTCTGTCCTGGGCCTCCCAACTCTAGCCTTGGGTGCTTTTGGGCACATGATCGGCTACTTCATAATGCAAGGTGCACATCACGTGCAAAGACTGGGATAGAATTTGCAGAATGGACAGAGGAAAATCTCACTGGTTTCATTTCATCTGTGCCCTGAGCAGACTTAAGAAAGCAATAAAGACTGAATGTCTAAGGAGTTAAAAGAAATGCACTGTGTTATCATCATCAATTTATGGAACTCTCACAAGCAAGCAAACACGGTACAAAACATACAAACTGTACAGTCGCTGCCTCCAGGTATTTCAATAGCAAGGACCAAAACGCTGACGTTGATACTACTTTTTCTCTCACCCCCTTTTCTCTCTCCGTCCTTTATTTCTTTTCTCTCTGAGGGAGTTGAAGGGTTCCCTCTGTGGATGAGAGCCGGGGGGGGGGGGGGGGGGCTCTGGATGCGACCCTTTGGCAGACGGCGAGGCGTAAGCCACAGAAAAGCACCGGGAGGAAGCAGGGCACCAAGAATGAATGACTAGGAGAGAAAGAGAGAGTAATAGAGGGGACGTTAAGGGAGGCCCAAAGGGAGAAATCCGGAGGGTGCACTAAGCGTGTTCACTGTGCAGTGATACACTCTTCCTCCTACCATAGTGTCATTCTCTGGAGGCTCCTGGCCACGAGGACTCTTCTGGGATGTACGTCCCCACTCCTGGGCAGGACTATGGACCTCACACTTTCTTCACAAACACTGATTCTGTGAGCTGGTGTGTTGGACAAGGGGTGTGAGGATGACTGGGCTGTATTCTGAGAGAACAAGCCAAGTGCTGTGAAAGCGAAGCATTCTCCCCTGACTTCTGGAGACAGTTTCAGAGGAAAAGAAGCATCTTATAGGAAGGGGAAGGAGATAAAGTAACCCTGAAGAGTGCTGAGCAGACAGGACATGCCCATAGCACCAAAGGAGAAAACCGTACAGCCCACTTGTAGAGATGACGAATTCTGATAAGCAACCCTGGAAGTTAGTGAGAAAGTTGGCTACAGTCTTATTGTCAGTTGCCTTACATGCTACAACCAGCCATGTCCCTTGTTTGCAACTTACAACACAATGCCTAGAGATTGGGTTTGGTTGTAGGGGAGGAAGTTTTCAAGAGCATTTATTATAAAGACACTAAGGTATTTCAGAAAGCTCAAGAACAGAGATGAAATGAGGCTTTAGAAACAGCGGGAAGCTGGGGCTTGGAATGGCACAAACGCAGCAACTCCACAGCTCAGACTTTACGCCTTCTCTGCTCTCCTCCCACCCCACGGTCTGCCCATGTATTGTTCCAAGGCAGCGTCCTCTGCTGTTCTTGCCCGTAAGATGAGAAATATGGCCGCCAGGAGCACCTCTGCTTTCAATCTTCTGATCCAAAACCCCAAAAGAAGACTGACTTTTCACTGATTTTAGTGCCAAACATTGAAAGAACGAGCTTGGGTGGACCTAGCCCATCAGGCAGCCATTATGGAACGATCTGTGGTGACCACCGAGGATTGCACGATGGAACCAGCCTGAGTAAGATTCCACCTATCAGCCGATGTAATATATGACTGGGCATGGAGGGATGAGCGTTCTTAATGTGGTTTAACGTGGGGCTCTAGTGCAGCCTGCAGACACATGGTCAGCTGCCCCCAGACAAACCAAAACCCCTGGTGCCAAGCAGGCATCCCCGTAGGTGCCCACACCACCATGGGCTCCATTCAGAGCAAACAAGAATGGGACCAGCTCCACACAGACAATGACATGGGCTGGCCCACTCTGCCCCCAGTGGGAAGACAGCTCTGTTTGGGATTTATTTCAACCTCTAATAACTTTATGGTCAGGAATTCTTTCTTTATGCAGGATCTCTGTAGTGGAAGCTTTTTAGAGAACGGGAAGTGTTCACCTCATAATCATAGACTCAAAGACACCTACTAAACGTTCCTAAAACTTGCCCCTTTAATCAAATAACTAACAATAGGACTGACACTTCCAGGGTTTTCGTGGAGAATAAGATCCAGTTTATACTGAGAAAACCTTTGAAGGCTGGAATCTAGGAAGAGAGCAAAGTAAAAACCCAGCCTAAGGATCAGCACCTGAGCCTTTGGTCATGCCATCTGTCCTCTTCTGAAGCCACAGACCTGTGACAACCTGGGGTGGATAGAAGAGCCACACCCTGCAAGTCCATCCCCACCTCAGCCTCCTCTGCTAATGTGGCAGAGCCTTTGAACCCCGCTAGGGGAGCCCTGGAGTGAGGGAGCTACCTCCCACTCACGGCTAGTCTATTTTCCTCTAGGAAGCTGTCAATAATTCAGAGACAACTTCCTGAAGAGGAAGTTGTGGGCAGGACTGGGCCTCCGACTCCTCTTTGTTCCTTTTCCCAGAGGCAGATAGTTCCCTGAAGCTGCACTGCCCTCGCTGAAGGAACGCTCCACCTGAAAGCCAGGCTATGGTGGGCCGCAGGCTCCCCAAGCAGCAGATGAATACTACTGAGAACTAGATAACCAGGCTTAGAATCTCCATGGCAGACCGAATCAGAGAGATAGGCAGAAGCTAAAACAGTTAAGAACCACAATGGAGAAGGAAGAGTCTGAGCATCCGGGAAGGGCTGGGGTGAGTGTGTGTGGCACCTGCACAGCCACCTTTTTACCTGTTGTGTGCTGACTAAATGTGACATAGTCCTGCAGACCCGGGACTCAGCACCACAATCCCAACTGAAACCCCAAATTCCCAGCCAAGTTAAAAACAACATTTGCCCCCTGTGGGCATGTAGGCCAGGTCTGGCATCCTTTCCGGTAAGTAGAACCGGAAGCTTTGTTGTGAAGGAGCCCTGGACCTGGCGGGGCTGGGAAGGCGCTGAACGTGAGCCCCGCACGCCCTCTCGTGGCCGCCGCGCTCCCCGCAGGCGCAGGGAGCAGCTGGCCACCACATACAAATGGACTCCGCGTAGTTAAGCTGTCAGGTCTAATGTATTTATTTGACTCTCTGCTGTTAAAATGATTTCTCTACAGCACTGCGGTTATTTACGACTATTGTCAGTACAAGGCGATGAGAAGGCAACAGCAGAAGAAAACAACAACAGCCAAAAGAAAGGTTCTGCCTGGGAGGGCTGGGGGCCTTGGCCACAGCGACCCCCGTAGCCCCTGATCTTGCCTTTGTCTGCAGTGGGGGCTCACAGCCCACCTGTCCAGAATGCACAGCCCCCACTTCCGGGTGGACCTGGAAGCCGGGAGAAGGCAGCAAGAATGCCCCACACCCCTGGGTACCAGCACTTGCATGGAGACCCAGGGAATGGACCTGCGGGTTTTCCAAGTTGCAGTCCCGCGGCTTTCCTCACACAAGTGGACAAGGCACCCAATCCGTCCTATGGTTTATCTTTCCCCACTTTCTAAGGCCTTGTCTCCCAATATCCAGGTCATGCGGGAATTTAAGGAGGTAAAATCTCGACTCTCAGACTTAAAGGAAAGAAATCCCTCCCTGAAATCCCTTTCCAAGGAATTCTGAGTCCCTGCTCTAGAGATCTGGTACCTGGAGGGATGTTAAAGAGTTTCCACAGAAAGTGGTCCCATGTGCCTGCGCCCTGATCTCTCTTCCTCTTCCTTCTTCTGAAAGTTTCTGTGAACCAGTTGAATCCTTACCTCCCCAAGATCTGCTGTGGAGGAAGGTCTGTTCTGACTTGCATAGCTCTGGAACCTGTGAGATCAGAGACAAGGGTGGGGTGATGGTTAATGGCATGAGTCCTGACCGTGTGATCTTGGGTAAATGACCATAATCTCTGTAAAGTGATCACAACAATGACGGCCCTTTAGGGTTATCCTAGGGGCTAGATGAATTCACACGCTTAAGTTCCTAGAACAGCAGCTGCCTACGACTACTAACTTGTGTTTTCGCACTTTGTAATACTGGCTTTCCTTCCCATCTGTCCACATCTCAGGCTTTTCTAGAGCTCTGAGTAGAGGATGCATCACCAGCTGTCAGAAGCCGTGTTTGTATGTGGCCTCTACCGCTTATAACCTATGGCACTTGGAGCAAACCACTTAACTTTTCTGTGCCTCAAATTTCTCATCTAAAAATCAATACTTACCTTAAGTTTTCATATAAATTATCCTCTTTACTCTTTGCACACGCCTTTGTTCCAGGAAAAAAACGATCTCTCATGATGCCCATTGTACAAATGGAAGAACCAGGATTCGGGGGGGTAGATCTTGTGACAGAGGTCACACATCACGTAGGTGGTAGAGTCAAATCAGGAATCCACTTCATCTCTATCTAAGCCTAACGGATTCTATGAGATAATCCATTCAAAAACATGAGGCAAAAATAACTGATGGTTATTCATGTCATTTTGGAAGAGCACTCAGAAGAAACACATCCCCTTTTCTGCGTATGAATTCGGGAAATTAAAATAAAACACCATGAAGTCCTGCTGGAAAAAAGAAATCAATAAGACAAAAAAGAAATAAAACAACAATACAAAAAAAGAGCACAACATTCTGCTGCCCATATTGAGAGCAAATCGCAAAAATAAATGGAGAAGTGACACCAACATTTTCCCCTTCTTGGGAGACATGCCTGTGAGCTGACGGTCTATTTATCCTGGGGACAAGCGCAGCCTCATCTGTTTAGCATTTATATAGTGCTTGTCTCCTCAGGGTTACTCAGGTGCCTGCCAGAAACACCTGGTCAAAAGGAACTCAGTCCCTGGAACACCAAGGGCAGCCAGGATCCCGGAGCCCGGCCTAGGACCTCTCAGTGCCTATCCTCCTCTTGGTGAGGAAGAGACTTGAGGTGTGGGGGGTGGATTCAGATCCCCTGCTGGTTTGCCTGGACTGGCCTGACCCCCGGCTCAGCCCCAGGGACTCAGGAAAGAAGGAACCGAGGCGCACCGCCCTCTGAGCCATCCAAAACCCTCGCAGCTGTGGCCTGTTGAGTTGTCCTTAACCGCTGCTTCTTTCCTGCTCTTGTCACCCCATAAGCCTCCAGTCCAGGTATCCACAGCTTGTTTCTAGTGCCTGTCTTCCAGCCCTGCTCTCCCCACCCAGTCTTAGTCCTGTAGGTTCTCGACTGTGTCCTGAGCTTGGGCACTCCCAGATGGACTGGGAAGAGGAGGGAATCCAGAAGTAAAGACTCAGAACTCAGCTCACCTAACCTGTGACCAGTGCGACCTCAAGCACTCCTCAAATTATTTGCATGTCTTGTTTGATTATCTGCCCAACTGCGCAGAACTCTTTGAAGATGCAAACTACTTACACTCTTGTAATGTAACCTTATGGACTTTTATCCTCTTCCTCCTCCTCCTCCTCTTCCTCTTTTATCTTTTCCAGGATCCCAAGGAATTCATTTGCTCTGGGAGATGAAGGAGTATTTTATGGAAGAAATGAAGAGTTAAGAATTAGTCTTTGCTTAGAAATAAGAATTTGCATGCAGACTTAGAAATAAGAATTTGCATGCAGACAAATGGTGCTGCCTTAAGATGTGACTTTCTGGGTCTCTGATTTGACTTTTTGTTTGTTTGTTTGTTTTGTTTTGTTTTGGTGCTGGGAACTGAGCCCAGAGCATTCACCCTGAGATATACTCCCAGACCAGTATTTCAGTTTGGATTTTCAGACAGGCTCTCTCTAAGTCACTAAATTGCCCAGGCTGGTCTTGAACTTGTAAATCTCTTGCCTCAGCCTCTCAGAGTGCTGGGATTACAAACCTGAACCACCAGGCCTAGCTTTGATGTTACTTTTTATTCTAGCTAGAAATAAGCTTAGAAGTCTGAGTTCACAGAATCCTCCCATAGTCTGAAGACTGCAGTCCATTAGCCCATGACAGCTAAGTCCTGAGTCGCACCATGACAGCTAAGTCCTGAGTCTCGCCGCTCTAGAGAAGAGAGAGTTATTTTGCAGGGGACCCAGGGGATAATGGGGCAGAGCAGGCTCTGAGATAGGAGAAGGGATTGGGGAGGGAAGCTGGGCTGGGTCAGAGGGGTCTGTGCCTTTGCTTTTATGTGCTTGCTTAATAGTAGAGGACAGTGTCCTAGAGACAACATGGGCCACCCCTGGTTGCAGCCACATCCAAGGGGACTCACACTGCCATATAAGGAGGCATAGATGTATGCTGCAGCTAGGCCTCCCTGGGGGCTTTTTGCATGTCATGATACAGATGGAACCTGCAAGCTATGACAGCGCCTACCTTCACCTTCTCACCAGTGCTCCAGAGGAAGCCACCAGGCTGTCTTCCAACAGGCCTGCCACAGAGCTCGTGGTGACAAGGAGAAAGGGCAGTGGTTACATGGGAGGGTATCAGATACAACGGAGACAGAGGATCCCACTGCGCTGGCCAGGCTTGAGTGAGGGATGGGGACTGAGTGAGCTAGGAAGGGTTGCTCACCTGGGTTAGACCCAGAGGGTGACGTCAGCCACCAGCTTTATCACCAGAGCCTGAGCTCATCCAGCAACCGGAGGGACTGGGGGACAGCATAAATTCTTCTGCAAGGTGCCACCCCCACTCCCACCCACCTCATCATAGCCACAAATCCAGGAAAGGGCAGGAAAGGGTGGAAGAGACTGAACATTATCCCCAAAGTTTGAGCAGTACCTTCAGGGAATGTTGAAATTAACAGAATGAGCTAAGTTTTAACCCAGTGTAGATTAAACATTCATCTCTTTGCCACTGCTCAGGGGATATAAGGGCTTGTAAAGAAGATCGGATAAGGCATAGACCACATTTGCTGAATATATAAGTTATACATAAAGAATCACGATTCACCAGGCCGCTCTGTCTCCCCCTCCAGGGGCTAAATTTGTCAGCTCTTTGCTTTCATGGCTCTGTCATACCTAGAGAATTTCCATCCCGTCTGTCAGATCCGAGTCCAAGGTTGGATCCTATCCATTGTGCCAAAGGTCAGGCCTGGCTGGGGTCAGGGCGCAGGGATTCAAGTTCAGATCCGACCAACCGGGAGAGAAAAGCAAAGCCACACAGGAAGTTCAATCAGGTTTTATTTAGTTTCAGCAAAGTGTATAGCAGAGAAGCGAAGTTACTCTTTCTTTCTGCCTCAGTGTGTCCCCTCTGTCTGCTTTGTGCTTTTTTCCCTCTTTTCTCCTTTTTGTTCATTTTCTTACTTGCTTTTATCCTCTCTAACCATTTCAGTTATTAGCAAGTTTCACACAACAATGGCATAGTGTCACCCAGTCAGAAAGAATGACTTTATGGATTATGTCAGTTACACTAGGTAACCAGAAAGATCCTTAGAAGGTAGTCAGGAAGTGCTGGGTTAGTTAATGACCAGACCTGTCATGGTGGCCTCAAGAGTCAGGTTATTACCAGATCTGCCCAGAACAGTTTCAGATAAGGTAACTATTACATGAAGAGTTGTGGTCCCTCTCTTGTTGGGCTGTTTAAACATAGTTTCATTTTAGACAGCATGTTCCTTCTGTCCTCACACTCCACCCCTTAAAGAGCGTGATTAGAGTAGGGATCCTATTTTACTGAGAGTCCTTTGAACTTATCATTCAGAGTTTTAGTATTTGTTGCTTTGGTTTCAAACCCACCTTTTATGGGTGTCACCTCTATCCTCTTGGGGTCTCATTTTAGCCACTGGACCAGAGTCATGTGACTTGTCCTCACTTAGGACAAGATTCAACTAACCACTCTTCAGATCATGAGCCACGTTGCCATTCACGTGGACAATTGACCTTGATTTGTTTTGTCAGTATACCGCACACGAGGTGATACCAGCAACTGACCTTTTAAAAACTGACAGCGACACTTCTGGGCTTCTCTCTAGGCTTTCAGGAGCTCACTGCCTACCCTGCCCGTGGCCCAAGGCAGACATTTGGGCCACCCATCATCTTGGGGTCTTTATTCCACATCACGTCTCTCCTACTATTGGTCAGACAGCGGGTGGTTCTCATAGTGATCATTTCTGGTCCTGCCATAGACTTATTGGCTTGTAAAGGCATATACATTTTGTTGTTGTTGTTGTTGTTGTTGTTGTTGTTGTTGTTGCTCAAAGGCAAGTATCAGAATGTTGTGCCTTTCTTTAGTTATGATCAAAATTCTACTGATATTTTTTGAGAGCCACATTTTGGCCATAAACCCCATTGATTCCCCTCACTACGGGTTATAACATCCAATTCGAAGAGGCAATTCCATGCTTTACAGCAACAGAAGCAGGTTCCCACCTGTAGAGCCCTCGGGTAGGCAAATGTCTGCTGTGTCCAGTCTTCTGCCCTTTTTCCTCTACCTGTTAAGTCTCAGCTTGGGCTTCAGCCTGGTTGTTCTGTTTTCTACCTATAAAGCTCAGATTTAAGCTTTAAGTCTGGCAATGAAAGCCATTTTTTTTTACAGCTTACCCCAATCTCAATGTGTACTAGCCCTGCATAGAATATATAGAGGCTTTAAACTTTGTACTGAATGGGGTATGAACACCTTCTAACACACCAATAAACCTACAAAGTCTTGCAACTGCTTAACTATATAGTAGGTTCAGGGCCAAAGCTACTCCATGTATTTTTTTCTACTCTATTATTTTGTTTTTGTTTTTGTTTGTTTTTTGTTCTCATACCATCTATATGTTTGCAGCCTCCACAAAGATCTCTAAGTGAGCCAGGAAGGGCAGTGCATCCACATTTCACACAGCCACAGTACAAGGATATAAGCACAGGAGACTCTTGCCAGTAGCCAGTCTGTCCCTTTATAGATGACACAACTCAGACATCAGGTATTACCTGTTACAACGTCCATGGAGCAGACATCTGGTGAGTTTTCTGTTTGGTCCTACAAGGGGTCTGCATGGCCCCATTTTTGTAATGTCCAGCCCTGGTGGTGTGGTCAGCAGTCAACATGGCAGCCCAGAACAGAGTCAATAGGCAGTTCAGTGCATATACAGGATACAGACCAGTGAACCACAGAAACATGTGGATGATTTCAGTTTCAGCATGTTTGCCAGACCTTAGGAGTTGCAGTATTCCAAGGTGGAATTATCTTATTTTAACTCCCGGTGGTTCATTGTCATTTTGCCAGGTCCGTCGGGTTTTTTACAGGCTGTACTGGGGAGTTACACAGACTGTGTGTGGACTGTACAATACCCACACTTTTGGCACCTGGTTGATACTTCTTACTCCTTTAAGTTGTGCCCCTCCCTGGTTATCGGAACAGGGGCCCAGGGAATTTCTCTGCCTTTCTCAGAGTAACATACATTTAGCCTGGTGCCAACCGGGGCTAGCCTCTGCTGTATGTTTGAAGGGCATCAATAAATAGCTAGTTTTGCATGAGGCCCTGGGTTTGCCTTTTTTTTTCCAACAAGGAAAGTGCTGCGGTAAGAATCCAGCAGGACCGGGCCCTGACGACTTAGGTCTTTTTTTACAAGATGCAGTAGCCAGTCAATCAGTCCCACCAGAATTTCATTTTGTCTTCCTTCAAATATTGCTTTATTTCTTGGGCTCGGGACCACAGCAATCTGGCTTCTGCCATTTCCCTCAAGTTGTTCTTTTCCTCCCTGGACCTTCACTGTGGCTCTTTCTGTTGCTACCGCAGATGGAGTTTATCACATCGTGGAGTGTTCACCCTCAGTTTGTCAAGCTTAGCAACAGGTGGCTTCGTCCTGTTGCCTACACTGTACCTTTTCTCCAGGTTTGCTCCCCCTCTCTCTCTCTGTGTGTGTGTGTGTGTGTGTGTGTGTGTGTGTGTGTGTGTGTGTGGACTGCTTACCGAGCTTCAGCAGTCTGGAGCGGGTTCTGTTCTCTCCGGGGCTCCTCCCAGGCCCTTGTCTGAGGTGGGAGTGGCTACTGTTGTTCAGATTCCATGTCACTCCTGGCACGTTTGCCAGGACTCCGCGTTGGTGATTCCTCTTCGGCCACTGCTGCTGTGTTCGCCTTTGCCCTGGGGTGTGGCCAGCTCTGTTGCAGTCAAGGAGAGACCTGGAGGCACTTGCCTCTGTTTCTCAGTACTTGTCAGCCTGGAATCAGGACTGTTAGTACTTTAGCTGAGCATTTCTGTTCTGTCAGAATTTCTTCTGTCCTGTAAGACTTGCTAGTGAGGTTTTTCCTCCCATACCCCTCTTAGTTCGGTGCGAGGCTGGAGGACGGCTTTTGTCTCGGCACATAGGGTGGTTAATACTAGCCACCCCACATTTGTTCTGCAGTCACTAAGGTGCTTTAAAAAAAAAAGACTCTGCAATTACATGAAATGTCTCCCCAAGGCAAACAGGGGATCACTCCAAGCTGGCACCAGACAGAAAGGAGGCTGGCTACTGGGTATCCCATACTTACGGCCAGCCACCCCTCAACTTCTGCTCCATGGCTGTGGGGCATGTCCCAGAGTTTGTTAGGTCCTGCTCTTCATGCCAGGTTGCAGATCCAGGTCTAAGGTCAGATCTTGCCCAGCTATGTCAAGTGTCAGGCCTGGCAGGGCACGGGGTACAAGACCTCAAGATCCACCAGCCTGGAGAGAACAGCGAAGTGTGCGGGAAGCTCAGTCAGGCTTTAGTTAGGTTCAGCCAAGTACACAGCAGAGAAGCGAAGTTACTCTTTCTTTCTGCCTTCATCTCCTGGTCTGCTTTCTCTACTTGGTACTCTTTTTCTCCTCTTTTCTTCTTTTGCTCACTTACTTACTTGCTTTTCTCCTCAATAACTGGTTATGCTGCCTAATTTTATAATTAAAAAATTTCACACAGTAGTGGCTTAGTGTCACCCAGTCAGAAAGCAATGACATTATGGATTACATCAATTACAAATTGTAATTAACAGGAAAACCCTTACAAGTTCATCAGGTAGTACTGAGTTAGTTAGTAGGCCAGAACTGTCATGGTAAACTGGAAAGTCAGGTGATTATCAAAAAGTGTCGGGAATGGTTTCAGATAAGGGGACTAGTAGTTGAAGAGCCATGGTACCCTTCTATTGAGACTATTTAAACATTGATTTTTAGACAGCATGTTATTTCTGTCTTCACACCATCCACCTAATTCCCGTTCAAACTCTGTGTCCTAACCATAACTGATGTCCTGCAGTAGGTGCCTCTGAGTCCTCCAGCCCTCTGCTGCCCCACTTAACAGATTCCTTCCCTAACTCATATGTCCATTTATAAAGTCCAGACTAAATGCTGTGGATACAAATTAGGCTAAGGGACAAAGCATTGGAGGTTAGAGAAACATTCCCCAAGTCCTACAGCACTGACAGTTTGATCCTTAGGCACATACGCAGTCACTGATGCTTTGCACAAAGTTGATCCTTAGTAAACATTGAATGAATAAAGAACAACTTCATCTTGGATCCTTGGCCATTCTGTTTCATTCTATTTTTTCTCTAGAGACACAAAAGCCAGGCCATCTCAGCACACGCTTCCACCATGTCAGAAGACGCCAAGCCTCTAAATCGCCTCCCAGGTTCCAGCGGGCAACACTAAGTGAACACCTGCCAGGGTTTCTCTGTGCTTCCCAGGGTCACACAGTATGGAGAGGTTGAATACAATGACAGGTCAGTGGTTTGGAACCTCGACCTTTCAGCCAGAGATTTAGAGGTGGGGAGACACATGTCACGTGAGCTCCACCACGACTCCACCACAAGTCCATCAGCCCACTACTAAGACCTACTGCTTCACCCCTTGGGAGAAAAGGAATCTTGTAGTTTCTCTTCTTCTTCCTTATCTCCACTGGCACCAGGTAGGTATAGATCTCCACCCACAGAGGCACCCCTCCCCCTCCCCTGGCCTGGGTTTAGCTAAGCTTCCGTCTACCCCAGCACAGATTCTCCCTTCCAATCCACTATAACCACTGTTGTCCTAGCAGACAAAACCATGCCTGGCCCTGAGGAAGTCTATAATAAATACTTATTAAATAACCAGCCACAATTTACCTTATCTAGTATATCAGGCGCAAGTTGCCCGACTCGACGTCCAAGCAACTTTGCACTTAGCCGCCCCACACCCATCCAGCACCTTTAATCTAGGGCTGCAGGTGCCTTGCCGCTGCCTGACAGGCCGCAGTGACTTTGACCTCAGGTGGAGACTCTCCCATCATCCTGCCATCCTTCTATCACCTTAGCCAAACCTCTTGATTCTTTCCTCATTTTTCTTAACTGTAGATGTCCCTGGTGAGCAATTTGTCTGTATAGTTCCACCCTCTTGGAAGAAGCCCTTTCAGAACAGTGTGGGACCCTCTCTGTCTGCTGGTCGCCCCGCCTACCCCACAGGTTTGTGTGTGCGGTCTTCTCAACTGATATTTCCTCCACCACTGTGAGAGTTTCCCAAAGCCAGCAACTCTTTTAACCTCTCTTTTAACCCTGTTTTTGAAAGCTCTAACCCCCATCTCACGGTCACCACAGCGTGCAGGACAGTCACTCTTGCTTGCATTGACCCCTGATAACTAGCACAGCACCAGGCATGCCGCAAAGACTCAAACACTGTCAACTGGTAAGGTGTTTCTAACATCCGCAGCTGGTTCCTCACTCCTCTGTGTGCTGGACTTAGGGCAATTAGGGCTGTGGACAGCAGAGGGCTGAGTTTAAAAGGCTGTTTAGAAAGGAGCCACACTCCACCTGCTCTGACCTAATCAGATTAACCTCCCCATCCCTGAGGGGAATGCCGGGGAAGGGAAGAGAGAGGAAAGGAGGTGCATGCTGGGGGCTCTGACGCTGGAATAGGCGGGAAGGTGTCCTTTTCTTCTTGCAGCGCTCATTTTCTGGCATTTGTAACACTAGCAAGTGGGGAGGAAGAGAGCATTAGCAGAACGGCTTCATGGTGACACACATCTTGTGGTCAGGGCCAACTCTGCTCCACTCCAGGCACACCAGGGTGGCCACTGTGGGGTGAGAGCGCCAGGCACGAGTGACACAGACCCTGCAGCCCCATGTAAGGCTGTAGAGGCAAACTCCCCCAACACCTCACATAAGTTCTCAATCTGTTTGTACTGTTGGCACCTGGATTTTTTTCATAACCCCAGAGAGTTAGAGTGAATCTTCAAGCCTCTGGTTGAAACTGGAGGGGAGAGTACAGGTGTGCATGGCCCACAGACACATTCCTAAAATTCAAGGAGGTTGGACTTCACTGCGTGCTTCTACTGTTGAGAAGGCATCGACCTTCTGGAGAATTCTGTCTTTGACAGAGGTCATGTTTCCTGCACGGAATGGGGAATGTTTAGTGATGGAATTCAGGCACTGGCCAGTAAGATGAGGAGGAATCCTTGGAGGCCTTTAGTCCTTTGAAGGCTCCTGAACCTTGGGTCCCTTATGTTACCTTCTCCCCTGCCTGAGGACAGGACTGTGCACAGTTCATGGGATAAAAAGATAACCACGAGGGCTCAGATGTGAGACTCTTATTGGATATTTTTTTTTCATCAGGCAGCAATTCATAAAATTCCCACATGCAAAACTGGACAAGTCATGTGGACTGCTCAACCAGGAGGGTGACCCAGACGTATGCAGAAACATTTCCATGGTCACAATGGTCGCAGCCACTTCGTCTCCTCAGGCTGACCATGGGCTTACTGGTAAAGGCTCTGAGAATGTGCACCTAACCTAATTTCCAAAAATCCAGAGGACAATATTTGTAATTTCAATTCATAGATGAGGAAACTGAGGCTCAGAAAGTGAGTAGAAGCACTGGACTCATTACCTATTGCCTAGAAATCCTGGGTTTCTCTTTGCAAATGATGGCTATATACGTACTCCCCAAAAGCTTCACCAGAGGGTGCTCTTCTATTCAGAGGGTTTCACTGGACTCAAAGGGGACTGCTTTGCCCAGAGAACCCCTTTGTATCCATAGGGATCCATTGCACTCAGAGGGTTGCAATGTGCCCTGAGAGCTCCACTCCACCCAGAGGGTTCCATTCTACATGGAGAACACCATTCAACTCATAGGAAAACACCCTCCAGAGTGGTCCACCCTATCCAGAGGACACCATTATACCCGTAGGATTCCATTCTACGTTCACGGATTGCATTCTACACCCAACGAGTTCGGTTCTTCCCAAAGGGTCCTTTCCACACAGAGTGGATGTTGAACAACCCCCCCCCCTCCCGAAAAAACCCAGGAGGCCACTGTCCACTCTTGCAACCAGCAGCTTCACTCCCCTCCCATCATCCTCTCCTCAAAGCTGAAGGTTTGTAGCTTGTATACAGCTTCTTTCAGCCAAGGGGCCTCTGGCACAGATGACTTTTTGTTAAAGTGAATGTATATTTTTGGAAATGTTCTGGAGTCTAAGTGCATAAAGGGCTGGGTCAGACACAGCCTGGGGCTGTGGGAGAGGAGAAGATTCAGCACTCCAAAGGAAGCTGGAGTATCAGCTTCAAAAAGTGGTTTGATATTTTTCTCTCGATTTTGATCTTAAAGTGTCTAGAGCCCCAGACTGCCACTGGCAGCTCTGGCCAACGGGGGCTGTAACCACGAGGACCTCATCGACTTACTGCAAAGGCATCTGGTTAACAGAAGTCCTTTGTGTGACAGACAGTGAGGAAGCACATGAGCGACAGGCATGGCCCAGGATGACAGAGACAGCTGGTTGCAGTGGCAAGGCTTCAGAAGTTGATAGAAAACACAGTACAGACAGCAAGAAATGCTAAGCACGGTGTGCATTGGGAAGCTTGCTCTCTGGCCAGCGCTGACACCTAAGGGAGTCTGGCTGGATGCCAGAATTGCTTTTTCTCCTCCTGGACAGCACATCCACCTGGCTCCCAATCTCTCAATTGCTCTGCCTTTGACCAGTGACAAGACGGTATTGATGTATTTCCCAAGAGTATGACTCCTCTTGAGGGATCTATAATTCTTGGTTCTATCTCTTACTTCTCTGAACAGTTTTGAGCACACCCAACAGAAATGTACATACATTAAAATTATCCAGCCATCATCTGAGCATGTGGTCCTCACCCAAGTGGCACCCAAGGAATAGGAGTCACACTATGTACATGAGATGATTGGGCACTCCTTTGAAAAGAGGACACTCAAACCCAGGTCACAGAGAGCTACCGCAACCACTCGCACCACGGGGCTCACAGATGCTAGGCAGAATATACAACTCTCCTCTAGTCTCTCCTTGCCTGCTTCTCCTACCAGTACATGCAACCACATGCATGAATATATACACACACATGCACACACACACAGTATATGCATTCGCAGAGCCAAATACAAGGTTCAGCATGCCTGAAATCCATTTCTAAGCTCTCTTGTTCAAATAGCTTTTTGCACAATATGAATAGAAGGAAGAATTTTTTACAGACTGAAAGAAACTCTCGTTAAAATAATAAGAATGAGTGTATCTGGATGGAAGAGCACACAATGATATTTCTCTATTAATTTTATGTTTGTTCTAAAATTTTATGAGAATGTATTATTATTTTTAATGATAGATACTTAAGGTTTTTTAATATGGAAAATATCATTGGTGTATCACATTAGGACCTTGTCAAGTATCTCAGATTTGAGAACTCAGAGAAAAGCTCTATAAAGAACGAAAAGAGCCAGGTGCTCTTGGGGCAGTGGAGATGTCCAGAGACCTGGAAAGTCGTTGAAAATACTCCAGCAGAGCCACAGAAGAACTTTGTTTTTAAAACAAAAGTTTTCTGGAGCTAGCCTCAGGACTCAGTTTCTTTATCTGTAAAATAAAAGCATCCATTATGTGATGAAGATAGCGTGATGTATCGCTGCTACAATCTCATCTACTTTTGCTGTTCTGGGTGTCCCCACTTTCATTTTGTCTCCTCCTTTCAGTCTCTCCTCTGCTTGGAGTCCACAGGGCAGTGCAGAGACCTCTAGATCCAAATCACAGCTCTTCTGGAAAAGTGGGCATCAGAGGGAACTACGCCCTACTTGTAAGATGCCACAAATCTAAAGGAGGGTCCCAAAACTCACACTTTTCCCTCTGGAACAATGAGTTTAGATCATCCTGACATACTTTTCACCTCTCAAGAATCTGTATAAGAGGATCTTTACAAAGTTTTACCATCTTTCTCTGATTTCGGAACCTAGGGAGGCAAGAGAGACCAGTGGTTTAAAAAAAAAAAAATCCTGGGCTTTGGAATTCATCAGACTTGACTTCGAATCCCAGTCTTCTCTGTTCTGAGAAGTGTGGTATCACCGATGTTAGGCAACCTCTCTGTTCCTCCCTTTTCTCTTACCGAAATATAGATACCAACACCCCATTTGTATGTTTGTGTATATTAAGTATTTGGCACATAGCAGGTGTTAGAAATCTTACCTCTTCCTGATCATATAATTCCTTCCTCGCTCTACAAAAATCCCATATCCTGTTGCCCCGACTTCAGGAGATACTGATAAATAATGCGTAGTCTTCTAGGCAAAATATTTTTCTTCTTCCCAAGTTCAAGTCTCAGAGATCAATATCAGCAGCCCAAATTGACATTCAACTCCTGCAACCTCAAGAAATGTCCGCCCCAGATACCCTCTTCTCATCAGCTTGCTCAGTTTCTTCTCTTGCTAAATGGCCACACACACACACACACACACACACACACACACACACACACGCCCAATCATTCCCATTCTTCTCTTGCACAAGGTTGACTAAATATCTAACCGATATGCCCTGACCTTTAACCACCAGCTAAATGTCTTCAGATGTTGCCACTTTGATTATAATCCCTGCCTTCTCTTCCTATTATCGCAGATGCCAACCCCAGGAGACACATTAAATACATAATGCATTTTGACTTGCATCTGGGCTGTGCTGTCTGGTGTGGGGAGGTTACAGCAGAAGCATATGCCTGCTTCTTAAAATTCAATTATTCAAATTCAATTTCTCCTCTTGCTCCCAGTCCTCACCGGTGTGTAGTCTGGGACTTTTCATCGGATCACTCAAACTGCCAGCACTAGAGCCAGAAGTGATTGGCTTTGGTTCAATGTGACTCTGCTGATGTTTCTTCCCCGTTGTTGCTATTGGTGTTTTTGCTATGCACTGTTCTGGGCACCAGGAGTCCGCAGATGTGGAAACAATCCTTAGAAAGTTCAAGTCCTGGTACGTAGAGGCACTTATATGTATTTAACCCCAAGAGTGTGTGACAAAGATGCTTCTAGCATGAAAAATACAGCAATGTAAGAGTGCAAAGGAGAAAGCAATTAATTATTTCTGCTATGGGAATAAAAATTCAGTCTGATAAGATCCCTTATCTACAATATGGGTGGCAAAGTGCTTTTGTATGCAGGAAGTAGAAAGAAATAAAGATCAGAGTCAACAGAGTAGAATTAGGGTAGTGGGCACTGTCCCAAGCTTGGGGGAGGGGACGGCTGGGTTTGGTAAGAGTGAAAAACCCACTTCCCACTTGCTTCCCTGCCTGAGTCCCGTGCCCCAGCTCACGCTGTTCCATTTACTTCTGTGCACTTAACCTTATCCTCTTTACCATTCAAAGCTCTCTTAATCCTTCCAAGCTCCAGTATCATCTCCTTGGTGGATTCCTTGCCCCTGACAGAATTAATTGTGCTTCCTCCATCATTTTGGGTTTTATTTCTTGCTATTAGACCCAATAGCATCCTTTTGGCTCAACTCTAATGCTGTTCATTAGCAACTGCTATATATTGCAGTGTGTGAAATCTGGAGAGCAGAAAGCCCATCATACACACATTTGTATCATATGCTGGAGCTCAGCACATCACAGACACTAGATAAATGCTCCCTGCATTGGAAATCAGTGGCAAATATCAACCCAGATGAAGATATATAATAACGCACTAAGCATGTTTTTGGCCAGATGACGGTGGTGGGCTACTTACTACCTTTCTGAGCTGAAAGATGTTCATCTGACTGCTTATTCAAAGTCCTCTTAGACATCTCAGAGCAACTCACCTGAACTCATTAGTCCCTGCCACAGGTAGGAGTGGGCCTTTTCCAGCCTTCCCCTATCTGTGAAAGGCACCATAGCCTATGCAATTGTACTCCAGAAATCCAGGACTCACTTGTGGTGTCTCGCTCCCTCCCATGGGTACCTACACATTGTAGTCTCTTTATACACTCCCCAAGTATCTCCAGGTCTCCATCTGTACAGCCACTATCCAAAGGACCATTGACTCTTGTCAGGAATATGGTGGTCATCTCTCTGGTCTCTTGTGTTGTCTGCAGCCCCCTCATATTTATTCCAAAAGACACTCACTCCTTTTAATCCTTCAAGCACTAATCATTTATACTGGGCAAAGATTAAAACTTTGCAAGAGATTTCAGGCCTTGCATGGCCTTGTCCAGCAGTCAGCAAACTTCCTCTGGAATGATCATGATGTTCAAGACTTCAGCTTGTCTCATTTGCAAAGTCTCTGCTGGAACTATTCAATTATGCTTTGGAACTCAAAATCAGCCCGAAACAAATGAGAATGCCTGTATTGCAATAAAACTCTACTATGCACGGACGGCAAGCTGAATACAGCCTGGGATCAGGACACAGTTTGCTAAAATGGGGCCTAGTGTATCAGGACAGCTCCTGCTTCGTTTCTCTCCCTCTGTTTTCTGTGCTTTGGCCCCACTACCTTTCAGTTCCAAAACTTTCCCATGCTCCTGTTGCCGCAAGGCCTTCTTCAGGCTTTCCTCCCCTCTCCGCCATGATGCTTCCACCATCTTCCCTCTTTCCTACTCGGTTTTGCTCTTTCTTCACACTTCGTGAAGCAAGTATGGTTTCCTTTGAGAAAACGTTCTTGACCCTCCAGCTAAGTCCCTGGCTCTAGAGTGCTGTACAAATGTTCTATCCTTTATCTTCATCACCTTCATTACAGTTTGTAAATACATACACAATTACGAAATTGCTTCATGTCTGACCCTTCCTACTTGAGTAAGCCCCAGGAAAGTCAGTCTAATTTTGCTCACCATCTGGCCCCAGGACCTTCCTTCCTGATACGTAACACCCCGCACATAGAAGGGGGTGTGGGCAAACAAATAAAGGGATGAAAAACACCAAAGGAAAAAAATGTATGGATACCAACGGGGATTAAAAGGGCAAACAAAAGCCTCTCTGACTTTGAAATATTGAGGTGAAAATTATAGTTGTTATAAACTTTCCCCAGAAAAATGTGTCACTCCATATTCAAATCCTTAAAAATGCACATACCATTTGACTTAGCGATCTTATTAAAATTTCCTTTAGAAAATAATCATGTATATATATCAAGGTTCACTTTTAGAGATTTCTGTCATATCATAATAACCGATTCGTTGTAAGTACATTGTAAACCTTTTGAACATCTCAAAAGTTATGAGTCCTAATAATCAATTAATTATAAATACATTGTAAACCATCAACATATCATAAAAGTTAGAGGATATAAGCTAAATAAGTTCATCCACTGAATCCCTTCACTATGCAGACGTTCTTCATAATGTTTTAAAATCATGTTTATGGAGCACAGAAGATTGGTAGGGGCCTTGGAACTACTCTGTGAGATACGCTGTAAAACTAAATATGTGCCTGTAACTTAATATAACTTAATTCTAACCTATGGGCTGTACTTCATTGAGAACGAAACCTAATGTACATTGGACTGCAGGTGACATAGATGCTTGCATGCAGGCTCACGAGTTGTAAGAGATGCAGCATTCTGGGGGCAATACCACTAACAGAGACAACTGCGTATGTGGGAGAGGGGAGGACCAGGGAAATCTCTGTAGCCTCTACTCAAGTGTACTGTGAGCCTAAAACTGCTCATTTAAAAGTCTATTAAAGCATAGAAATAAATAATGAATTATATTTAATGACTTGAAAAAACGATCAAATATATCATTCAGTCAAAACTGGTTACAGAATTTGCAGAGTTCAATGGGAAATGAACATGTTGAATCCCTAAGCAGGAAAAAAGATACCTCTTCCTTCTTTGAGAGTCTCTCACTTGACTTGACATGACATTTTTTTATTTGGTATTTAATGTTGTTCTAAGTAAATAAAAATTTTAAATTTAAATTACATGTATAAATTGTGCCATTAGTCTTTCTATTGTGTAGTGAAAATTTTAAATGCAAATAAAACCGTGGAACTCATTTGCAGAGTCACCAAAATTATGCCATTCCTATTTCAAAGTTCTCACACTCGTATATATTTCTTTGATGCTAAAACTATGAAAATGCTGCACAAAGTGAACTCAGCTCGTTTTATTTCACTGCTTAATACATACACAATCTAGCAACACTCCTGGCTTACTGATGAGTAAGGATGGAAAGAAGGGAGAAAACGCACACCCCCCCTATTTCAGGTAGTGGCCAGCACAGGAATGACACTGGAACGTGTACGATAAGATCTCTTGGCCCTCTGTCTCTTGGGGAAAAAAACAGCTTTCTGATGAATCAGAAGTTCAGGTTCAAGAGAAATGTGCGGCCTTTGGGGATGGTCAGCATTCCGTTGGCAATATCACATGCTCACCTCGTTCTCACTTGGGTCTCATGAATGTCCTCTATGCCGGGGGCCCACTGGAAATAGGTGCTCACGGAGTGCTGTGAGTCCAGCGTGCCAGCAAGGCCAGGAGAACAAGCCATTCAGACTGCGTGTGTGACCTCTGCTCACACCTGCCTCATTAAGCTTCTCTTGTAAGTAAGTGAAGCACAGTTTCAAAAATGAAATTCAGAATTTCATGATGACAACAGCCAAGCATTAAACCACACACATGTGCCACATACTCATGCAGGCAACCCTGCATTAAGTGAAAGAAAGATAGCTACAGGTGATCTCAGTTTTGCTTTAAAAACACACACTCACACATACACACACACACAGAGGAGTTTAGATAAGACTGGAAAGATATATACTAAAGTATCAGTATTAGCTATTTCAAGGTTTTATGGAACATTTTTATTTTTTGCTATGTATTTTTCTGTGTTTTCCACAGACTTGTCTCTATATAATAACAAAAACTGTGTTCTTAAGAGTTTTGCTTAGAAAAATTATCCCTTATGCCTTCAGGACATGGAGAATGTCAGATGGTCCAACAGGCTCTCCTCTATGTGTGCCTTAACACAGAGCCAACTTCCTCTCAGCACTTAGAAGTGCCCTTTCTCCTGTACCCCACCAGGATGGGGAGGGAGGGCAGGGCCAGGTGGCTGAGTGGCTCTGTATTCCCTTCAAGAGAGCTTCATCTATTGTTGGGCCAGCTTAAGCACTCTGAATTGTGTCACTTTCTAGTTTTTGGGAATAATGTCATCATTTGATATGGAAACGATGCATACTATTAAAATGGTAATATGACGTGTAGCTGTGCTGGCCGCCAGCTTGGCCAACTGAGGTATTCCTCTGGCCTTTTCCCACCCTTTCCTTCCGAACTACACGAAGAGGGCAGCACGAATTAGGCTCAACTGTGTGCTACGCCTTCCCCATCCGCTGCCTTTGTTTCCTCCTTCTTTCCTGTGTTGATGGATGGGATAGGTTTGGCAAATATTACCAGCCCAGAGGAAGTTGGGAAGTGAACTCTGCTCAGATTCCACTGCCTGCCGTTTCGCCTTGTTCCTCATTTGTACCAAGGCACCTCGCACAGCCTGCAGCACAGTAAGTACTCAGCAAATACGTGTTAGATGAATAAACAACAGTTGTGGGGCAGCCTAAGGAAACACAGTGTGTAGCTGGCTCATCTAGCTTGCCTGTATAGAATTTGTCCCCCAGCGGCACAGAACCAAAGCTGACTTTACTTAGGGACAAAATTATATATATCAACATAAATAGACACGCCAAAAATGTTTTACCAAGGTACCTAGGATTTCACCCAGAGATTCGTTTTGGGAGGTTAAATCATTTCTGAGTCTCCTTTTAAAACTACAAAATCCATGGGTGAAAAGAACATATTAACCCTTTACTCTCCAGCACAGTTTAGTTAGTGAGCTAGTATTTACTGAGGATATAAGACAGCCAGGGCCTGGATACTCTCCCGGAGGATCAGGCATCCTCCTATGTGGACACACATAGAGCACAGACACATATGCCTCTATCCCTGGAGGAGGGCGGGAAGGTGCACACACGTGCTGGGTTGGTGGAAAAGAGAAAGAAGTTGCCAGGAAACCATATGAGAGAAGCCAAGAAGAAGCCAAGAGAGAGTAAATGAATTTCATGTATTTTAATTGTTTCCCTGAATTTGCAATGACTGGCTCTCCTTTCTGTGGCATGCTCTGGTAACACCCCCTCAATGGCCATTCATCCAGGGCCTGTCTGTGGGACCCTGACTAGGCCAGGGGTAATGAAAGATAGAAGGCAGCCCAGACCCGCATATTCTCATCTGGAGACTGGCAGGAGTGGGACCACTCCCTCCTGTCTCAGGCCTAGGACAGCCCCACAGCTCAGGTTTCACTCTACTCAAATTCCCAATTTTCCCCTGACCCAAGACCCTGACCAACAATCAGGTGATCAGGCTTCAAAACACTGGCCATGCAAATTAGGTGACTTTCAGACCTCAAACTTCCTCCAGAATCAGAGAATGACCCGCACCCTACAACCTTGGCTGACTCTTCTCTCCCCAACTGCTTATAAGCCTGCCTCCCACCCCCAAACCCCCGCACGCCCGAACTCGGGTGGGCAGTACATGAGCTGTTACACTGATTCCGTCTCCTGGAAGTTCTAAGTTCTTCCTTCCGTCGAACTCACGACCCCTGGAGACCCTGCTTCCCAAGACCTCGACGATCCCTGATTGCCGGTGGCCAATGGAGCCCAGGGACCCCAGGGACCCCGACACCTATCTTCTTAGGAAATTCCATTTCCTCCATGTTTAGTGTCTGCGAGGGATGAAAAAGAATCAGTAATAGATTCTTTAAAGGAATTAAACCCTCACAAGAATTTAACCCTATTAAGTTGTCATCGTAAGATGCCTCATTACATTGGCATCTAGACAGGGTGTGTGTGTACAGATGAGACTCTACCGTCTTCTAGAATGAAGAAGGGGGAGATGGAATGCTATGGAACAGAAACAAATGAAATTAACTCAAATTGGAAGGGTACTGGTGAATTTTTACAAGAAGAACGTGACATTACAGCCCTACACCTGTAATCCCATCATTGAATTGAAAGAATTAAGTATCTCTGAGAATAAATCTGAGAAAACAATCAAACATATAAAGAAAAATGTAAAAACTGTCGTACAATTTGGATTAAAAAATTTAGATTATTAACAAATATTGGCTATGTGGAGATTAAATAAGGTTCCTCCTATTTAATTTGTGTTGGTTTAATGCAGAAATTGTCTGGGCAGCATTACCCAGGCTCCGTGATACAGAGAAGTCTGAATTACAAGAAGCAAGTCACCCATTTCCTCCTGTGTATGCTTCTGCCAAGCCTGGTTCACATTCCAAAGTTGCAAGGGGGAAAAAAAAGAGAGAATAAAAACAGGTTGTAATATTCTTCCTTGTTTAATCATGCAAACACTGTTTAACTATCCTTCCTTTCCACATTGTGAGTCTTTAGGGAAGAGTAAGAAATTTTCAACTTGCTTACCCAAGTCATTATCAAAGTAGATTAGAGCTAAGCACCTTGCATGCAAATGGACTGGCTTGACAAAAAAAAGAAAGAAATTAGAATTTAGATAGCAACAAATAAACTAGATTGAACCTAATTTCAGTGCCTTGCCCTTGCACCAGTGGAGCTGAAAGTAGGACAGAGTACCAAATTGCTGAGCTCTAATCTCTCTCCAAGACTTATTATGCATGGTTCCTCTTTTTCTCTCCCCTTCATAACATACACCTGCCCAGCACACCTGCTCATCTACCTGGAGCTAATGGTTACCATCACCCCGCACATGTTATATCATCAAATAACTTTGCTTATAACTTCAAGGGCACAGACCAGGACCATAAGGTCATCTCTCAGTCCCTTCTCATCCATGAATCTTTCCCCGGGAACTTATTTTCTGGATGCATTATTTCAGTCACTTTCCCTAAATCCTCTCTACACCCCCTGCTCTGTGCACTCTTTGCTATATCTCAGAGGAAAGCTGCTAGCAAAAATTTTCAGTCAATGAAGCTTGTCTTTGTGTTTTCCTGCCTGTCCCTCCACCACGTCCCCACTCTTGGTGACCTCTGTAGGTGTTCCAATGTCATCAAGCTCCTCCTCTTTCCCAACAGCCCACTCTTGAAAGGACTCACGCCTACTACTCAAATTTTAATGGGATTATTTTCATCTTAAACATTACAGCTGTAAGCCCGGTGTAAAGTCTTCCTTTTGTACCCACAAGGGCTAGTGATGAGCTGGAGGAGAGAGGTTCTCTGTGACTCCAAACTATGGCTCTCCGGGTACTGCTTCTCGAAGTGCAGCGGAGGGCTCTGCATGCCGGAATCACCTAGTGCACTGAAGAAACACGCTGGCGTGTCCCTCAAAACCCTCCTGTATCTATGGGTACTGTGTAGTAACGGGAGGTGGCTAAAAGGGGAAGATTGTTGGGGTTTGGGCCCAGAGTGGTGTGTGCTAGTTCCATCCTCCTTCCCAGACTTGTCTCTGTTCTACCATTCTGTGAGGATCTCTGTTTCTGGAGCTCAGGCTGTGGCTGAGGCCCTACCAAGCGATTCCCAGCCACCCACCTGTGAATGGATTGAGACCTTCTGATACTGTGAGCTAAGATAAATCTTTCCACCCTAAAGCTGTGCATGTTGGTTATTGAGTCACAGGGATGATGAAGTAACTAAGACACATACATTCAGCCAGATGGCTTCTCCCAAAAGCTTCTACGGGGTTGAGCCCAGAAATCTATTCTGCAATAGAGACCCTGCACAGCCAAGTACAGGAAGCTCTGCTTCTAAGGACAATCAGCTTAAACCATTCTTCTCTGACTCATTAATTATTTCCAAGGCCACCCTGCCCCATTTCCATATTTCCTAGATTTGAAATCAGTCCCAGCTGCAGGGTGACTTACCAAAGGTTGTACAACAAATTAGCACAAGAGAGAGCATCTGAAAGCCCACTTTTGGTTCCAAAATGGAAATTTTATCTCCTGCACCTCAACAAGTGTTAAAAACTGAAAATTTATTCCTAGTAAAGAATTAAAAACTGCCCGAAGACAAAGCATCTCTCAGACATATTTCAAAGTGTAGCCTAGTGTACATCCAAGGGATCAGGTAGAATTCTTAGGCCCGAAAGGGACACTTTGGGCAGAAATTCTAACTTTCTACCTACTGTTGGGAAACTCTGAAAAAATTCTGTACTTCCTGATTAGATGTCTATGTTTGAACACATGACATCAGGAATAAATCCCTGAGCCTCACAATTTTTAAAATCGCTTTACCTTCATCTATGTAAGAGTATTTAATCAGAAAATCGAAAGTAGCTTACAGAATGTACTCAAAACTAGAAAATTAAGAAACATGAGATGTCTAGAGGTCAAGGTTATAGACCTCAAATATCCTAGGAGAGGCTGTTTCAAATCAGAGGAGGCCAGGTTGAAGTCAAGGAATAGTAGAAGACTTTAGAAACAAAGGTCATGGCATCGGTGACTGCAAAGGTCAGGACAATGATGAATTTTGATGGGAATGACCTATTTTTAAATGCCAGGAAGCCAGGCTCTCATAGTGAGAAGAGTCGACCCCTTCATGAGGCTGACTTGCTGACCCAGCTCCTCTGATGAACTCCAGGAACTTTAAACCCACCTGAGGAGAATAATAAACAAAGACCAAATTGAAACAAACCTCACAAGGTGCCAGTAGAGAAAAGGCAAAAATCATCTCATTTACTAATGGGGAATTGTATTAAGAAGGAGGTTTGAGGGTTTGGGCTTTCTATAACACCCAGAGAGTATTTTCCACCCCAAAAGATTTTACTCTTTGCTAATTTTAGTTATTCTCCAGAGGCCAATTCCCTTCAACTTAATAAGGTTTCCGAGTTCTAATGAACTGTAAAAGAGACTTATGGGCTCTTCCCCACTTATAAAACCATCACAGATTAAAAGCAATTGGGAGCCTTTTGCCTTCTTTAGCCAGGAAAATTAGAGCAAGGATCTCCAATATGGGGCAGGCTTGCAGACCAACCAAGGAGTACTGGTCCTCCAGACAGCAGGAAGGATTAAGTTCATATAGGACAAACTCCCCACTCAGGTTCTTCCTTCGTAGAAAAGATTCAGATGGAGCCCATGAGTCCTTGGGAAAGATCTATACATCTTTAAAGCATCCTTCATCTCAGAGATAGGTGTTCTGTGAGGTAATATTAGCATGTTCAATCTGTCTTTTCAGAGAAAAAAAAATGTGGCCCATTTACAAATGTTGAGTTAGAAACTTCATGCAGAATTCAGTAACCTCTGGAAGTTGTCTTCCAGCATGTGGTTTCCACAGATATTTCTTCAAAAGCCACAAAATCATATTTCTCTTCAAAAATCTCAACTGATCCCCCACAGTGGGACTCTGGGACATGCAGAAAGTTCTGGATCTTTCATCTAGACAAGGCTGGTAGAGGAAGGATGAACAATCATAAATTCATCCTCTGTAGGCAAATTATGAGGTAAATTCCTTCTCACCATCCCAACAGATCTATGTGGCATAGATGCACCACAGACACCTGGCATGGGAAGGATTCGATTATGGATGACAGGTGTCCCTGGACCTTGGGAACAACACAATCTCTGAATCAATGTAAACTATTAAAAAGTTGCCAAGCCAAAATTCATATTCAAGGACAGACTCACCTCTCCGTGTTGAAATTATAAGAACAATTCCAAGAACCTCATACAGATTCTAATAGGCAGTGAAAGGGACTCAATGATACCAACCACTTAGGAGAAGGGTGAACAATTCTGCCAAGCATCTGGATGTACGGGCTATGAAATGATGCCCAAAAATAGAGTATTTAGAATGATTTGATAACAAGCTTCCTTTCCCCCTCAGTCTCCCTAGAATGACACTTAGTGAAAGGATGTTTAAAAACTAACCATAAAGCACCCCACAAATAGAAAGTGTCATCACTGTTGAGATCTCATTGCTCTTAAAAATGGTTATGAACCCTTTTAGAAATATTTTGAGTAAGCACCACCTTCGTGACGATAAATGAGTAATGCTTTATGTCTCCCCCCCACCTCCTTTTCCACACTGAATGGTATAGCAGCAGCTTAGGAAAACAAGACAGAATAACAATAAATGATATTACAGCATTGCTTTGAAATGAGAATTGTTAGTATGGGGCAGGGGAGAAACAGATGGGAAAGAAATGCACCCGGAGAGAATGCTTTTGTTTAAATAAGTTCATAATATGTGAACTACACGATAGAAACTGACAGGGGAAGAGGAGGATCATTGTTTGAATAGCATCAATATAAACACAGATGCAAAAGAAATTGGCTTGGGATATGGAGAAGCCTGGCTTGAATAATGCTGCTATGCCAATAAAAGCCATAAAAGGAGGAAAATACACAGAGTGGTTGATTATTTCTGCGGTGCTTGAAGATGCCCATATCTACTGACATCAAGGGGAAAAGAAAAATATGCCCGAGCTCTCCCTTAGTTGGCTATTTTTGCTATAGTTCATAATTCTTCCAGGTCTTACCAAATCATGACTTGTTGGTCCACTTGGCTGCATGCGAAGCAAACCTCTATCTGAGAGTGAAAGGGAATGTATATAGGTCAATCTTGAGCAACATGAAATATGGAGACAGGAAGTGTGGACAGGCGCCATCCAGCTCCCAGTCCTGGTATTGTCCGTGTTGGTCAACGAGGATCACAGGATGCAGGGGTGCTGCCCTTGCCTGGGCTTTGCCATCCAGTCTCTTGGTTCACTGCTTGCCAGATGATGTGATCCTTACATAGCAATATTTTTTTAAAGTATATCAGTAGAAAGAATAACTGCTCCCCTCTGGCAGAGCTTAGCACGGCGCTAGCTTGTCTAAAAAGTCTTTTGATTGAACCCATAGAATATAACAGTAGGCGCTAGTAATCACCAGTTTGTGTAGAAAACAACACACTGGGCAGGCACTGTGCAAAATGCATTATCTCTATCATTCTGTTGAATCCTCACAGTAGCCTGTGTAATGGTCTCATTTTCTCCATTCTTCAGACTGGTAAAACAAGGATCATAGAGGTTTAACATGCTCACCAGAGTGGCACTGCCCTTACGGAGAGCCTGATGCAGGCCTCCTAAAGTTCACACGGACTCCCTTGACTCAGTAGAGATGGCTGATGTTACACAAATGACATTATTTAATAGATTCGGGCAAAGTTCACCCTGACCTCAATCTTCCTTTCAGAAGTTCCTAAAATGTCATCATTAATAATTCAAAATTGTATATGAAGCATTGCCCTGTCTTCTGGTAGGGCTTACAGGAGACAATGATCATAGGAAGGAAATGGAGTTCTATCCTTGATGCTCTCCTCTCTCCCAATTGAGGCCTAGAAGCCCTTGGACATGGTAAGAGCAGACGATGAACTAAAGAGGGGGAGGAGACATGAGAAAGAGCCCGAACAACCTTTACTCTTTCTAATCTTCCTATGGGTAGGGCCATATGAGGAGAAAGCAAAGAAAAAGAATCAGGAAAATTTTCAATTAGACAGAAGACAGGAAATGTTGTCATGATTAGTAGCAGGAAGCTGAGTGCGCCTCCCCAGAGACTCTCAAGGTGAGGCAGATACCAGCAGTGGTTGAGTTGAAGAGCATCTTGCCAGAACACGGAAGACGGATACGATGATCACTTCCAGAGGAGGGAGATGAGAGGGACAGCCCGGCTGCCGTCCAATGGTCTGGTGCTGAACAGACTGGCAAGCCATTCAGAGCCTCGAGTGATAAACACGTCTTGTTTCGCCCTACTTCTGATATCCTGGATAGCAGAGACAGCCTTTTTCTGTAAGAAGGGTCACTGTGGAAAAGCAATTCCCATGTGATAAGATCCGGGAGGAAAAATAAGCAGAAATGAAAGGGTAAAGCTCCTTGCCGTTGATAATTGAAAGGGGCAGACACTTCATGACAAATGACAAGCAACCTTCTTTTCAGTACGGACGATAACGCATGCGGCCCATCTGATGTGTGGCCATCCTGGAAGTGTTATCTGAAGGGAGCCAACCACATCAAGAGGCCCACGACACGCCTGGATGGAATTATTTTCTTCCTCCAAATCAAAATATTATTTTCTTTCTCAAGTTGCAGTCTGTAGCTCAATGTACAATGATAGGATTTGATTTTAAATCCCTTTTTTTTCTGCTTGTTTGAAAATCTTCAGAATGAGCAGCTCTTTGCCTCCAAGAATTTAAACTTTTTTTCTCAGGGAAGGCAGAAAATTGGAGTGAAAAACAAATCAGAGAAGCACTTTTTCTGTGCTCTATAAGAAGCCTTGCCGGAGACTGAAAGGCCCTTTGAAGAGCCAACTCCTTCAATCTTCTGACTGGAGGTGCAATGAACAGACTCTGCAGGAGGCTGAATGTCTCTCCATGCAGCCTGGGACTCACCCTCTCCCTCCCTGCCTCTACACCACTGGTTTCAGCTGTTTCTCTTTGGAATGAACATCAGATAACTCCATCTACTCCAACAGCCCCAGCCTTGGATCTGACGTGACAACGGTGGGGCAGAGTAACACTTGAGACATTTCCTGGCTTATTATTTTCTCTACACTCTTGTGACCATCCCAATTTCAGCTGTTGACAAGGCATCATCTTTAAGCCCAGAACTAGAGAACAAAAATGGCACATTGTCATCTTCTAAAATATAACACTAAAATTTCTGCTGGAAGACAGAAAAGAAAGAAAATGACTGCACCTATCATAATCACCTCTGACCTAACCACTTCCCCTGCATAGGAGAGGGAGAAAGCAGTTGGAAGAGAATCTAGAAAGCAGACGAATAGACTCGTCTTTGGGTCACACCCTTATGGACCCCCAGCACCTCGTGTTGTAGTCTGAGTGTAGGATGTCCCTCAAAAGCCTCACTTTTAGGTGATGATTCAGTCACAGAGCCTCATCCATTGAATTCTTGTGCTGTTAAGAAGTGGAGCTGGTCAGAAGAGGTGGCTTATTGGGGCTTGATCTTAAAGGGGCTGATCACTGGGGCATGAGCTGGAAGGGTGTGACTGCTCCTCTCTTCTCACTGACTCTGCTTCCTGGGATGGGATGAACAGCTCTCTCCTGCTAGGCCTCTGGCATGTGCCACACCCAGCTGCCCGTGAATGGACTGAAGCCGTCTGAAATTGTGAACTGAAATAAAACTTTCCTCCCTTATATTGTAGATGTTGAGTATTCTGTCCCAGTGATTAAAAAAAAAAGTAATGAAAACACTTTGGAAAATGGGAGTAGAAAAGGGCTAGAGAGGAAAGCTGTGTTCCTCAGTGGGCCCACCTGGAGATTCAGCCATCAGCATCCTCCCCTGGTCCTTGTGCCACCAGGCATGTGAGCAGGAAAGGGAAGAGGCTGTTGTATATTCTAAGGCACAAGAAGAACCCTTGATTTCCCCCTTGGTCTTTTAAGGGCCACAGAAAGGTCCAGAACCAAGTGATCTCCAAACTCATGATGGAACACAGGAAACTGGGAGTTGGGTAAAGAAACCTGAGCAAGGACCCTGAATGCGGATGACAGGGGCTACCAGACAACCAGACACCCCTCCATGAGGGATGCTGACGCAGCATGGTGATGATGGAGACCGCCAGGCCCACATGATGGCACAGTATGACAGGAGCACCCTGAAAGACTATGTATTCACATACAGATGACAGCTTAGGGTCATGAGAGGTGAACCTGGGAAATGACAGATCCTCTCCCAAAGACATGACACCATGGCCTGTTGCAAAACCCCCTCCTGCCCATCTGAAACTCATTTAGGACACAACTAAACTTTACCCTCATTTGCCAAGAAGATTACCCCACGGGGCTAAGTTTACTGAAAGAGAAGACCAATAGATGACGTTTCTGCACCAAGTAGGATGAGAGATAAGATTCAGAAAATTAAATCGCATTTTTAGAAAATAAATTTATTTTTTGTTCACCTGGGAGTAAAACATTTATATCCAATGAGTAGGTTGCATTCCATGGAGAAACAACATAAATAAGGATTTCCCAGCAGAATCATTAGGGCTCCTGTGCTCAGTGCCCAGCTCAGCTCTTCTCTGACCCCTGAAGGAACTATGAGTCACTCAGAGAAAATCTTCCACTGTGAGCTAGGATTACTACAGAGATAAAAGGTCCATTCTGAACTTGGCTAGTTGTGAGGGACCATCCCACAAGGATTCTTTTTCCAATTAATTATGCAAATGGTTATTGATTATTACCTAGAACATTTAGTGATGTTATTAAGAAGTTAGGAGATAAATCTTTTTGACTTGTATTTAACTGGTAGATTGTCTAAGCCATAAAGAGCACATAAGCAATAGCTTCATAATTGCATTTTATGAATAGCAGGGACCTGTAAGGGATGTGGAGAGATTTAATTGACATTTAACAAGATAACTGCAGCAAATTAATTACAAATTATCTGCTAAAATATGAATTAACTTCTAATAATATTTCAACCAGCAACTCTAGGATGCTAGTGTCTTCTCATTGTTGGTAAAATAGCTAAATAAAATATCCTGCTAGTTAAGACAATATCACTAATTTGTCTCCCAAATAATCAATCAAGTTTTATTGAGATTTGTTGTGTTATCATCATGTATTAGAGGATGAAGAGAAATAATGGCCCATTGTTCCTACCATCACAGAACTCACAGCACAGCTAGAGCAAAAAAGCTCATCATAAAGAACTACAAGGAGAAACAACTTTAATCTGATTCTAAAAACTCAACTTGCAAGCCCATCCTTAGAGATTTACTGAGGCCCTATCTCAAAAATAAAATATAAAACAAAACAAGAGAAAAGAAAAACCTGTCTCACAACTAGGAATATTGCTCAGTGGTAGAGTACAAGCCCAGCACATAAGGACTTAATCATTAGCACCAGCGGAAAGAAAAATAAATAAGTAAATAAACTTATTTTACCTCTTCTCTTAGTTACTTATTTGTTACTGGGACAGAATATCTGACATTCATAATTTAAAGAAGAAAAGATTACGTGAGCTCACCATTTCGTAAGGTCCACAGATGGTGGCAAAGGTGGAAACACATGGCAGAGGTGCAACTGGAGAGCTCTCTGCAGCATGGCAGCCAGGAAGCCACCCGAGGGAGGAAGGGCCAAGCTACCCCTCCAGGTCCTGCCCCAGTGATGTTTCTCTTCCGGGTCAGGCCCTAGTGTTCTGCTCCGTCCAACCAGGCCCCAGCTACGTATTTTACAACATCTAAATACATGAGGCTTTGGAGGATACTCCTCAAATCATCGTATTTTTTCAAGTGTTGATTTAGTGATTTATACAATGAAGAGTGGTAATATATAGCTCAAGATTTGTTGCAAAAGGCCTGTCATAGCACCTGCTGCCCATGGATCATTCAATAAATATGAGCTTGGTTCTCATCTTACCGTATGATTGTGAGTAGAAAGAGAAATTCGTGAATGTGGTTGACATTCCCCTTGAAAGAAGGTGTTACCTGCCATGTCCTGCAAAGCAATGCATGTAAAGCTAGCCACTGGCACAACCCAGTGCCCATCAAGGGGGCCAAGGGCCCATGCAGTGACAGCTCAGAGTAGTAGCTGCCAGCTAACCAGAGCAAGGTCTATCCAGGTGTGTCAGTATTAAGAGGGCCCAGTGGCTTACAAATACAATTGTATGATGCTACTGACATGAAAAATGAGCATATGCCGTAAGAATCACACAGATTCTCTCTGGGAACATACATATGAAAATATTTTTTTAAAAAAGCTTGGATACACATGCACATGCACATGCACATGCCTCAAGCACTTAACCAGACTACCTGGGCAAGGGTGCGAAATCAGGAGTGACCTTCCTGAGTGGTTAAAGAGAATCTTGCCTTGTCCACATTAATAAAGACATGTCAATTATATCACCTATGTAATTAGGATTAAAATTATAAAATTAAAATTATAATTAAAACTATAAAATTACAGTGGCATAGGGCTTGTAATCCTCACACTCTGGAAAGCTAGGGTGGGAGGGCCGGTCCCAAATTTAAGCCCAGCTTTGGCAACTTAGTGACTTGATGAGACCCTGTCTCAAAAATCAAAAATTAAAAAATGGATTAGGGATGTAGCTCAATATGTAGGCTCTGGGCTTGGTCTCCAGTATCACAAAAAAAAAAAAAAAAAAACAGTAAAAAGGAAAAATAAGAATTTAAACTATAGAAAAATAAAGGAGATCAGTATCAGATAAGGCACAAGGGCCGTTTGGAGAGCTGTAAAGGTTGGGGAGAACCCCAGCAGGCAGTTGGAGTCAAGAAGTACTCTGAGCTCCATGCCTGGACCCATGCCTGTCAAAGGCAAGATAGACGCAGAAGAGATGGGCCAGACCTAGAGGAAGAAGGAAAGAGGGAAATCTGACTAAAGAAGGAAAAAAATATAGGGAAATGATTGGACCTAAAGGGGGATGTAGTGAAGAGAGCAGGCAGAGAAGTTTGCATCTAGGGAGCAGGTAGGGGGACATACCTGTGGTTCTGCAATGGGGGGATGGTGAGACCCAAGAAACATCTTAAAAGATAAATTTGACAAAAGATAGACAAGAAATAGAGGTTCCTACATGGGGGTTCGGAACATTAGCCATAAGGTATTGACTACCTGCTGTGTGGACAGAGAGAAAGAGGTGAAACAGACACCATGGGGAGAACTGAGGAGGAGAGGATGAGGCAGCTGTGACTTCAGGATGTCTAACCCCGAAGCCCAGAGGTATGAGGAAAGACAGAAACGGGGCTTAGAGGTAGTCAGCATCTTCAACAGCCCCACGAGAAGTATTCTACTTTAAAGGGTAAAGTTCTAGACATCTTGGTGAAAATCTCCTACTGTTGATTTGTGTGTGTGCATGAGTAAGAGGTTCCAGTTGTTTTTGAGCCAAAGTGGGACCTAGGGCAAGTTAGTTCTCAACATCTGTGACACTCACAGGATTATTGCAAAGATAAATAACAACATATAAGAAGCACTCGAAAAGGTAAGCATCCAATGTGTTTACAGTTACTGATAGGACAGGTGGTCGGCAACCAAGATGTTTTATTATATTGTTTAAACCTGTAAATAGGCTCGGTTCACTTGTATCAGTCATTGCCCACAGCCAATCATCTGCTCAAGTGATCCTTTGTCGCCACCTGCTGGTCAGTGGTCACAGTGTATCACGTAGGTAAGCTACCCAAAGGCAATTGAACCTTGCAGTGCTGGCAAGCCTGCAAAAGGTGAGCAAAAAAGGGAGGCTGGATGGGTAGTTCAGCGGTTAGGGTGCTCGCCTAGGAAGTTACGCAAGCCCTGGGTTCAGTTCCCCAGCACCCTACAAGGCGGTACATGCTCATAATCCTAGCACTTGAGCCTGAGGCAGGAGGATGGCTGTGTGCTCTAGGCTTGGGCTACACAGCAAACTCAGGATCAGACTGGACTCTAGAGCTAGACCCCATCTCCAAAGAAGTCTATTGTTATAAATAAGAAAGTTTATTATATTTTAAGAGTCTATTTACAAGGCTAGTGACACGTATGGAAAGGCAGGTAGAGGGTTAACCATATGCTCCGATTTACCGGAGCACAGGCCAACAGAATGTGGAAGAAAAACTCTGGCGACTGGTTATCTGGAGCCCCACACAGGGGTTTTAATAAAAACCAGGTCAAAGTGCCTTAGGCACACTGTGTTGAAGGTTTCAGTAAAGCCAAGCGGGGAGGCTGCTTGTGACTCAAGTCACCTTCTTTACTTCCTGCCTCTAGAACTCCACAGAGACATCGTTTAGGGGGAAAAATGGTTAGGCAGTCTCCTTCCATTTCTTCAAATGTCAAAGTGGAGCCCAATAGCAAGCAATTAACAGATGTCGGCCCAGCAGAGAGTGTGGGAGTTGCTGGCAGAAATGAGCACGAGCATATCTTAGCATATCACAGGGTGGCCCCGTTTATTCCCCATTACCCGGCTAAAAATAGCCTCTTTGCTTCTTTAGCTTTCTGTCTTTATTAGCATCAGTCCCAAGCGGTGAGCTCTTTTCCCTTGAAAGCTTCCTTAAACAAGTGGTGAGTGAGAAAAACTAAACTTGGACTCTGCCCGGGTGTAACTTCCCTCACGGAATTTCTGGCCCCTCTTGGCAGGAGAACCAACACCCACTATCCCCCGAAATCTTTTCCTGGACCCCACCCAGGCAAGAAAACAACCAAACTGTCCCCACAGAAAGACTGAGAGAGGCGACAGAGAAGTGATCCTGTGTCACTAGATAGTCAGATCGTATCTGGGACACTGAGTCAATCATAAAACATCTAAAATGCTTAATTTCTCACTGGGGCTGTCAGTGAGCTGTCACCAACTGACAACTCTGTCATAAATGTCATTTGTAATGTCACAAGTCTCCTCCCCATCAGTGTCATTAAACAATTGTACCTGGTTTAGAAAGAGAGGGGGCGGAGGACAAGGAAGGGCTGCAAAACCAGTGCAATGCTGAAGCCATTGACTCTTAGCTGCTGCTGGGTGGCAGTTCCAGCTAATAATTAAGTCTTCCTTGATTTGTTCATTTAGACAAATTATCAATTATTTGGAAGCACCAGCCTGGGTAATTTCTTCCTCTCCACTGCTGGCAGCCACCGTGCCCTGCCAGGATGGATAGGAAAGGAACGGATGGAGACAGAGCTTTGGTAATTAGCCTGAGCCCACAGCTCCGCTCGCCCTTCCATGCTGGATGTGCTGTGTTTACTTTGGCAGTGTTTGGAGTATGGGTGAGACCACTAATTCTGCGAGCTACTGAAATAAAGATTGCTCTTCTAATGAATTGTCTCTTGTTTCCCGTTCTTTAAAAAATGTTGGTAAATACAACCTGTTCTGTAGTTTGTCCCTCCTTCCTTCTCTTCTGTTTTCCGTTTCCTTGTGGTGGCACTGATCCACATTTTTATCCTACTCGTGCCCCAAGTGTCCTATCCATAAGAGAGGGACTGTTTCAATGGATACAGTAGCTAAAACACCCATGTAAGTGGCTTTTTGGGATTGCTGTGTTGCACCAATTTTTAAAAATGTAGGAATTTCCAGAGGAAGGTAGAGTGGTAAGATACACCAGGGCTCGTGAGACAAAAGAGACAAGTCAGGGCACTCTTGGAATCCACAAAGGGACTCCTTCTGGGGCAGGATGCCTCCGGTAAGGCCTGGAGAAGGTGTGCACCAAGTATCAGGCCAGGGAGGACTCTCCTACAGGAGGTGGTCTCGGCAGATGTCACTGAATCATTGAGTTCTCACATAGACCCATGTCTGGTAGATTGCAGAAACTGGTGCCTAACTGTACTTGGTTCAATCTTATTACCCTGCCTTCTGGTTGGCGTGTGGAATGGACGTCTGTTGGTTTTGCTGCCAGTACCCTTCCTCTTCTGTAAAGGAGTCTCCTGTCCTCTCCTGCAGAATCAGTCCTTGCTCCCCTTCCGATCATGTTCCTTGGGTGGGCTGGCCCTACCCGTGGCTCCGGGGTAACCATCTGGTTGAGGCAACTCAGACAAAGGATTCTGTGCTGTTGGCCACCATAGTTATTGTAGAGAAAGAAGTTGACCTGGATGGAGCAACAGCCACATACCTCGGGCTCTTTGTAGTCCCAGAGACAGGGACCCTAAGTCTGGGAATGCCAAGAGCTCCCTGACCGCTTCCAGGGAACATGTCCCCAAAATTTAGATCAGGGCAGAGGAGGGCAGGAAAGGGACACCAGGGACTACTGACACTCTGCCTGGGGACGTGGGGAGCTCAGCCAGTGTAATCCTGGACGTTTTAAGTAGATCAACCCAGAAACTTAGTTTCTACTTCTGCTCAGTGGAGACGGGTTTATGCAACCCAAATCCTGACTCCTCTGATTCCTCAGCTCCGGTTCTTCTCTCTTGTACCCCCATCCAGCTGGTCTTGAGCTGTTTCTGCCTCCTTATTCTTCATACAGTGTGATGGTTTTCTATTTTTTTTTTCTTTGTTGTTTCACCGTGGCTTGGGAAAAAATCCAAACTCGCTTTTCACCTCCAGCTACTACCAACAGGAGTGGAGGATTCAGGGTGAGGTTGGTTATATAGTTTTTTGAAATCCTGCCTTAGCACTTATTGCCTTCTCCCTCACTGCCCGTGTTGATGCCAACTTTTTAAATTTAACTCTGGGTGGCTGAAGCATGTATAAATATTATCCAGGTATCCCTTAACAGTCAGAAAGAGTTACATGAACAAAGAAAGAAATAATACAGGAAGAAGGAGAAGAAAGGGAGAAAAGAGGAGACAGAGCAAGGCCTGGACTTCTGTTTCTTGCTCCCATATGCCATGTCAACACAGCATCATGAGGTCACACTGCACCTTCCTAGTGCCACAGGTTCGTAGGACTCCTCAAGCCAGTGTGCTGAAGGCAGTGTGAGAGCCTGGCCTGTGCCACCAGGGTAAGCAGGCCTCACCTTGAAGTGGCCCTACTTAGTACTTTCATGGACTTTCAGCTTGTACTCAGCCCTTGCAGATCTCTGGCTAGAAACAGAATGTCCCAGGCTCTCCTTCCCACCCTTGTCCATTCCACTCTGCCTCAGGCTCCCGGGGCTCTCCAGCCCTGACAAAGGGGCATTTAAAAAGTACCCATTGACACTGAGCACAGAGAGCTTTGCTAGTGTACGCCATGAGCAGGAAAGGAAACAGCCACCCAGGGCTGGGTTCGGGTACTTATCACACCTGCCTGAGCGTTTGCTGGGCTGCTTGCTGCCAAAGAGAAGCTTGGCAGGGCCAGAAGAACCAAGCCTGCTTGGTGCCCATGTCGTCCACAGCACCACTCGTGCCAAAGATGTGCTATCAGACAAACAAGTTTGCTGACTGAATCGATCTAATCTTCTTCCTCTGGTAGATTCAGATGTAGTTTTCCCTTGAGCTTTTATGTTTGCAAAAGACAAATATACATTGACATGTAAAGACAACAGAAGAAAATAAGCAAGTGTGCTTTCCAGCACCATTTTCTTTCAAAAAGAATTGAAGGGGACAAAAGAATGAGAGAGGAAAGATGAATGGAGCAGAGTGAGAGAAAGCATCAGTGGGCAATCCGCTTGGACCACCAGCTGTGCCCTTCTGGGAGCCAGGTTTGCCCTGCCCCACAGCTGGCGTGGGTGCCCCGGCGTTCCTGGATCATGGCAGCGATGCTGTGGCTTATACCAGAACTAATTCCAGAAGGGGGGAAACAATCTAAATTACATTTAAAGAGAATCTACCTTTTTATCTTTTAACCTTAGGCCTTCCCCAGCCATGCAGAAAAATCAATCTTGGCTAATCCACTGACCAAGAAAAAGAGAAAAGAACAGACAAAAATGTTGTATTAAGCAGTTGCTTTGTGCTTAAAGAGGTATCAGAGAGAAGGTGATCCCAGCATTCCCCAGCAGGAAGACAGCCTCAAAGGGCTGAATTTCGGGACTTCTGATCCATATCCCAAGGCCAGTCATTAGCTAGGGTCCAGGGGATAGACTTGCACTGTCTTTCAGCTTGCAGAGCTTAACCAACACACAACAAGCTTTTGCTGGGGCCTTGTTTGTCTATCTCTTTGCTGAGAGCTGGAGAAATTGATTTCTCTTTTTTCCTTGATAGAATACAGCCAACTGTGTGACCATTAGGAGTGTTAGCTGGAGAAATCACAATATATTATTGACAACTGTGACATAATAAGGACTCTATCTTCACATTGTCCTTAGAATGTAGATTCATCCCCCAAATGCCAAGGAGAGAAGAGGGACCAGATCTGAGCAAAATCACATGATCAGTGACACAAGTAATCACATCTACTTGATGAAACCACACCAAAAAATGGAGTGGGCCAGTCAGTGACCAGGCAGGCAATGTGTTCTGCCCCATGGGGACAGAAGCACCTACCCTGGAGACTTTTCTAGACATTGTTCTACATATCTCTTCATCTTGCTGTTCCCCCAAATCCTTTATAATAAGACAGTCATTGCAAAAACAGCGTTTCTGAGGCTGTATAAATATTATCTATACCATTGTATGCATAGTTCACATTTGGTTTTTCCATTCACATACTGATGGACACAATAGTTGCTCCCACTTCTTGGCCGCAATAGTTAATGCTATTGTGAATGTGGACGTAATACACAAATAGCCCTTTGAGTCTCTGATTTCAAAACTGTTGGGTATATACCTAGAAATGGAAAGATTGGATCACATGGGAATCGTATGTTTACTTACTCATTTGAGGAGTGGTCCATATTGTTTCCCTAGAATATATATATATATATATATATATATATATATATATATATATATGATGTTAACTATGCTTTGAACTGGCAGCACATTTACACAATGCAAAATCAAGATTAACAGTAGAATGCCTACCTTTGACTCTTTTCTCTGAGCCATTTAGTGCCCCCCTGGAGGCAACCAGTATGACTACTTACCAAGCTCGTACTGCAGAGTCCCAAGTCACTTCAATATCCAAGCAAGTCCAAAATCCGAGCGGAGGCTGGCTTTCTAACAAAAAGATTTAAAAATTATCCACAGTCTGCTCAGAGGAGAGGTTAATGAAAGCAGAACACAAAAATGCCCTGCACATAATGAATAACAAATACTCTTTTAAGATGAGCATTATTAAAGCACCAACATGTTATTATCAAAAATGTATGAAGTGTCTTTCTGTGGCCCTTAATACGGCATTGAAAGCACTGCCTAATGCCCACTCCAAAAGATTAGACTCCTTTGAAAGAAAAGAGTCAACACGCGTGACACATCACAGCACCATCCTGCATTTTCTCCATTTGGGTTCGCAGTTAGGCGTTCCTTGGCTTCAGGGAAAGAGCATTTGCAAAATGGCTCTCGGGGTTTAATTGGTATTTCTTTCTTTCGCCTCTCGGTATAATCCAGGAGAGGAGACTGCAAAGCAATTTATGAACATTAGCCTTGTTCCTAAATACCCACGTCCAAGGTTATTGAATACAACTGGAAAAGCCCAAAGAGCACCTAGGGAGATTAAGGGAGTTTTTGAGGCAGAACCCGTGATTCTAATGAACTTGGGCTCAGCTTCACAGAAGAAGAATCTATCTAAATACATTAGAGCCAACAAAGCAGACAGCAGACGGGAGGCAGCTACCTAAACGCCAGAGATGCTGTTCTCAGTAAGTTATGAAACGTTGCAAATAGATTTGGGTGGGTTTGAAGCCTTAAGTCACCCCAGGGTGCTAATTATGACTTCCATACTGTTGGCTAGAGAGAGATTTCCCCAGCGGGGCACTGAGAGCCAGAGCATCTGCACTCCAGCTGTCCCCATAAATGTCCCCTTGTGCCCCGCATGGTGGAGACCTCTACCTGGCTCCCCCTTTTTACGGTGAAGATGAGTTCATTTGTTTGGAGACTAGAAAAATGACTTTTGGAAAGAACACAGCATATAGTCAGGTAGAAATAATTTTGCCCAAGTTCTTTTTTTAACTTCAATGTGATTGTTACCCAAACAGTGAGATATTCAGGGTCAGTATGATTTCATCTAAACATCTATGTCCAAAATGTGCAATAGAAATAAAAAATATTATAGATTTTAATCAAGTCTCACCAGGACTCTGAGACTGCAAAGTATGTGTTCAGTCATAGCAAAGGTGAAACAACCCCATAGAACGGCTCCTGGTGCCAACTACCCAGAGCTGAACCAAATTTCACAGAAAGAGCAAATCCTCCACCAAACTGTCCTCACTTTAGACATCAGTTGCGAATTCTGAAGACATAAAGCTTTCCTTGGTTCTGAATGACTGGATACATATTCAGGGGCATCCACTGTCCCTTAGGGTTCCATGGTTTGCCAGAACAAACTACAGAACTCAGGAAAGCACCACACTTAACAGTCATATGTGTGATCTTGCAAAAGGATATGAGACCATCAGAACTAGCAACATCAGGGAGAGCCCCGAACGTGAAGCTAGTTTTGTCCTCCTTCCATGAGATCAGGATGCTTCACCCTTTTGACACATTCTAAGTGAAAATACAGAGTATTACCAACCAAGGACTCTCCTCAGAGTTGCTGTGTCCATGGATTGCTGCTAGGGCTTCAATGTGTACAGACATGATTGATTAGTCATTGACATGTGACTCAACCTCCAGCTGCCCTCCCACTTCTAGAGGCTGGTTTATCATCAAGGTGATTTCAACCCCATGTTTTGGCCAGCCTCTCTATTGAGTTTCTTACTTATTTAATAGAAAAACTACCCATTATGAGTCATCTCACATGTGTGACGTATTAGGGAGACGAAAGGGTCTGGAGCCTGCATGAACCCTTTGTTACATGGGAACTCAGTTGACAGAAACCAGTAAGGGACAGAGGAAGCAGTAGAGTGAGAGACAAAGAGGGTACCCAAAGAGGAAGCAAAAACTCAGATTCTAGTCAGACTCATCACACCATCTTAGGCAAGTTCCTTAATCATCTAGGTCCTCAGTCTTCTGTTCATGCTAATAATAATCACTAATACCATTTAATGGCTCCTTACCATGTACATATGCTGTGCCAAGAACCTTGCCTGCTTTGTCTCATTTATTCTTTGCAACAAACTTGCAGATTTTGTCTTCTTGTCGCTTTATTTTTGTAGAATGGAGAGATGACTGAGAATGCAAGAGGTTAAAGGTTGTCCAAGTAAATAGTGGAGCTGGCACTCAGACACAACTGTGAGTCCCAAGTTCCCATTCTTCAGTTCCAATTCTTAACGTTACACTGACATCTTGCTTGGTTTATGGGCATATTGAGAAAATAAGTGAGACTGATATAAATTATTATAATCTGAAAGGGAAGAACCATATAACTCAAGGTTATAAGATTACCGTTATTATTACATCACTTATTATTACTATTAGCAGGGTTATTTTACTTTTGTACTTCACACATATCTATCTACTTATTACAGAAATGGTTTCCACTTACCAGATGAGTTCCTATTACAATTTTCCAGAGAGGAGGCAGCCTTTAAATCATATTAAGCAAAACCCCACCTAGTGCCCCAGGCATTTGTTAAGTTCGGTACCTATTATGTGCCAACTATATGTGCAACTTGGAAAAGATAGAACTGTGAGCACCCCCAGAATAGCCCTGGCAGTACGACAAGTAGGCCCAGAGTAACACCACAAGGGGCAGGATGTGGCAAGTGCCTCAGAACACTTATGATTCAGAGTAGGAAAAGATAGCAAACAGCCTCAGGGATCAAAAAAAAATTGTATTCAGACCTTGCAAGATAAAGAGACTTTTGGGGGATTTCGGTGGAAAGAAAGACAGGGTCTGAAGACGAAAGTCTGGTAGCAAAACCAAGCGGTCCAGCTCAAATTTCCAAAGAGTGGAGAGTGAGCATCCAGTATGTTCTTGTAGGGATGCACACAGAATTCAAAATCAAAATTCAGCCTTTGTCATTGGCTGTATAATGTTGCCCAGAACTCTAACTTCTCCAGCACCACCTTATCCATTCGAAGTGGAGAGGGAAAATAATGTATAGTGCTTATGGCCTTTGCTGAAGTAAAATGAGGAATCTATTGAGAAATTCATTTTGTGAACATTAAACAAATATTAGGTTCTTTTTTTCATTTTTGTGGATACAGGAAATCACTAGGGCTACAATAAACAACATAAATGAGAAAGGACTATCAGAGCCACAGTCTGAAGAGAAGGGGCCAGGGCCAGAAAGCCTGGGTGGGGAGGCTGGGCTTCCGGCAGTCGGAGCCTTGAAACTTTTTTTGGTTTTGCTCTGTCTTTCGTTCTTCTGTTGAATGGGAATGACGACAGCCTTAGTGCTTATTAATTCCAGGATACCAAGCATTAACTCCAAGAAGATCTGTCTGTCTGAAATTTTCATTGAGGATAAATATGGGATGTGGTCCAAATTTGAAGGTGATTTGAATAGGTTTACCTTTCCAAAGGTAACACAATGGGGTAGAGTAGACAAAAGCCAAACGACCCTCTGGCTCCACCTGGTCTTTAGATAACAGAGTAGGAGAAGGTCCCATCCACCCTGAGACCTTGTGAGGGTCTTATCCAACCTGTGACCTTTGAAGTTACCTCTGCAATAACCCTGGAGGTCTGTAGGCTCCTGGTCCTGCCTCTCAGCTAACTTCGTTTGTCTCTGAGCTGCTCAGGGAAGGAGAAATGTGACTTCTTGTTTGATATTATAGCCAGAGCTAGAGAGAGGAGAAAAACAGCTATCATTTTAAAGTGTCCAGAACATTATGTAGAATTAATTTTCTAATAAGTAGAGATTTCAAAGAGATTTACCATAATAAAGTCTGACTGTAAAAATTTAATCAAATCATTTTAATTAACTCATATGATTATCTAGGTGTGCCTGAAAATCATGGAGCTAGAATCTAAATACCTTTATTTTTATACCAGGATTAACTATTTTAAATTAATGTATTATAAAATATTCAGACACAAAAATACAAAGAGGGTAGCATGATGAATTTTTATCCCACCTACATTCAACAATTGTGAAAGTTTTATTAGACTTACTACATTTACTCTTTTTCTCCCTTTTTTCTGATGGCATGGTTTTCAATTTGTATCTACTTTTGTAGCTTTCAGGAATGTATAAAAGCTTTCTGGGTAGAAGTTTTTTACACTTGGTTAGATTTATACCTAGGTAGTTAGTGGTTGTTGTTGTAAGTAAAGTTGTAAGTAAAGCCATCACCTCCATTTTTAAAAGCTTTATTTTTTGTATTTAGTAATATTATCAGTTTCCAGCAGCAGATTTTGTAAATTCCATCTTGCTAACTTCTGTGACTGTTCGTAGCAGTCCTCCTTACTTCCCTGAGCTTCCATATAAATAACATCTTTACTATTATCTACACTTCCAGCAATTTTAGTTTTGTATCACTTCTTCCCTATGACACAAAAGTCATCTACAAAGAATTCAACCATTTGCTGAATACTTCTGGTTTACCTGTTTTTGTTTTTGGTCGAATTATTATTTATGTTTTCTAAAATTAACTGAGGCTTAGAAAGTGGCTTTCATCTCTCTCAATTTGTGTTGGCATGAAAATTACTACTAATTAGAATATGTCTCCTGCTTTGTTTTTATTTTTGCTTCACTGATACATTTCTAGATATATTTTTATTCTTTTTTTGAGACAAGGTCTTTCTCTGTACTCCAAGCTGGTCCTGAACTCTCCATGTAGTCAGACTGGCTTCAAAGACAAAGCAATCCTCCTGCATCAGCCTCTCGAGTCCTGGGATTCGAGCGTGCACCACCACACTGAGCATATGTGGTGCTGGGGAAGTGAACACAGGATCTTGCTCTCGCTAGGCAAGCTTTGTAACCACTGTGCTGATCCTCCAGCTCCAATTTTTGTTCTTCGTGGTTCTGACTCACTGCCTCTCATCAGTGGTATGCTTCAACATGTAACAGTGGGACTATTAATAATGATCATCAACTTGAGTGGATTAAGACATTCCTCGCAGGTTAGTAAAGCACCTTTCTGGGTGTGTCTATGTTTTGTTTCCGGTGCTGGATGGCATGAGGGCCATCAAACAAGAGGAAAGGATCGGCAAAAGGGGGAGGGCCAGCTCTGGCTGTGGGTCTGCTCAGGAAGATGAGTCCCATAAGGTGCCGCCCAGGGTGGGGTGGGCTTTTTGATAATGCACTGGCCTTTTGAGTGACCCTAGGTTTGTCAGCGACCCCTTCCCTATGCTCCTTTAGGTGTCTATCATCTGTGCCTATGTAGATAACTCGCCACCCATACTCCTGCAAGTAACCCCAGAAAACTCACAGGTGTACCAAACTGGACTCTGGTGTGACCGTTACTTTGGCCTGTCTTCTGCACCCTCTCTGGGTGAGCAGACGTGGGCGTTTACGTCTCTCCAGAAAAAGTGATTCTCACATTTCAGGGTGGCGAGTGGCACTGTCCTATGGGTTTGAGGCCCAGGGGAGAAGAATAGGGAAGAAAGGAGTCAGCTGTGTTTCGGACCCTCTATTCTGCTTGATCGGGCATTTCTGTAGCTGCCCTTGCCTGTGGGCATCAGACTCCTGGATCTTCAGTCTTCCAACAAAGACTGTGAGCTGACATAAATCGGGGCACCTACAGGCCTTCTATCTTGGGCTGATGCTGCATCCGTAAGCCCTGTTGCTGTGTGGCTTCCAGCTGCTTGGTCTGAGCAGTGACTGGCTCTTCCAGCTCTTCAGCATGCAGATGATCACGACTGACTACCTACCTCTGGTCCTGATTCCTACCTAATACATCTCTGTACATAATTACACATTCTTCTTACTGGTTCTCTTCCTCTAGAGAACTCTAACCAATACAAGCAGCATGGCATTGGATATTTACTTTAAGATCAGAATTTTTTCTTTCATAGGTAAGGAAAGCCCATCTACATTTATTGATATAATCAATATTTTCCTGAGTTCTTTTTACATTGTTTTGTAGTTATTTCTCTGTTGAATTATGTGAAATAGCTGGTACCTTATCACTTCTGACACACAGAGGCTAATTTTACATTTTAGTCAAGTAAGTACATCCAAAGAAGGGCATAGAAACATCTAGGACTGTTAGGTCCATAAAGCTACACAAGGATCATATGAAGTGTTTTATGGCTGGCTTCTTGATTATTTTGACATTTAGAAAGGCTTTACTGTGTGTTCTACTGGTTATCACAATTATTCAGCAGTCTTCGTAATTAAACTGATAACAATTTCTTCAGGTCGGCATTGTGGTGCATGTCTGCAATCCTGCTGGCATCAAAAAGCTGCGGCACAAGAATCACGAGGTTGAGGCCAACATGGGAACTCAGTGCAAACTCATTACCTTAGCATATAACGAAAATAATTTTAAAGGCTGGAGATGTAGCTCAGTGGTGGAGCATTACCTGGCATGAGCAAGGGCCTAGTTTCATTCCTCCTGTTGAAGAAGAAGAAAAAAAAAAAAAACAGTGTTTTAATTAAGTCTTTTTCCCCTTCCCTCTCTTCTGCCCACCATCATCCATGTTGTCGCTAGTATCTACTTAATGATTTAAAAAGCTCAAACTTCATTACTTCAATTGTCAGCCTCAAATAAACCTTCTTACCTTCACCTAGGACGTATCAGGCAATCTGTAAAATTATTGTTCTGCTTCCTTTTCCTTCTCCTTTCCCATTTCGGGTAACTCCTGATGTTGACAGCGCCATATATCTTCATTTCACTCTTTTATACTCTTGTCTCCAATTTAAATTTTTCTAAGACAAGACCTCACTCTGCAGCCCAAACTGGTCCTAAAATCACGATGTAGCCCAGGCTAACCTTGAATTCACAGCAATCCCCCTGATTCTTCCTGAGTTCTGGGCCTACAGGTATGTACCACCATACCCAGATAATTCTTATGTGGTGCAGGGGAATCAAGTCCAAGGCCTTGAGGGGAGCAAGTGCTCTCACCATTGAGATATGCTACACCCATGCCCTCTTGTCTCCAATTTGTTATTGGTTTTGTTGTTGTTGATGATGTTGCGGTACTACAGATTCAACCAAGGGCTTGCACTGAGCTACATCTTCCAGCTCTTTTAAGAAAAGTTTCATTTTGAGACGGGGTCTGCGAAGAGTCTTCATTACTTATTTGCTGCTGGAACAGAATACCCAACTTCCATGACTTAAAGGAGGAAAGATTTGTTTTAGCTCACAGTTTCGTGAGGTCTTCTACAGTGCATTCACGGGCGGCCAGCAACAGTCGAAGCACTGGTGGAGGCCCAGTGAGAGGAAAGCTCTTCATGACCCAGCTGACAGAAAGGTCAAGTGAAGCATAATGTTCTTTTACAATGTTCAGTATTTTAAAATTTTCTTCCTCTTATTTGGCTTTTTTGACTTTCTATTTACATTCTGCTTTATTATTCCTTGTGTTGCTTGTTTCATTAGCTTTTTAAAAATAACCATCTCGTCTTATATTAATCTAAGCTGGAATTCTTTTTTTTTTTTCCTTGTATGTTCTGTGTTTTAAAAAGGTTAACTTTTCCCAGGCTAGAAATCCTGGGGTTGGCAGCCGTGAGCTGAAACAGGATAGCTCTCCCAGCCTCATGGTTCAGACTTCTTCTTCTTCTGTTATTATTATGAAGAAGTAAAAATATGTCCCATTTGCCTCCAGGCCTAAAGCTGGACAAGAAGATTTTTCTTGCCTCTCGCCCAGTTTTTCCTGAAACTCTTACTTTTAGATAAACTGTGTTTTGATCTGATTCCTTAGAGCCCAGCATCCCCACCATCTACCTTGGACCACCTCTCTTGTCCAGTGTTGCAGTCCTGCCCAAATCACTGATGACGAGGGTCTACATTTCTGGAGCGGACATGGCCTGCCCCTTGTGGAGACCATCAGAGACTTTGCCAAATATCCTGACGATGCCGTGTGCGGGCTTTGGCTCTCACCTGACCTCCGGGCATGGAAGATTTTCTAGTTTCACGTTACTCTCAGGTTTATCCACAGACTTTCCTTCTGGTTAAGGCCTTCGCCATCTGAGGCTGCTTATGGGTGACCTCTGGTTCCATGGCTTGTGAAGCTTGTCAAGTGTTTGCACTTGAACTCACTACTCCTTTTCTTGGCCTCCTCGACTCCTGCCACCCGAACACCCAATGTCTCTACCCTGCTCGACTCCCACCTCCTTCCCACAGCTGAAAGACTTTAGCTGTAATGGCTGCATATGGTTTTGATCACACCTATCAGTAGTTCAGGGCTTAAAGGGATTTTCATTTCATATTTTAAAATACACAATCCATACTTTTTCTGCCACTATTCTAGTTTTTACTAGGTTTCTAGGAAAAATTTGGGAAAGATTCAAAAATTACACTGTCAGGATTATTTCAACAGGACCAGAATTCAGGCTGAGTTATCTTTTGACAGAATACAGGAAAATGAGGCATTCTCAAGTTCTTCATCAGATCTATAACTGTAGAATATGAATCTTCAAAAAATTTTAAAGTTTACAGAGTCTAAATATTAACAGAAGGAATAATTGTAGCCCAGAGAATGACAACAATCTCCTGAAAAATATGTAGAAAGTAGTAGAGCTGATTGTGAGCTGTATCTTTCATGGAATCTTTGTGCTAGGAGGAACTTCAAGGTCAGGTGGTCCATCTTCCTACCTAATATGGAAGTCTTCAGAAAAAGGGCAGCCAGTAACTTCTTGGGTGTCTTAAAAATGCTCACTTCTTCACGTGGTAAACTCAGATTTACCTTTTCACTTTTTTTCTGTTTGAAAAATATAGGCTGAGAGGGACAGGGGGAATTGATGTAACTCTGCCTTTCTTCCCTTCTCAGTTGGGAGCTGGCTTGCAAGTACCTCAAGGCTGATTCACAGTCTGAGCTGGAAACAATTTTCAAGTTCATCTAGTCTAATGTGATTCATTAGTCTCTGCTTAAACATGCCTGGCAGCTCTTCCTATCATCAATTATTCCAGAGTTCTTCCTAAAGTCAGATGACGCACATGAGAATATTTGTGGATTATGCGTTACATAAATCTAAGCGATTGTTACATTTCTTACATTGCAGGAAATTTCCTTCCCTCTAACTTCTAAATGTTGTTCTTGGTTCTGCCCTCTGGAGCTATGCATAATAAATCTTATCACTCTTGCACATTACAATCCTTGAACTGTTGGAGGACAGTTACTCAGCTCCTTGCTCATGCCAGAGGCTTGTCTTTTCCCATGTTTATAGACACAGCCAACACCTGTTCTGCACGACTCTCTCTGGTGCTCCGGCAATCTATTTAATCTTCTTTGAGCACATGCAAGTTTGCCAGTGTTTCTCTTAAAACGCAAGAAATGAACAGAATGGGACTAAACCTCTTTGTCTCGGCACCACGACTGTCTCACCCAGCATCAGATTTTATTAGTCATTACCATGTCGGTTATTACCTCCGATGAGATTCAGGTTTCTGTCAACCAATAATATTTCATTTCTTCCCATGAAGCTTTGGGAAAGCAGTTCTCAGGCTTCACAAGCATGGGCAGTTGGAGTATTCTTTTCATCCCAGACGTGCGAACACAGCTTCATAAACACGAAGCTTTTCCAAGCGACTGAACTTTGTGTCTCTCAAAGCATCAGGGCTCTCTCTGACGCTTCAGGCCTCTCTTCAGAGTCTCCATTCCTTTTTGTTTGAAGGTCATATTTCCAGATAGGGAGGTCAAAAGGAAAATTAAGTTGTATCCGTCCTCTTTTACCACTTGAAACACGGATGATTCTTTTCATCGTGATCTGGGCAGTCCACCAATTTGTATCTGAGCATTGCTAGAGATAGAAATGGACAAAGAGGAGACAGAAAGAATATGAATCATTGGGCAAACATTAGCTTGGATGATCTCTATATCCCCCTAAGAAAACTAGATCTCCTCTCAGCAGAGTTTGTCCTCTACTCCCCTCCTTTTTGTTATCAAGGACAATGCCTTTATGTCCTCTAACATCTTGAATTTCCCTTTCTATAACATAGCAATATTTAGTGACAACCTGAATTTTTTTTTACCTTAAAACACCCCTAACAGCATAACTTTCTTATCATTTCCTCTATTTACCATATAGACAACATCTATTAAAGCTACACATTGCAGAAGGCCTTTACGGTTCTACAGAGCACATCACTGAGCCAGGAAGTTAAATCCTCAACCTCAGTGTGAGTCTGCAGATGCCGATGGGCCAGTTCATATGAAGAGTCAGTACCACTACTAGTGAGAACAAACACGTGGAGAAAAAAAAAGGTTGAGGTGATATTTCAGCTCATTTTACCATTTTTGGTGAGAGCGCCTAGTGCTGTGTTGGTAAGGAGAAAGAGAGTAAGGTGGAAAAGCAGAAGTAGCGTTAAGAGATGGGAACCAAGAAGGAGCATATACACCTCTGCTAAATTGTTCTGTAACCCCCAGGATCCAGACATCGTAGTTCCTCCTACTGGAATTGTGGCAAACTTCATGTGATCAACAACAGAGATAGGGACACATACCGGAATTGAATCTCAACCACTTCTTCATGTGGTAAACTCAGAATTCCCTTTTCACTTTGTTCTCTTTGAAAAATATAGTCCGAGAGGAATTGATGTGAGTCTGCCTTTCTTCCCTTTTGCTCCCAACTGGGAGCTGGCTCGCAAGAACCCCAAGCCTGATTCAGTCTGAGCTGGAAACAATTCTCAGGTTCATTGAATGTGATATGTTAGTGCATGCATATGTGTCTTGGTGTGCACTGATGTGCTTCTACCTACTCAAATCCCAGTTCAGGGCTAGAATAGTTCCATCATGGTGCTCCCCGCCAACCTCATTCATTCCCCATTTCCTAGGTATCACTTCCTTTTTTTCTTTTACTTTATGATGCAATCTCATATTTCTGAATAATGCATTTTGCAATCTTGAGCGGTTTTAACTTTGCACGTGTAGAGTTATACCCTATATTTCTGTTTTACTCTTTTGTGTAATTTCATATTTGTGAAACGTTTCTGTTGCTGTGCACCACAATAGTTCTTTTTTGTGATAAATAGTATTCCATTGACTCAACAACATATGTTCACTTCTATTGTTAATGTGCCTTTGAGTCAGTTCTAGTAGTTTGTCATCACACTTGAATGCTGTATGTATGTATGCTAGAGCCCAAGTCTCTTGGTAGTACAGGCCACTGACTTTACCTAGAGTTGTATCAAGAAATAAGGTTGCTAGATCAGGAACTATGGGCATTTGACTAAATGAGAAAATATAAAGTTAAAAGAAACATTGGGAAAATTTTTCAATTATGTACTGTGTATGAGAGTTATGACTGATTTATATTCCTGCCAAACTTAATACGGTTAGACTTTACATTTTTTTCTAATCTATTGAATGTAAAATATTTTAATATGATTTTAATTATCATTTCCTCACTAAAGAAGGTGAATCATTTTTTCTAATTTGCAACTTCTGAGAAGGGAATTCTCATTTTTCTATTGAAATTGTTTACTTTTGATGGTTTACTAATTTTTATGTTTACTAATTTTCATGTTTATTAATTTCTATGTTCTTAGATGCCTCGATCGCCTAGATACTGTTTGATGATTACATGTGTTTCAAATATCTTGACTTGTATCTTGTCTCCTTACTTACTCTGTTTCACAAAATAACAAAGATAGAATATCCTAATTTTAATCTAGTTTCACTGGGGGGGGGGGTTGTTTATGTATGTATGAGATACTATGTCTCCCAACTCTATGGCTTGCCTTTTCATTTAGAAAGCAATTTACTGTGATGAGCAAATGTTTTTAAATACTGATGTCTGATTTATCAGTTACTTTATTCTATAGTTAATGTTTCAATGTTTGTCTAAGAAATGTTTCCAACTTTAAGTAGCAAGGATGCACCTTTTTTCAAACTCTTTACAGTTTCAGATTTAAAGTTTAGATCTACTTGTCATTTTTGTTTTCTCTGGTAAGTTAAGAGCTACTTTTTTTTCTCCATAAAGATGTCCAGTTTTTGTAGTATTGTAGCTTTAAAAAGGCTTATTTTACCATGGAATTATCCATAAGAGATACTCACTTGGAAAAAAAATCATTTTCTTACTACAGTGGTCCCATGTCTGGTGACATGAGCCAGGCACTGTCATGTGTGCCTGGTGTCTTAGCTTGAGAGGCCGAGGTGGGGGGGTCACTTGGGCTCAAAAGTTTTGCAACCAGCCTGGGCAATGCAGCAAGGCTTCATCTAAAAAATAAAAAGAACAAAACCATAAAAACACACACAGATAAGCAAAACCAACCGAACAAGCCAAAGCACTTTGATAGTAACACAGCTGACTTAAGGCATGTTCCCTTTTCACCGTGCCCTGCAATCAAGGGAGTCCAACTGGCAGCCTGCCATGTTTTCATTCTTCTTTTTTGGAATGAAGAGAAACTGTCCATATAAAATAGGTACTGTAGTTGATTTATTATGTGTAAATACTAAAATTTCTTATTTAAAAACATTATAAAATGATGAGCTGCAGATTGGACATGCCTGGCAGGTAAAAACAGACATTTTTTTTCTTGTACGATGCAATGTAACAGAAAAGGGTAGGGAAAAATTTTGGAGCTTGGTGATGCTTTTATGGTTAAGTTTTACTACAGGTTCAATACGTTGAATTATTGTAGAATTTGTCAGTTTTCTACTTTTTCTTGATTTAGATTTGAAAACATATTTGAGGGTTCTTTGACTATTTCATCGGACTTCAACTCTCTTGACACACAGTTCATCATAGGAATTTTTGGTCTTTCTATTTCTGCGGCAATTGCAGATTTACCATTTTTCTACTTCTAAAATTAGTTATTTTGACGTTTTAGATTGGTGAACTGCACTACAGTTTTGTCGATGTTATTAGTCTTTTTAAATCATGAACTTTCATATCCTTGTTTCTTCTTTTATTGATATCTGTGCTTGTCGTTGTGGCTTTCCTCTAGTCTTTTCCTCCTCCTGCTCCCTCTTCTCCTGCTTTGGCTTCTCCTTCTTTTCTTCTTCTTCTCCTCCTCCTCCTCCTCTTTCTTCTTCTTCTTCTTCTTTTTCTTCTTCTTCTTCCGCTTTTTCTTCATGTCAGTTACTTATCTTGTTTCTATGACAAAATACTCAATATGCACAATTTAAGTAAGGAAAGATTTATTTAGCTCACAGTTTCCGAAGGTCTCTCTCACACAGCCCATTGATGGGGCATCTGGAAATGGTGAGGGCACAGGGCAGAGGCTGAAGTGCTGCTACCCCACTGCAAACAAAAACTAATCGAAACAAGGGCAAGCTGATGAGCTTTTCCGGGAAGCAGATGTAACAGCATTTAACAGTTGTTCCTCCTTCACTTCCTGGTCCACAAGTCAATAACAAACTCCTGAAATTCTTGCCCTAAACAATCCTCAGTGTCAATTATTGCCCCAATCTTTCCAGGTCAAACTTTAAGCAGCTGCCCCTTCCAGGGAGACAGTACCACCCAATTATACAAAGTTCCACATGCATGAGGACTTGGGGGGACATTTCAAATTCAAGCCATAGCATTCTTCTTCCTTTTTTTGAGATAGAGTCTCATTCTGTACTCGTCCAGGCTGGTCCTAAGCTCATGGCAGTCCTCTTGCCTCAGCCTCTTGAGTGCTGGAATTACAATCATTACAGGAGTGCACCACTATGTCTGGTTAATTGTTACATTACTAGAAATTGAACGCAGGCTTTGTGCATGATATGCAAGAACTTTAACCACTGAGATATACTCCCAACCCCTTTTATTGGGATGTTTTAAGTTGTCCTCCTTTCTACTTCCTTAATTTGCATGCTCATCTTATTAATTTCTAGTCATTCTTCTTCTTTAAATAAGTATAAAGGCTTAAAATATCCCATTATGTATTTTTAAGGTATAAATATTTTAAAACCTCATGATCTCCTGGTTTTGCTCTGACTTTACTGTTCACCCTTTTCCTGTCTCATTAGCTGGTGCCTCTTTTGTCAGCGTTTGAAAGCCAAAGTGGCCCCAAATTCAATCCCTGAATATCTTCCCTATCTTCACACACTCCCTTGGCAATCTAATCCTCTAGTATGACCTTGCATATTACCAATACTCTGCAAAACGTAACATTTTTATCTCCAGCCTAGAACCCTTTCTTGAAATCCAAAGTCATATATGCATTCAAGCTCTCTTAGATTCCTATTAATAAAACTTACCCCCCAAAATGGTGTACTGATAGTACAGGTTGTCATTCAGAAAATATTTACTCTCTTCAACCGAAAGGACATACTTTCTCATTCTATGCCTGTTGCTTGAATTTAGCCATGTGACTTGACTTGCCCAGTGGAATGTTCACAAATGTAATGTGAAAAAACACTGAAAATGTATCTGGGCAAGGTGCTTGCTTGCTTAGGAAGTTGCCGTTGCTTTGGTTAGCTTGCTGGTTCCAGACTAAAAGTGGGACATGGAATGAAGCCACCCTGGCTAGAGCTTGAGACAGTCACTGCAGCCAAGAAAGGTAGACTGTCCTGCAGATCCATGGCCATGGATTACTACATGCTGCTAACTTTGAAGGCGAATTATTAAGCAGTGAGAGCTGATTGATAGAAATTTTTCTATCTAGAAATAGGTGCTTATGTTAACAAAAACTAAATATACAAGCTTGGCTCAAGGAAACTATTAAGGAAGTTGGAAAAAAAAGTGGTGACCTGTGTTGTGTGGTGGGAAAACATCTGGCAAAATGTCTCTTGTAATTATCTAGAAGACAGAAAATGTAGCTATTGACAAGTTGAGTGAGGAATTTTGAAACAAAATGTGGAAACATCAGCTGACTTTAGCTGACTGTATGTTGGGAGACATTACAAGAGTGAGTCATGAAAAGAATTAGCTTGAGTACAAACAGAAATAAGAGAAAATATAGAGAGCCTAAAAATTCCAGAACTTGTAGGACTAGAAAATGAAATTCTTTTTTTTTAACAAATCAAAATCTGACCATCCTAACACAAATTCGGTTTAGGGATCTGTCCAGGGTGCTGAAAGTAGGACTGCCTCATCTCAACTGGACATTGTCTGCAGCACTCTGTAGTGAAATCTCTCCCTCCAGAATTAACAAATGGAATTATTTCAAATTCAAAAGTTTCTGGGCAGTAAAGGAAATTATCAACAGAGTAAAGGGAGAACTGACAGAATGAGAAAAATATTCACCACCTATATCTCGGATAGGAGGCTAATAACTGGAATATACAAGAAACCAAAGAAAAACAGGTCCCTTACAATCAAAGACACAGTTGAAAAAATGGGCATAGGAAATAAATAGGCAGTTCTCAGATGAAGAAGTTCAAGTGGCAAATAAATGCGTAAAAAGGTGTTCAATATCCTTCACCATTAAAGAAATGCAAATCAAAACACCTCTAAGATATCATCTAACCCCAGAAAGAATGGCGTATATCAGGAACTCAAACAGCCATCAATGCTGGCGAGGCTGTGGGGAAAAGGGAACCCTCTTACACTGCTGGTGGGAATGTAAACTGGTACAACCAGTACAGAAAGCAGTATGGAAGTCTCTCAGGAGATTGCAAATAAACATCCCCTTCGATCCAGCAATACCTCTTCTGGGAATTTTTCCAGAAGAGTTAAAAGAATCATACAACAGAAGTACATGTATACCCACGTTCATAGCAGCACAACTAACAATAGCTAAGATGTGAAAGACACCAAATACCTATCAACAGACCAATGGATACATATATTGTGGTATATGTACACAATGAAATACCACTCATCTAAAGACAGATACGTTTGAGGCTTTTGTAGGTAAATGAAGGCAACTTGAGACCATCATGCTCAGCGAAGTGATTCAGATGCAGAAGGCTAAATATCAAATGGTTTCTCTAATAAGAGAAACCCAGATCACGGTCATTTCATAGAACTAGATGGCGGTGGGGGTAGTGGGAACTAGCAGGGAGAGGGATGGTGTGGGAGGGTCAAACAGGGAGAGGGGAAGCATTTGTAATTTTGACATGATATATATGTGCACAAAATACTCAAGTTCAATGTAAGCATTATGTATTGAATGTACACATATCAATAAAATGGGACTAAAGGAAACCTCTCAAAGGATAAAGGCATTCTTCATTAGAGTTTGTATCTAGACAAATTGTTACAAAATCTAGTCCTCCAATCCTGTGGAATTACATTGTTCACAAAGTATCAACAGCTACATTGAAGTGGAAGGGCAGGAATAAAAGATGCACCTCAAACAGTATTTTTACTGTACCTAGGTACTTTCAGAGCACGCACATGACTGAAAACAAACACACGGCAGGCCCTACATTTTTGGGAGTTGTATTTCAAAAATGTTACAAGCCTGGGTTGAAAGAATCACAGGCGAGAAAAGATCTCTGAGCCTCCAAATTCCTACAAGCACGAGCCAAGCTGGCCATGGAAAGCAGTAGACTAGAGCAACACTATAAGGAAACCGGCCTGGGCTCAGTCCAACAACAATTCTTACCCTCATGGTGGAGGAACCAAGAAATATTTCACATGCCAAGATCGCTGGCTTCTCTGTCCCTTTCTTCTCCCTTTAAAACAGATGTGTCTACTGTCTCACCCCTGTTCAGCCTCTTACTGTTGGGTGTCAAATGGGAAATAGGCCAATGATGTTTAATGTATAAGTCTCTAGATCAAGAAGCACATACCCAACCTGATATAAATGGCGAGATTCTATAATTTAGCATTTTTTAATAAACTAATGAGGCTCGGAGGATCTTGGGGAGAAGTAAGTATATTTTATACATTGGAGGAGCATGGATATTTATAAATAAGAGATTAGGATGGAATGGAATCAATCCCTTCTGACTTCTCATCTAGGCCTATAAAGTGTTGAGATGGTAGAAATGGACCTTGTAATTCTGCTGTCAACATAAAGAACAAGTTCTTGGTACCTCAATCATCCCAGGTGAATGAGAGACCCAATAGGTTAAACATCCTAATGGGGACACGCTGGTACAACTCGGTGGGTTGCATGAGGGTTCAAGCCACAGGCTCATGCAACTTACTTGTTCTTAGGCTGTGCTTAAGGTCAATCTTGGCTCTATGAGATCTTTCTTATGTGGAGTCCCACCAGGCCCAGCAAACGTTATGCCACGTGTGGGCTGACTAAGCTCATCTAGTGATGGGCAACTCTGAATGTGTGGTCATTTGTGTCTCCACATGTTCCATTGTAGCACTGCTACAAGGGCTGAAGCACGTGTCAACCTGTACTGTTTCAAAGGTCTATAATGCTCTTTTGTAAATGATCTGGTCTACCTCCACAATCTCAGAGGCCTGGGTTATCATTCTTTTACTGGAACTTGCCATAGCTCCAGATTGCCTCTTTTCTTACCACTGACACCTTTTCAACAAACCCTAGGGCTCAAGGGCAATACTGTTCACACACAGCTCAGATCGACTTAAAGTTCTACCTGTTCCAGTTACTGCTCAGAGTTATTCTCCTTTGCGTCCTGAGACACAGCATAATGAGGTATTACTAGGTGCAGAAGGAATTACATAAAGAATCAAAGAGACAGACAAAGCACTTTGCTCCACTATCTGGCGCTGGTGTACCAGATACAGAAACATGTGTTTACTTTGGTTCCTGGAACTCTCTTGATCACTGAATTCCTAAGAACCCTTAGGAAGTGGCAGCTTGCTTTATCTGTGTAGAGTTTATCTCCTGTTCCCTGAAGTGGATTGTCTTATTAAGACCTCCAGCATGGTAGTCACTTTTGTTTACATTATCTGATCAGCGTGATGTCACAGATGTAGTGGAGCAATATCAGATCCAATGATGTATCCAGATGGTCCAGTTCTCTTCAGATTCTGTTATTAATGAGCACAGCAGAGCTAAGATAACCCTGAGATAAAACTGAAAAAGGCTCTTTCTGCTCATTTGGTGTGAATGTGAATAATCTCCAATCCTCTTTACTGACTAGCTAAAAGTGAACTTGGTAAGTTAGTGGCTATAGTACTAAACCTTGGTGACACTTGTAGTGGTTGATCTTTAAGGGTGACATTAAATTGCTGGCATTGCAGAGAGTCAAGAAGGAAGAATTGGTCACAGAGAGACTTGGAAAATTGCAGCGCAGCTCCGAAAACATTTTAACCAAGTCCATAATGGACAGAAATGACCAAGTCCTCTTTCCCCATCACACATATATACCCAGTGACTAGTGACTGTCTAAAGCTGCCAGAGGAGTGTACCATCATGTTAAATACCAGTTCCCAAACATGGCTGTTGGATATTATCAATTTATTGACCTTGTGAGAGACTCTCTCTTGAAGGATAATCTCAGCAAGATCTTTCCATGATGTCACAGTCCTCTAGCTGAATAGGCCCAGAGATTTTTCCAGTTCTCTCACATCCATGAAACTAAATGTGTATCGACCTTGATACCTTTATTGCAGGCCTACTGTGTATCAAATAGTCTGCAGTTCAATGATGTAAAAATGACTAATACTTTATCTGCCTTGCTGCTCAAAGTCTACAAGGACTATGACACAAAATATGAATTATGACACTATGTCAGAATTAGTATAGTACACGTATGTATAAAGGTCTCTAGGCACACAAATGAGAGATTAGCTCCTTCCGCCTTAGCCAACCAGGAAAAGCTTTATAGACAAGAGTTCATTAAAGAAAGCGCTGGAGTCTGGGAGGTCATGGAATCGGGGCACAGTCCCAGCATAGGGAACTGTGTCCTCAGAGTGCCTAAGAGGATTACTTCACTGACTCCGTATTGAGGGGGGAAGTCTTTAAGTTGTCAGGTACAAAAACTAATTCAAGTAAAAACAGGGCTCGGGAAGAATTCAGCAGTTTCATTTTGTCCAGAGCCCAAAATACAAGCCTTACAAGTACCTCTTGGTCCCATGCTAGTCGTAACCACATACTGGACACGTTTCTCAACTGAGGCAGTTGCCCTTGGCATTTCTGTATTTCATGGTGGTTACATGTTTTTCTCTGAAGCTGACGCTTTTCTCTTGTCCATGAATCAGATGTTCCATGTATTCATTGTTCATTTCTCACATCAATGATTTTGCTTCCCATCCACACAAACTTCTAGCCCAGGACTCTCCCCTAGGTAGCAACAGTCTCCTTTCATCTTACTGTAATGATGCCTGCAACTTATTTTAATGTACATCAAAAGCAAGGTGTATCTATGGATTGCTACAAGGAGGGATGCACAGCTACATATGTGTGAAAACAAAATGTGAAATGTTATCTGTAGAACCTAGTGGTAGGCTTACAGTTATTTAGGGTGTAATTTCCCTCAACTTTTCTAAATGTTTGAAAAGTTTTCATAATCGTGAAGTGTAGTGGGAAAAGAGAAAATAACCAAAGGAGAGAGTCTGAATGACCCAGGTCAGCTCTGTGCCGGGCCAGGTGAGTCCTAAGTCACCACTTGATAGCTGCCTTCGGGATGGAAGTTTATTTCTGATCCAATCAGCCATGGTTATGGGACAAGAAGTCACATGACACCGGACTGCCTCCTAACGGGCTGTGTGCACTGTGAAACATTTCCATCTAGGTTGGATGGGAATAAGGAGACGACAAACCATGGAGCTAGATGTTTACCTTGCCCAGAATGAGAGCATTGTGCTCGCGTATGCAAAACTTAGGAAATTCAGAGGAGAGACGTTATGTAGACACTGTGAGTGCTGGTTACCAACTCTGCCCTTCTCCCCACCACAAAGCTCCCACTGGGAGGAAACGCATCCCTGCTCTCAGCCATGGGCAGATTGCTTTTATCTACTGCCAGACAGTGTTAAGCCTTGATTTAAGGATCTCTCAGGTAAAGAACAGAACAAGAGAGAAGCAAGGCCAGGGTAAAGAGAGAGGGTGGCAGGCAGCAGGAGAAACATGTAAGACAAAACAATCTCTACCCACTGATAAAATATACACAGGGAACTCAGAAGTTTTCACCATAATAAACAAGAAAGAGAAGTACAAGAAGTCGACATATAACTTTATGACCTGTGAAATTGAATTGCCTCTCACGGATTTTTACCTTTGGTGGACAATGAGGAACTTCGTCATTTCGGGCAAAGATGGATCATAAAAGCCACTGGAAGGCGAGGAATCAGGCCTGTCTGATTAGAATCCGAGAGGCCTTGATTTCCATGCCAGGCTTTATGGATTTGAGCTTCGCCCACTGGAAGCTGTGAGCTCTGTGAATTACGGTGCCTTGCAGCCTCAGGATCCGTGTCTCATCTGTGCTCATAAACACCAGGGAGAGGCAAGGCCACCCTCTTAAATCAGCTGGGGAGAGAAAGCCAGTTGAGACACAGGAGCACTGCAAGGAAGACAGTTGGGGACTCCCCCTCACACACACACACACCCTCAACTCCATGATTGGCAGCTGAATCCAACTTTGTAAGATTTGAGCTCTGCTGAGATTCACTTACCTCTGACCTGCCAAGGGCTATATTTAGCAACACAACTTACCAAAATGAGCACAGTTTCTTTTACCAAAGAAGGAAGCACACTGTTGTCCCGCCCCCAACTAACTAGAAAATGCTTGAGGCAAGGGGAGCCAAAAAAAATTCAAGGTCCTTAGGCAGTTCTGCCAGTGACTGTGAAGAGAATTTCAAGCTCTGAGTTACTCCGTTCGCTAACTTAGTTCTGAGCCTACATCTCTCCAGTAGGTCATCTGCCCTCCCTGAAAATGCTGTCCTAGTCTCTTCCTTGGATTAGTTGCTCAGCAACCATTTTTCATGACTCTAGAATGGCTTCCTCAAAGCACAGTCTAGGAGCTGTCAGCGGGAGATGGTCGAAAGGGATATCTGATGAGGATTCACCCTCTTCAGCTCCCCTCAATCGATCCCATTTCCCTAGGGATGGATTTCAAGTTGACCAACTTGCCATTCACAATCTTCTAGGACCTATTTGTGGAATCCTTGGAGTAGGCTGAATTCCCTGCCCTAATGCTTCCACAGCCCTCCGGCCTAACTCTGCAATTGCAATGATAAAACACATTTTGTTCTTGCTTCGAAGGGAATTACAATATCAGGTAAATAGATAAAAGATGATTTTTTTTCTATTAGAGTAAGAAGAGCCAATGCTTGATATATAAGAGAAATGCAGTTAAGCCATTGATCTAGGCTCATTATAGGGAGAAATAAAGCCACAGAACTATTCAAACACTTTCCTCCCATTCTAAGCAGACAGCCAGACTCAGCATGTTTAAACTGTGCCTTCTATGCCAGGGAGATTTTAGGGAAATTTGGCACCCAAAGTAGAGAGAAATTCTATTAGAATTTTGAGAAACGTAAGGAAATTTAATCTGGTCTAGAAGGAGAGGACTTGGAAGGAGTCAGACTGGAGGACAAATGGAAGGGAAGATAAAGATTTGACAGGAGAAAATCAGAAGTCAGCAAAAATAATAATAATAAGTAATAAGAAATAATAAGTCAGGAAAAAAGGTGATGGGAGGGCTGGTATGGCAATCACAGAGAGGCCAGAACAACAGGCTCAAAGAGTAAGTAGCAACTGTACGTCACTTCTAAGCATAATGTATTCGTGACTGGTAAATGACTAAGCGTATCTTAAAGAACCACTGAAGCAGATAACACTGGAGAAGAAGCAAACCAGCTCAGGGTCTTGCAATAAGGACTCCACTTTCAAAGAAATACTGATCATGAAATTAGTGAACTTAAGTTTCTGTTTCACCTTACCTTCATGCATCCCTTTTAAGATCCTAAATATACCTTCATAATTTGTAATTTCATATTCTTGTCATTGTATTAGCTTTGGGTCTCCACAAAATCTGAATTATCTCTACTTTTAGCATCGCCAAGCTCCATAATTTAATAATTAGCCAAAGTTTTCAATCTCAAGCATACAGATGGTTACTCTCCATTAGAGTAATTCCCAAGATAGAGGTCAATAAATCCCTAAATTGATCTGTCAAGTGCAAAGAACTTGAAGTTTAAGCAAAGAAAGAGAAAGAGGATGAATCTAAGGATCCAGGAATGCCCTTATTAGCCATGGACAATCGGCTCCCACAGGGCCAGACCCACCACATAGCCCATCAAGGGAGAGTGCTTAAGCTTTGGAGCTTATGAGGCAGAGCAGGAGAAATTATATATGTGAAAACCACAGAGATCAACAAAGGAATTTCTCTCTCTCTCTCTCTCTCTCTCTCTCTCTCTCTCTCTCTCTCTCT